>CM077173.1:6758313-6888313 GCA_039654105.1 Coreius guichenoti | reverse complement strand
GACATACCAGACATCATTATGGATTGTGAGACAGCTGGAGTTGAGAATACACCTACACAGACAGACCAGCTAGTACATTCAGAGAAACAGCGTACAGCGATCTGGCATCAGCAGGCCTCTCTCGCTGTCATTTTGGTCTAGAAACATACGGCCAGGGCTGCGGTCCCAGAGGTCCGGACCTCAGTATATTACCGAGTTGTATATAATAAAGGTTGTGAAATAATTGCCAGTCACATTTTATATTAGCTGTCCTTAACTACTGTACTTACATCAAAAAATAAGTACTTATATGTACTTATTGGGCCCTATCATACACCCGGCGCAATGCGACGCTAGGCGCGACGCAAGTGTTTTTAGCTAGTTTCAGCCCAACGCAGTTATAATTTTCACGTCCAGCCTCACGTTGTTTAAATAGCAAATCTATTCGCCCATGGGCGTGCTGGTCTGAAATGTGTGTTCAGGCACATTGTTGGCACGTTGCTATTTTGAGGACACTGAAAACGAAGTATGTCACGCAGTATTTTTTGTGTTATTTAAAGGGCGTGTTAGTAATATACACATATAGGCGGGTGCACAACGCGCATACACTCTGCTTATTACACACACAGGGACGCGCAGCAGCACACAAACATTTTTAAATATTAAAAGTAAAAGGATTCCTCTCTGGAGAAGCGTTCAGTCTTTCCGTTCGCAAATTCCGCCATGTAAATAGCGAATCCGCCATGGTGCAAGCGCAACTGGCTTTTAAAGGGAATGGGAGATGAGAATCTGATTGGTTTATTGCACATTACGCCCAAAACACACCCATGACTCATTAAGAAACTAGGGACAACCCTTTTGGATCATGCTCCTGGCGCGCCGTTTTTTCCGTTGTTAAACTAGCAAAAGTGGATTCGGACACTCCCTAAGTGTACCTGCACCATGCGCTTCAGACCATGCGCTCAGATCATTAAAATAAGGCCCTCTGTGTTCATATTGTATTGCAAAACACTTTTTCTGCTTAGGGAACAACTTTCTGCTTCAGGTTAGGGACAGGTTTGATGGTATGGGTGGGTTTAAGGGTGGATTAAAAGGTAAGAGAAGGTCAACAGTGTAATTATAGATGTATTTACAGAGATTAATTACAGCTGTAATTACATGCAGGTGTTTTTTAAAATATAAATACAATGTAAAACATGTATGTACACAATAAGTGCATTGTATCAAATGATTAATTTCAATGTTGGTACATAGTAGTTAAAGACACCTAATATAAAGTGCGACCTAATTGCCTAATATTAACTCTACTTTGGTGCTACAAGGATATTGCATGACGCAAATATAACCAACGCTCTTTCAACGCTTTGTCTAATTTCGCCATTTTGAATTGAAAATATTTAATTTACGTGATTCATGTGATGTAATCTGTAACTATCAATGTGACGAGGCAAGAAACATTAACGAAGCTGAATCATATGCAGAAATTTCGAGGATTAAAATTGGATGGTCTCAAACTTTCTGCAGTTAAACTGATAAAACTGAAGATGTGATAATTGGTCAGGGATCGAATAAAAATCAGATTGAGCTAGCTCTTAATAAGGTTTTTCTGAATATTAAGCATGTAGAAATGTGGGTGTTTTCACACCAACCTAATCTTTGAATATCATGTTAAGAAGCTGGTTCAGTCTTGTTTTTATCAGTTAAGAAATTTTTCCAAGGTGAGGCGGTTTTTCGTGGAAGAGCACAAACTGCAAGCAAGCATGTGCAAAAAAGTGCTTGCATACAACCACGGTTGATTTCATTTTCCGGGTTGCGTCCGTTGCTGGAGCGGCTGAAAGGGCACGTTGTCATTATACAGCACGAGAGCGCCCTCTAGAGGCGAAATAAAAACTCACTGACGGCTCCTAGAGTTTGTTTTGACACGTGACGTGAGGCTGCGCTGCACAGAGGCGGACGCTTTAAAAACGGATTTAAAACATAGACAACAAAACGTTATGTTATACAGTACACTACAGTACATGTTTTCATATCACTATAGAGTAATTCGTTTGTTGACTAGATGCTGCATTAGTGGAGAACAGCAGTGTGTTTGCCGTCGAGGCTGAGAGGATGCTAACATTAATAGTACCTCAAGCATCCTCATCATGCAGCCGACATAAATCAGTTCTTTTTTAATCGTCACTGTAACACATACTTTGAATATATATTCATCAAGTGTTCTAAATTAGAAGCAAATAACGTCTGAAAGTATACATATAATATTCAGTCTAATTTCAATGCTATGAACACAATCATGCTGCTCAAACTGTGTATAGAACAATTTTTAGCGCAATTTTTTCAGCGCAAAGTTGATTCTATGCTAATTTGATCTAATATTTGACAATGTTGTAGATTTAAGTAGGTAATGAGAATCGATAAAATGAATGTTTATATTTTGAGGCAAAGTTCTTCTTAATGATTTTCAGTTTTGTTCAAGATAATTAAAGGAACAGTATGGTATTTAGGGTAAAATGTGCCACTGCTGTTGGGGCAAAAGGCACAATAATTAACATGATAATAAACATCCGGCTGACTTTTCCATTTGTTGACATGACATGGTTAGATTCAGATGGTAAATATCATATATTAAGTTGGGTGTCCACCTTAGAGATAATACCCATATTTACAATGAAAAAATCATATTTTAAAAAATGTGATATTAATCATATGATATAATAAAATATAATTTATAGTTACTACTGTGAATCTATATTAAATTATTATGGGATCTCCTTCAGTGCTTTCAGAATCTTTTTAGTTTTTGTATTTTTAAAATATATTTTTATATTAACATATTTTAATGAAATAATTCTTTTATTTATCAAAATAAACAGAAAATAGTGCAAACTTTGCTAAAGTGATTGTTTTAAACATGTTTTAACTCAGACATTATTAAAACATATTATTTTATCTAAAGTATTTGTATCAATGCTGGTTTTACCCCGTGCGTCTGTGGGGTAAAAGGCCCCCTCTCGCCACCTCATACATTTATAAGATTTATAAACAAAATTAATCACTTTTATGATTTATTTTCACACAAAATCTGTTTCTCCATCAATGTTCAATACAAACATATGGGAGTAGTGAAAAGCACATTTTTCTTAATGTGTGCCTTTAGCCCTGTTGTACCCTACAGGTTGTTCATGCTTTAATTTCGTCCCATCTTGATTATTGTAATGCTTTGTTTTCTTAAAATTATCATACTTTATCGCGGTTACAATTAGTTCAGAATGTTGCGCCCAGACTATTGACACGAACAAAGTTATTTAATCATATTACAGCTGTTTTAGCTTCTTTACATTGGTTATACCTGTTCATTTTAGGATTGATTTTAAGATTTTATTGTTGACATACAAAGCATTAAATGGTTTGGCGCCTACGTAGGCTATTTAGCTTTTTGAGACGAAACAGTGAGATGTCTTAGATTTTCTTTTTTTTTTTATTGCTGGCTGTTCCAAGAACCAAATATAAAACTAAAGGAGACAGAGTATTTGCAGTAAGGGCTCCAAAGTCATGGAATGGTTTGCCAGTGGATATTCGATCTGCTAAATGTGTGTCTGTTTTTAAATCTCGTTTAAAAACATATTTGCTTTCTTTTGATCATTTGGTCTTTATAGTAACATTTTGAATGTTCTGAAACACGTAGTAATATTTAAAAATAAACAAACAACGGAGAAAAAAAAAAAAAAAAACATTCTGTGAACAATAATTTTGTGCTAAATGTTTTGACAATATTAAAGACCAGATAACTCTGAACAAATGTTCTATTGATATTACTGGAAGAGGGCTTGTTCATAACTTTGAGAGAACGTTTCCTGTTTGCTGTGACGGAACATTCTATTCATGCGATGTGCCACGTCAACTAACGGGAGGCAAACACATTTTGATGATTTAATGGAACATAATTGTGGTTTCGGGGTTCACAGCTTTATCCTTGATTCAGACATGCTCTGTTCTTTGTAGGATTTGTCTCGCTGTAATGTTAGATTGATTGGCACTCGTTTCAAAGAGGCGGTGCTCTTTGTTCAGTGAGGTGATTCACTTTTCTTATCCTTCTTTTTGTACCTGTGGATTCCTGCCAGAGGTTGACACTCTCTCTGTCCTTTTCTGTCTGTTCCACTGAGATGAGAGGCAAAACGGGACTTTGTAGATCAAGGGATGCTCACATATATTAGGACCAGGGTGGGATGAATCACTTGTTGGAAACAGCAAAAGTGTCCTCTGGGGCATAGCTGGGATTTTTGGGCACCTGATAACACATTGCTTTGGGCCCCTGACTAAGACCAAGGGCTACACCATATAGCCTATCGAAATAAAATCAAAAGCGCAATATGGCAATTACCAAATCGCAAAGGCTGTAATTTTATTAAGCAAACATTTCTGATGTGTGTTTCAGAATGAAGCGGTACTGTGTGTATTTACACACAAGCAGCCAATGATTCATTGTTTCCAGCGTCACAGAGCATCTCGGTTTACAGTAAAAGCTTCAAACTCCATCTGTGCATGTGAGTTTGGGTCACGTTTAATGTGGATTTGTGAATGCAACTTCTTTCACAAATTTCACCAGATTTGTAATGAGAATTGCTTAGACATGTTGCCAAAAGGGGGTAATCTTTAAGGGCTCCCTGCAGTTAATAAAAGCTTGATTTGTTTGTTTGCATTTCAATGCTTTCTCAGCTTCCTTTGCTACTTTCATTAGTTACTAACATCTGTTACTAACATGTTAAACTTAATTTGGATTAACTTAATTAAAAACCTTTTCAAGTGTATGAAACTTTGATGGTTTAACATTCAAAAATGAATAAATTAAGACATAAATATATATTAAAGCTGCAAGCAGCGATGAAAGGGCCCTCGCACCCATCGCCACCCGGTGGCTTTAGGAAAACAGAGCACGGTGGGCAATATGCATTTAAGTATATAAAAATAGGAGGACTATGTCAGTCATTTGTATTTGCCACACTTCCTGCTATGACTATAACTAAATTTTGGCATGTATGTCTTCAGGCCAGGGCACTTATCAAACATGTGAAGTTTGAGGCAGATTGGACATTGTATGCTTGTTACAACAACTTCCTGTTTCATGACGAAACATCGAATTTTGTCATACATTAGCACTTAGAAAAGTGTTGCATGATTTAACGTGTTTCTAGCATGTTTGGTACTTCATGGCATATTTAAATGTGTTTCAGGGAGTGAATTACAGTATAAAGCATGCCATTTTGCATGCCATTTTCTGCTGCCAGCAGGTGGCGCTATGACTAACTGAATATTGCCATGTAGATGTCTTCAGGCCAGGACTCTAATAAAACGTGATGTTTGGGGCAGATCGGATTCATGGCGAAACATCAAACTTTGTGAGGCCACCACAGACCCACCCTTCAGCGAAAACTCAAGATCTTCACAATTTAACATCGTAAAGGCCTTTAGATTAGACTGACCAAATATGATGTTTATCTGATAAAATCTCTAGGAGTACAAACGTCTGGAAATTGCAAAAACTGCCAAAATTTTGCAGAGAAAATTCAAAATATCTCACTTCGTTTTGGGTTTTCAGATTTTGTAGGTATTCGGCTGTTACATGTGTGTACTGAATTTCATACTTGTACGTGAAATGTTGTGCGAACAGTGGTTAATTGAAAATTTGTAGGTGGCAATATCGAGCCATTTTGCCACGCCTAATTCTGAAACCCATATCAGATGTAAATTTTCACCATTTCTGACATGTGTGCAAAGTTTCATGAGTTTTCGAGCATGTTTAGGCCATCAAAAATGCGATTCATTTCAGAGAAGAGAAATAACAGACCAAGCAATTCCAATAGGGTCCTCACACCATCGGTGCTCAGGCCCTAGATATATAATACATAGCAGGTCATTGCAATTGCACACAATAATATAAAATAAAATAGTTATTGTTTTTATTAAATACTACAGTACAACAGTATTATTATAATAGTAATCAGGGCTTGACATTAAGTTTTTTTGCTCACCTACCACTGTGGCTAGTGGTTTTCCAAAGATACTAGCCACTCAGCATTTTCACTGGCCACAAATTTGACATCGATACTATGGGGAAAAACTGCCTTATAGATATTTTTAATATTGCCTCATAATTTGGCAGCAGATACTGTATATTAGGCTGCTGTCACTTTAAGGCCTGACACTTGGATCCATTATACTTTTACACATTCGTTTTCTTTCTCAGCTGTTTATGTTCACTTAAATCATTACTGACTGTGTTTATGTGAATATTCACCGTTAACTGGTATTTTTGCATTACTTTGTGTGTGTTTGACTACAAACCTGATTCCAAAAAAGTTGGGACACTGTACAAATAGTGAATAAAAACAGAATGCAATGATGTGGAAGTTTCAAATTTCAATATTTTATTCAGAATACAACATAGATGACATATCAAATGTTTAAACTGAGAAAATGTATCATTTTAAGGGAAAAATAAGTTGATTTTAAATTTCATGGCATCAACACATCTCAAAAAAGTTGGGACAAGGCCATGTTTACCACTGTGTGGCATCCCCTCTTCTTTTTATAACAGTCTGCAAACGTCTGGGGACTGAGGAGACAAGTTGCTCAAGTTTAGGAATAGGAATGTTGTCCCATTCTTGTCTAATACAGGCTTCTAGTTCTCAACTGTCTTAGGTCTTCTTTGTCGCATCTTCCTCTTTATGATGCGCCAAATGTTTTCTATGGGTGAAAGATCTGGACTGCAGGCTGGCCATTTCAGTACCTGGATCCTTCTTCTACGCAGCCATGATGTTGTAATTGATGCAGTATGTGGTCTGGCATTGTCATGTTGGAAAATGCAAGATCTTCCCTGAAAGAGACGACATCTGGATGGGAGCATATGTTGTTCTAGAACTTGGATATACCTTTCAGCATTGATGGTGCCTTTCCAGATGTGTAAGCTGCCCATGCCACACGCACTCATGCAACCCCATACCATCAGAGATGCAGGCTTCTGAACTGAGCGCTGATAACAACTTGGGTTGTCCTTGTCCTCTTTAGTCCGGATGACATGGTGTCCCAGTTTTCCAAAAAGAACTTCAAATTTTGATTCGTCTGACCACAGAACAGTTTTCCACTTTGCCACAGTCCATTTTAAATGAGCCTTGGCCCAGAGAAAACGCCTGCGCTTCTGGATCATGTTTAGATATGGCTTCTTTTTTGACCTATAGAGTTTTAGCCGGCAACGGCGAATGGCATGGTGGATTGTGTTCACCGACAATGTTTTCTGGAAGTATTCCTGAGCCCATGTTGTGATTTCCATTACAGTAGCATTCCTGTATGTGATGCAGTGCCGTCTAAGGGCCCGAAGATCACGGGCATCCAGTATGGTTTTCCGGCCTTGACCCTTACGCACAGAGATTGTTCCAGATTCTCTGAATCTTTGGATGATATTATGCACTGTAGATGATGATAACTTCAAACTCTTTGCAATTTTTCTCTGAGAAACTCCTTTCTGATATTGCTCCACTATTTTTCGCCGCAGCATTGGGGGAATTGGTGATCCTCTGCCCATCTTGACTTCTGAGAGACACTGCCACTCTGAGAGGCTCTTTTTATACCCAATCATGTTGCCAATTGACCTAATAAGTTGCAAATTGGTCCTCCAGCTGTTCCTTATATGTACATTTAACTTTTCCGGCCTCTTATTGCTACCTGTCCCAACTTTTTTGGAATGTGTAGCTCTTATGAAATCCAAAATGAGCCAATATTTGGCATGACATTTCAAAATGTCTCACTTTCAACATTTGATATGTTATCTATATTTTATTGTGAATAAAATATAAGTTTATGAGATTTGTAAATTATTGCATTCCTTTTTTATTCACAATTTGTACAGTGTCCCAACTTTTTTGGAATCGGGTTTGTATTTAAGCGCAATAAGCAGCAAAAAAAAATGGATCTAAAACGTTTCATTTTTTTTTTTTTTTTTTTTTCATATCACTCCATAAAACATTCTTCCAGAACTCCACAGGTCTATCCAAATGAAGTTCAGCATATTCAAGCCTTTTATGTTCTTGTCTAGTGTTCTTCTTATACTCTGCATTGAAATGTTTTCCCTCCTTTCATCAGGTCATCTTGCAAGTCTTTGGTGGTAAATTGAGGGTTTTTCTCAGATGCTCTGATCAAACATTTTATTCCCCTTAATAATATTGTGCTTTTTCTTCAAAACCCCCAATGGTTTTCTAGTACAACAAATTTTAAACTTATGAATAAGGCTGCCAGCAGTGTCTCTAGGCACTTTTAGTGTTTTGGAAATCTTCTTGTAGCCAAAGACTTTCTAATGTAATAAAACAATTTGTTCTCTTTAGTTTTTGTGAGAGCTCTTTTGACTTGGCCTTATTTGCGACTCAACTTTAGCACATGCATGAGCTAAATGTATGTATATGTAACAGCACAAGCTAATTCAGTTTTGTTATAGAGTTTCCAAAGGCATAATTGTGTTTTAATACAATTTTGTACCATATCATATCAGCATTGAATAGAGGTTGAATAATTATGGCATAGCTATGTTACAAAAAAATAAAATAAAAATACTATATATATATATTGACATTATCACGTTTAATTTGCCACTAAACTTTTACAGATGCAATTGAAAAAAAAAAAACAACAACTTTGATATCTTTAGAAAAACTTACATTTGTAAATTATTGCAGTCTCGGAAGGATTACAACTGTATTTGTAAAGTAATCAATTTAGCCTATATATTTGCGAAGTAATCCATTTAAATTCTTTGCAAAAATTGCACGTTTACTCTTGTTTGTATGTCTAATATGTCAAAAATGTAAAAAACATTTAAATGATTGCATATTTTCAAATAAAAATGGCGAAATTACAGTAGTTTGTAAATTAGGGTAGCTTCCATCACTGTATGTTACTGTGGGTCGTTACACATATCCATAGTAAAACAGTTGTCAAATATTAAATGTTTAGCTACTTACATCTTATCAGGCACGCACTCAATTCACACTCATCTTCAGTGAACATTAAGCCCCGCCTTCTTTGATCTGATTGGCCATCATTTTGACATTGCTAAGCGCTGTTAGACCGCTGAGGCAGACCAGCCTAAAAATGTTACTTTTTAAACGAAAAACAGTCAAAAGAAGGAAATTGCAGTCATAAGGACATGTCACCAAATCCTCCGGGCTGGCCAAAACCATTCCCCAGGGCACAGTTGAAGGTACAAGAAGGAGAGAGCAACCAAGGAAAAAGTGGGCAGACAATATCAAAGAATGGACTGGGGCTGATTTTGCTAACACACAAGTCCTGGCCAAGAACTGCCAGAAATGGAAAGAGCTGTCTAAACCAACACGTTCTCACTCTCAACTCGTCACATATTGACGCTTGGTCAGGACACATCAGCGTCAATTTTTAATGCACAGGGTACCCCTTTAGCTTGCAGAGTACATTGATTTCAGTTGTTTGCCCAATGCGTCAGATCAAGACGCATTTAATTCTTTGCGTTTGTAAAAGTAGACATGATTTTATAAATATTTATAGGCTATTTTTATATTTTGGAGCAACTAACCCCACTCCTACCCTAAACCTACCCACTTCTAAACAATATAAAACACGTAACAGGCAAATAAAAGTACAGTCACAGGTATTTATTGCAAAAACTGACCAAAAACAGTATAAAAGTATTAACTCATGTTGCATTCCAAGTCTTCTGAAGTCATACGATATCTTTATGTGAAGAACAGAGTTGATCTTAATGTTTTAATCGCTGAAATGATGATCCCGACGCTCCGTGAACACACACACACACACTCAGTCATATCTCATTCAAAAGATATACCCGACTCTTTAGCATGACGCGATCGGTCATGAGACACACGAGAGCCAATGGCATTTTACAATGAAAGCTGACAACGTTTCTTCGGGCGGCAATTTTTACATTTTCTTCGGTGGATGGAGACGCTGATCACTTTTGGGGATTTTCTTCACACAAATCAATCGTCTGGCCTCGGAACACTTGGAATATTTGTTCTTTTTGAATAAATGGTGCCTGCAGTCGTATCTGCCTGTTATATATCATATAATACACAAATGGGTAGGTTTATGGATGGGGTTGGGTTACGTGTTCAAACGTGTCTAAATAAAAATAAATAAATAAATGTAAATAAAATTATGCTGGCTGATTAAATTGAAAATCACACTCCAATATCTAATAATGGCAAAATCATAACTCAATATATAATTTCATCATGACGATAACATTCCCATGCTCAATGCGTCTGTGTATAACGCCAAAGGTTTCTCATTGAAATCAATGGAGTACCCTGCGCGTCAGAAAATAATGCTAAAGGACGTACCCTAGGGACCTGACCAAGCGTCCATATGTGACGAGTTGGGTGTGAGAATGTGTTGTCTAAACTTGCATCCGCTGTGGTGCCCTGACGATCCGATGGATTACAAGAAACGTGACATGGCGTGATGTAACATAAGTTGCAGTAGTGCTTTCCATCATTTTGACACATAACAAAACTGCTTTAGAAACATTCCCGTACACACTGCTAATAAGGATTAGAAGTGAAAAGGGGAGACAATTGCTTTTTAAAGCATCCGTGTGATAACAAACCTGGAAAGAGATCTGAGGATTTGAGGAGAAAAACAAGAGATTCTTGGTGCATTCCAGTGAATTATTCATGGGATATATCATAAATTAAATCAGGAGAGCAGATCACAAAAGCACAGTATATGTTGTCTTTTTAATATTGTTACAGTGGAATACAAAGAAAAAAAAGAAATCTAATCAGGAGGAAAAGAACGCAGCAGCCTGAAAAGAGCTCTTGCCACAGATTTTCTTGTGATAACGTCACATTAAAATACCAAGTGTTACGTTATTCTTCTGACATTTGAAAGCTCATTTAGTCAAACTGACGTTTAAGGATTTGATTTGATTTGATGATTTGTCGTTTTCAGTGGAGGTTCCCCAAACCGGAAATGCCTCCCATAATTCAAAATGCAGTAGGCTTGTCAGGAAAAAGGTGGATACATTGAGAGTTTGTAGTTTGTTGAACAAGGACAGGAGCTTGAATGAGAATGTCAAGAGGTGATCATCCTAACACAACATTTCTGCAAAGGATGCAGGCAAAAAGTAGATTTACATGTATTAAATTCCAATACAAACAAACAAACAAATAATTTAAAAAATGCCATTTTTCCCCATTCCATTAAAGCAAAAAAATAGTTTTTAAGGAATTGCAAACACAGGTCTTTCCCCTTCACTATCAAAGTTTTCCATAATAAGCCTCTCTGAAAAGCTTGCAATTTGTCAATAAAAGTTTTTGTATAGTTAACTGCAGCTGAGGGTTTAATTTTTGTTGCTTTACTAGACAATGAATAATATATGAGATGTGAGGGAACAGTTTGTTGTTGATGATCAATGTGTATTGATATAGCCTTTAATTCAGTCCATTCATACAGTCTGCACTGCATCACACATACATACTGCAGTCTTGCTGTAGTGTGAGCAAAAACGAACCAGTCTGACTGAATTCAACGCCTTGAATAAAATCAGTGAAACAAAATCTGCTCCCGATATATTTAGATAACGTATAATACTTATGAATTGCATCTATATTACATTTCTTTATATTTAGATTTTGTCTGTTGGTTCCGTTGTCTAAAGCCCTATTCGGACGGTAATTGTTTCTCGTGGGGTCGTAAGGTATTTTCATCATTTACAGGGGCTAGTCTGTGATTTTATTGCCGTCCGAATCAGGGGCGGTTCTAGGATTTTATCCTTAGGGGGGCTTAGCTCTCGCTACCTAATGTTGTGTCTGTGTATTGCAGAATGTCGATAGCAAATATAAATGCAAACAATCACATATGTGAAGAACCAATGTAATCTCTGTGCACAAGATAAAGACAGAATCAGTGCTCATGGCTGAATTACTTTAGCTTAAATAAACCTATAACTAAAAACTTTGCAGTCTTTGTTTTATTGCTTATAAAGTCTTTATTTTTATCTTTTTCACTCATATTTACATGTTTATTTAAACCAAGGCCATTATTTTTAAATTTATTTATGAATAAATTATTTATTTGCATTAATATTTTTTTCTGTAGTAGCTACCAAAGTTGGTTTTGACAATCATGAAATTTCACTATAGTGTTAATCTTTTTAGCCTGATAATAGTTAGTTATCTCATTATTATCATCAACCAGTATTACTGTTAGCTAACTAAATGCAAAAAATATAGACTTTGTATTCAAGAAATTTATCATTTTATGACAGTCAACAAAAAACTAAATTGCTTCAGTTTGCAAAGCGTGACCAAGCAATGATGAATTATATACTGAATGATGATTATTAAAGCTGCAGTCCGTAACTTTTGGCCTCTAAACAGAACTGCATGCGTCTTACGGAAGAACATTGTAGCCGGAGCTACTTCTCTCTGTTTATGTCTATGACAGTCACGCAGGGACTGTGATACTCCGCAGCGGTGCGACCCGAACCGGACTAAAATAGTCCGAATATAAACACTTATTAGATGTGAACCGTAGTGATTCAGGAAAAGACAAGAACACGGTTTTGAAAATGGATTTATGATTGTACATTTTGAACACAAAAAAGTTACATAGCTACTGCGGTTTTAACTACAGTACGAAGATTCGTTCTCACAACGTATTCCCTCATTTTTAGCAAATCATAGCCACCACGATTTAACTAAATGAAAACAATTACGAATACTTAATTGTAAACTAAATTAGTTTCTAGTTTGATGTTTCATATCATGGCAAATTTCCGTAGACATTGTACAGATTACATGCATTAATGCAAGCTAAACAATAAAAAAAAATCATAGAAAATACCTTCTATGACGTCACAAAACGTCTCATGAAAGTGATTTTTTGACATCGTCTCCTGCCTTCGGCTGACATGCAGCACGAGCCGCCGTTGCACTTCTAACGGTGGGCTATCACGCAACGATAATAAAAACTTAAAACTCTCGGAAAAAAGAGTTTTTTTTTCTTATCGACATGTCCTGTCATTTTTAGTTATTTTCATTTTTATTTAAATAAATAAATAATACATTTTGATAGCTGATAGTTTTAGGGGGACTGAAATGACAGACAGGGGGACTAAAGCCCCCCTAAAAAGGGTCTAGAACCGCCCCTGGTCCGAATCCAGAATGTCAGTGTTTTTCTCCTACCACCAGCGTAAAAATCCCCGGCCGAATTACCTACTGTTTTTAGACAAACACCATGGACGTTTGGTAATTTAATTGCCGTCCGAATCCACATCTCTGAGTTTTAAAAAAGAGATCGCTTCAAAATTCACTGTTTATATCCTTTTTGACCACTGCAGAGCACCGTATTGTTGCGCTTCGCTGTAATTTGGATGCATTTTAAAAATCTAGCCTACACTTTTATTACTGAAATGCTGTAAAGTATTTACAAGAATAATCTTTTATTACCGTTCGAAAGAGAAAGAGAAGAAAAACACGTAAACATTTGAAATGGGCCGTTTTTACGGCAGTAGTTAACGTTATATGTTAAATTAGCAGCATTATGTTTACCTCATGTAAATAAGAGGCTGTATTAACGCATTTCCGCTTATTTCCACATTTTCAAAATGACATCCTATCTTCCTAGTTTTTAAACAGGAGATTTAAATAATTAATAATTTCCTATTATTAAATTAAATATGAATTTATTCTTATTATTCCAAGCCGACATTTTATTTACAGCAGATCATTCGACTGATCACGTGAGCAGTGCGTTCCCAGGTTCGTAGAATCACAAAACTCGCTCCTCCACCGTGTGAATCCTGGAATTGTTGGGCCCCCCCTAGAATCATTCACAGGATGAAAAAAAATAAAAATAAATCAGTAATCAGTGTTGCAATTTCTTTCTCACATAATGCAATTTATGTAGCGTGTTTAAAATTCACTTATAATGTGTAAAAATTGAGATTTTTAAACGAGGCACCCCATTGTTCTTCAATAATAGCACAGAAATTGAAGCATTCAGATGTTTACTGCAATCACTGAGGTGAACAGTTTTAGCAACCAGATCATTAGACGACTTTACACAAAATAACGACTGCTCATTCATAAGTAGCACCCTCAGGGAGCTCATTAACATGTTTTGATTCAAACCTCAAACTAAACTCTCATCAGCTGCTCCGCTGCTATGAAATCTAGCACTTGCTTTTCTGTGAGTTTATTCTTTGCACAGAGGCAAATTGTTGCAAACTATCTCTGATTGCAAACTGCTGTAACAGTGGGATTAATGGATTAGAATGTCTTACAGTGATGGGGTTTCCACTGACCATGTTGTTAGGCTTATGGAAAACACTATGGCCGAGTATGCTACGTGCATATTCAGTCATAGAGTTTTCCATATGCCTAACCATATATAATTGATGTATTAATATCTAATGTTAACACCCATATAGTCTCGCGCAGCCAGACCTTCAGACTAACGGCAGACGATCTGGACTTTTTCGCAGCTTTCATTGGCCAAGGACCGCCCAAGAGGACGTTTGACTGACATGTAACGCAACCAATCACAGTTCGTTTTGTTCCGCGTCATGTTTAGTGGCATGAAAATGTAAAGTCGATGTCCCTGCAATAACAGACCGGCGTGCGTCTATAAATTATTCATTTAAGAACGTTGGGGCCGCGAACTTCACATACTTTTGAAAATCCAGCCTTTAGTTGATCCTGGTAAGCGCTCATTGTCAGTTGTAAACACGACCGTGTTCTTCTTCCACAAGGGGGTTTGGCGTCACGGCATTTGTTTCTAGGCAGACCGTTAAAGAACGTGACACACACGTATCGCGGACATCCTGTAGAATTCAACCAATCAGATGACGACTTCTGAAGTGTTTCCAGAAAAGTGTGCCATATGCATCCGACGTTCAGCCAACGGTCCGTGGCCGTGACGTCTGAGGCTGAGACCAACACCCATATAATCCTACCTTTGGAGGAAAGTATAAATATTGACATTCTTTTTTATTATTATTTTGAATGCTTTGTGAAACATTACATTTGGGGCAACTCAAACAGCAGCCAAGCCACACAGCATGCCAAATGGAAGCAGCAGTTATTGATAGGCGTGCACACAAGTGCTGACATCTTGCCTTCACAATAAGCTCCTTTCAACAAGCTCGTCAACTAATGGAGCAGATGCCGGGGTTAGTTGGCACAATTTTCATACTTTGTTGAATATCTATGGCGGAACAAACATCAAGATAACTCAAGACGCCCACAAAATCTAAAATGGACACGTTCATTGTCCAAATAAATTTCCTTTTTTTAAATTTAGTTGTGCAAATTAAGAAAAGATTAAAAAAATATTGAAACCAAAAATAACACCACTTAAAGGCACAAGATGTAAGATATCAAAAAAACACTAGAAATGAATATATTTTGTTGACTTGTGTACTTACATTATTCCAAATGTTTCCAATAATGTTTAAATCCAGAGAAATAAGTGATTTTAACCAGGACACGGTCCGTGTCCGTGCGTTGCCTATCAATGACATCATACCTGCATTACCCTCGATTTCCGGTTTTATTTTGTAGAAATGCTTTAATATATTATGTGTTTTATTAGACAGGTGAGCAACTGTTTGGATACATTCATCAACAGAAAACTAATTATTTTATAGCTCAACACAGTCTTATTGTTTAAATCTTGTTTTCTTCATCAAGCTACGCCTTTGTTTTGAATAAGCGACCTCTAGCGGCGAAAAATTACATATTGTGGTATTAAAACACATTTATCAATATATTTAGAATTATTAGATATTAATGGTTACTTATTATATTAAAAATGGACCAAGCACAAAAATGGCTAAACACTAAGCTTTTAATTGTCTTAACCACAAAATGTTGGTCAGGACTCACGAAATCAGCAAAATTTAAGCAAATGCACTGCTTAAAAAGCCATTGCAGTCTCAGAAAAACACCAAAGACAGAATGAAATTTTTGGCAGAATATGGGAAGTTGTGTGTGAAGTGATGAATCATAATGAAACACAACATGAGTTTCATGGTGATGCTCCAGAGCAGTGTCTATGAATATCTGGTGAGAAATATAATAATAAATGTATTTCTACCACAGTGAAGCGTGGAGGAAGAGTGTCATTGTGTGGGGAGCCTTTTATCTGCTGGTATTTGTGAGCTACTTCACTGTGAAAAGTCATTTAATGCTTTGGTGTAGAGGGGAATATTGCAGAATGGCTTGCTTCCCACAAATGAAAAGTTGTTATCTAAAGAGGAATTATATTTTTCAACAAGACAATGCTCCTGCCCAAATTGCAAATACAACCAAGAAGTGGCTTGAGAACAAGTCCATCAGGCTCATGTTTTGGCCGGGTCAGAGTCCAGATTTGAACCCTGTATTGAATATTTGATCTCACTTTAAACTCAAAGGAACTGGGAGACATTTTTCAACTACTCATGAACTGGTTGAAGCCGTTAACATTGAGTGGAACAACACTGACTCTTCTTCCTGTAAAAATATATCTGCAAGTTGGGGAAGGCTATTCCGTGCTACGTTACTTTATCTACAGTATTTGTGCAATTATTGCAAATTTTCTGACCAATGATTTATGATTAAAAGGGTTAAGACATTAAAAAAACATTAAATATTTAAGATATAGTATGGTATAATCAAACTGGTCTCACAGAATTTCGTGAAATGAACACAGCCCCTTAACTCAAAATCTGTGGCAGTTTCACGGAAACGCCGAAAATTCCGTGATGGGTCCACGGAAGTGATGCCTATGTAAGTCAATGACAGGCAGCATCCGTGGTCCACACACAGATTCCCTGTTCCAACACCTGCAACACGGTCTCAATCCTATTCGTCACATATTGACGCTTGGTCAGTTCCCTTCGGCGTCACTTTTTAACGCACAGGGTACCCCATTGATTTCAGTTGTTTGCCCAATGTGTCAGATCAAGACACATTTAATTCTTTGCATTTGTAAAAGTAGACATGATTTTATAAATATTTATAGGCTATTTATAGGCTACTTTTGTATTTTGGAGCAACTAACCCCACTCCTACCCCAAACCTACCCACTTCTAAACAATATAAAACACGTATCAGGCAAATAAAAGTACAGTCACAGGTATTTATTGCAAAAACTGACCAAAAACTGTATAAAAGTATTAACTCATGTTGCATTCCAAGTCTTCTGAAGTCATACGATATCTTTATGTGAAGAACAGAGTTGATCTTAATGTTTTAATCGCTGAAATGATGATCCCTCCGCTCCGTGAACACACACACTCCACTCAGTCATATTCATTCAAATGATACACCCGACTCTTTAGCATGACGCGATCGGTCACGAGACACAGGAGAGCCAATGGCATTTTACAATCAAAGCTGACGTAATGACGCAATTGGTCACGAGACATACGACAGCCAATGCTGTCAAAGCTGACGTAACGTTTCTTCCGGCGGCAATTTTTGAAATGTGTTCATGATCTTCAGCGGATGGACTCGATGCTGATCGCTTTTGGGGATTTTCTTCACACAAATCAATCATTTGGCCTCGGGACACTTGGAATATTTGTACGTTTTGAATAAATTGTGCCTGCAGTCGTATCTGCCTGTTATATCCTGTTTTTTTAAAATACACAAATGGGTAGGTTTAGGGAAGGGATTGGGTTACGTGTTCAAAGCGTGTCTGAATACCGTAAATAAAAAAAGAAAATAAATGTAAATAAAATTATGCTGGCTGATTAAATCGAGAATCACACTCCAAAAAATCATAGTCCAATATATAGTTTCATCATGACGATAACCATGCCCAACGCGTCTGTATACTGTCATTGACTTACATAGGCATCACTTCCGTGAAACTGCCACAGATTTTGAGTTAAGGGGCCGTGTTCATTTCACGGAATTCTGTGAGGCCAGGTTGGGTATAGTATGTGGCTGGTCATGTGATCTGAACATGCAAAAATCCGTAAAAATAAGGCACAATGTACTGTAATAATTTAACGGAATTTTCCGTATTTATTTTTTTACAGGTTTTTTACCAGCATTTTGAATTTTGCACTTCATTGCGTTGTGTGTTAAGCCCGGGACACACTGCACTATTTTCGGCTGTTCCAGACAAAAGATTGCCATCGTGAAACAATCGTGGCGATTTCTGTGATCTTGGCTCCTAATCGGTGGTCCCTATGTCGTACAGTGAGAGAGGTTCAAAGACGGCCGCTGTCACAGTCTTGAGACCAAAGATAGCCTACGACAATAGTGTCAGCAATTCAGCATGATCACCGCACAGTGTGTTTGCTGCTACAACCTACGTCTACTGACCAGCCAATAAAAATGCGACATGAAATCAATGCGACATGGCGCTAAAACTTAAAACCGCTTACCTCAAGATCTTTTCCCTTCCTCTTTCGCCACTTCCTTTTTTTTCAGCACACATAAAAACTACAATTGCCAAAGTGTGATTCATCATGGTCTATTTGTTTACCACTAGCGCATGCTGATGACGTTTTATTCTTCTATAGAAACTTGCGTCGCGAGTCAATAGGTGTCATCATTGTACAGTCTACATGCATGTCGTACCCACGTTTAATAGATCCATGTCGCACTGTGTGATTTGTAATGATCTTATAGGATTGCTAAAATCATGCAGTCTGTACCGGGCTTTAGGGTTAACGGAAATGTCTGTAAAATTACTAGATAATGTCCGGGTAATAAGCGGCCAGTACTTATGTTATTTTACGGATTTATTTTTTATTCAGTGTGGAATAATGTGACCCACTCCATATAAAGGAAAACAGACTTCTTTAAGTCTACAGCTTTTAATTAGGGTACTTTTAACTATATTCTCCTTTTTAAAGTATTATTTATTTATCTGTATAAAACTTGCTTAATGAGAAAAAGTAGCCCCTTCAAAAAATGTCTTCAAACTTTAATATTTATCCTCATTTTAATGGTCTTACTTTATTTTATGTCTGGTCTATTTTTAAATAGGTCAGCATTATGTGAAATCATTTTCAGCTATAGTGGTTTATATTGACACAGTCTTGGCAGGGACAATGCGAGAGCCATTTGAGACCATTTATAATGCAACTGCTGTAGTGTTTGTTCAACTTTTACGTTCAAGAATCATAAAGATTAAAAATAAAATTATGGCTACATCTTAGTGAATGTTTTTTATGGCACACTCTGATAACATGCATTTAATTGTATGGTTAGGAGAATATATGCTGAAATGGGATTTGCATTGGAATCAAAGGGAGAGGGGTTTACTGAATTCCAGTTCAGAGAAATTGAACAACATTTTTGAAATATATCATTCATTTTGATCAATTATGTACATGTATTGCCTGATCTGATGAGACATGCACCTTTAAATTGAGGTCAATACTGTTAATGCTTGTCAAATTAACAGCCATAAAAAGGCATTCAGTTTGGCATATATATGGGAAGATATTTTAACATCATTAAAATCACACACATCACATTTAAAAAAGGCAGTGGCTGTTTGCACTAAGTATTTTCTTTGCAATAAGAAATATAAATTGTGGCAGATACTATTTGCACCTCAGTATTGTACAAACCCGATTCCAAAAAAGTTGGGACACTGTACAAATTGTGAATAAAAAAGGAATGAAATAATTTACAAATCTCATAAACTTATATTTTATTCACAATAGAATATACACTCACCTAAAGGATTATTAGGAACACCTGTTCAATTTCTCATTAATGCAATTATCTAATCAACCAATCACATGGCAGTTGCTTCAATGCATTTAGGGGTGTGGTCCTGGTCAAGACAATCTCCTGAACTCCAAACTGAATGTCAGAATGGGAAAGAAAGGTGATTTAAGCAATTTTGAGCGTGGCATGGTTGTTGGTGCCAGACGGGCCGGTCTGAGTATTTCACAATCTGCTCAGTTACTGGGATTTTCACGCACAACCATTTCTAGAGTTTACAAAGAATGGTGTGAAAAGGGAAAAACATCCAGTATGCGGCAGTCCTGTGGGCGAAAATGGCTTGTTGATGCTAGAGGTCAGAGGAGAATGGGCCGACTGATTCAAGCTGATAGAAGAGCAACTTTGACTGAAATAACCACTCGTTACAACCGAGGTATGCAGCAAAGCATTTGTGAAGCCACAACACGCACAACCTTGAAGCGGATGGGCTACAACAGCAGAAGACCCCACCGGGTACCACTCATCTCCACTACAAATAGGAAAAAGAGGCTACAATTTGCACAAGCTCACCAAAATTGGACAGTTGAAGACTGGAAAAACGTTGCCTGGTCTGATGAGTCTCGATTTCTGTTGAGACATTCAGATGGTAGAGTCAGAATTTGGCGTAAACAGAATGAGAACATGGATCCATCATGCCTTGTTACCACTGTGCAGGCTGGTGGTGGTGGTGTAATGGTGTGGGGGATGTTTTCTTGGCACACTTTAGGCCCCTTAGTGCCAATTGGGCATCGTTTAAATGCCACGGCCTACCTGAGCATTGTTTCTGACCATGTCCATCCCTTTATGACCACCATGTACCCATCCTCTGATGGCTACTTCCAGCAGGATAATGCACCATGTCACAAAGCTCGAATCATTTCAAATTGGTTTCTTGAACATGACAATGAGTTCACTGTACTAAAATGGCCCCCACAGTCACCAGATCTCAACCCAATAGAGCATCTTTGGGATGTGGTGGAACGGGAGCTTCGTGCCCTGGATGTGCATCCCACAAATCTCCATCAACTGCAAGATGCTATCCTATCAATATGGGCCAACATTTCTAAAGAATGCTTTCAGCACCTTGTTGAATCAATGCCACGTAGAATTAAGGCAGTTCTGAAGGCGAAAGGGGGTCAAACACAGTATTAGTATGGTGTTCCTAATAATCCTTTAGGTGAGTGTAGATAGCATATCAAATGTTGAAAGTGAGACATTTTGAAATGTCATGCCAAATATTGGCTCATTTTGGATTTCATGAGAGCTACACATTCCAAAAAAGTTGGGACAGGTAGCAATAAGAGGCCGGAAAAGTTAAATGTACATATAAGGAACAGCTGGAGGACCAATTTGCAACTTATTAGGTCAATTGGCAACATGATTGGGTATAAAAAGAGCCTCTCAGAGTGGCAGTGTCTCTCAGAAGTCAAGATGGGCAGAGGATCACCAATTCCCCCAATGCTGCGGCGAAAAATAGTGGAGCAATATCAGAAAGGAGTTTCTCAGAGAAAAATTGCAAAGAGTTTGAAGTTATCATCATCTACAGTGCATAATATCATCCAAAGATTCAGAGAATCTGGAACAATCTCTGTGCGTAAGGGTCAAGGCCGGAAAACCATACTGGATGCCCGTGATCTTCGGGCCCTTAGACGGCACTGCATCACATACAGGAATGCTACTGTAATGGAAATCACAACATGGGCTCAGGAATACTTCCAGAAAACATTGTCGGTGAACTCTATAGGTCAAAAAAGAAGCCATATCTAAACATGATCCAGAAGCGCAGGCGTTTTCTCTGGGCCAAGGCTCATTTAAAATGGACTGTGGCAAAGTGGAAAACTGTTCTGTGGTCAGACGAATCAAAATTTGAAGTTCTTTTTGGAAAACTGGGACGCCATGTCATCCGGACTAAAGAGGACAAGGACAACCCAAGTTGTTATCAGCGCTCAGTTCAGAAGCCTGCATCTCTGATGGTATGGGGTTGCATGAGTGCGTGTGGCATGGGCAGCTTACACATCTGGAAAGGCACCATCAATGCTGAAAGGTATATCCAAGTTCTAGAGCAACATATGCTCCCATCCAGACGTCGTCTCTTTCAGGGAAGACCTTGCATTTTCCAACATGACAATGCCAGACCACATACTGCATCAATTACAACATCATGGCTGCATAGAAGAAGGATCCGGGTACTTAAATGGCCAGCCTGCAGTCCAGATCTTTCACCCATAGAAAACATTTGGCGCATCATAAGGAATATGCGACAAAGAAGACCTAAGACAGTTGAGCAACTAGAAGCCTGTATTAGACAAGAATGGGACAACATTCCTATTCCTAAACTTGAGCAACTTGTCTCCTCAGTCCCCAGACGTTCGCAGACTGTTATAAAAAGAAGAGGGGATGCCACACAGTGGTAAACATGGCCTTGTCCCAACTTTTTTGAGATGTGTTGATGCCATGAAATTTAAAATCAACTTATTTTTCCCTTAAAATGATACATTTGAAACTTCCACATCATTGCATTCTGTTTTTATTCACAATTTGTACAGTGTCCCAACTTTTTTGGAATCGGGTTTGTACATTAAATGGTATGCAATAATAACTTAGATTGTAAATGATTCAATTTATTAAAAATTTTGGAATTTTGGACTTTATTTGCAAGCAAATTTTGTAAATAAAGTTAATTACATTTCAAGTCCCATTAAGTGCAAATAGCAATAGATAATATTTAAACTATATAAAAATAGCAGTATTTTCTTCACAATAAGTATAAACAGTAGTTTAATGCTATTTATACTTATAAATTGTGGCAGATACTATTTGCACCTCAGTGTTGGTGTACATTAAACAGTACGAAATAATAACTTAGAGTTTGAATTATTAAATGTATTAAAATTATTAAATGGATGCCACCTTATTGGGACAATAAAGCCCTCCCTACACCTACCCCTAACCCTAACTGATAAACACTTTATTATTAAACTCACATTAGACACTTTATTTCCACTTTTCAAATATTTTCTTCATTTTTATTGAAAATAAATGCCTTTCCGTTCTGATATGTGATGGGAAAAGGGAGTTAAGCGAGTTTGGCAAAAGGCGGATTCAAACTCCGGTCGATTTGCATCAAAACTTTATGCCACATCACTTACCCCTACACTATTGCTACTATTGACAACCCAGCGTCTTCCGTAATTTTGTCTGGCCCAACTAGAAGTCAGTGGGCGGAGTTAGTGTAAATATCCTCTGCCAACAAGGCGGGCTATTTGCACCTAGTGCAATTTAAAAATTGCTTAAATTAAAATCTAGATCTCTGTCAGGACCAAGGCCTATCAGTTAGCGCATGTGCCTGACACATTGAGCTGTTCGCAAAACAAATTTGAATCTGGGTCACGTCATTTCCTGATCCCATAGCCTCTCATTTCTGTACTTCACTATGAATAAAGAATGACAGCTGTATGAGTGATTAAAGCTCAAAATGTCTTCTCTTCCTCTCAGTCTTGGATCTATGCAGTCGTAATGCAGCTCTCTTACATTAAGGCATCCATATTTGCCAACCACTCTGTAACCAATCAAAACATCAAGCCTTGGTTTCGTTCCCCATTTCAGTAAGAGCTTCCCACTCTCATGTGAGCTCCCAGGCCATTTCCCAGCACGCACTGAGCTCAATGACTCTTTCACAGGAAGAAAACAGTCATGTGGGAGGTTGCCAAAAATGTAGTCAATTGAGATTCCACCCTGAGTACTAAGTTGGTCTGTTTTTGTGTTCGTAAATACAATATCGAAATCTCTCTGAGTATATCTTGCATATGTGTTGCCCAGCTTTACTTCTCATCATAAATTCAATTCCTTAAGCTCTACTATGACTTGCAACTCACCAGTGAACTATTTCAGTGCGTTCTCTATGTAGAGAAGGTCTGAATGTAAAGTGAGAAGTTGAATTTTAAAGCAATGCTGGAGGGAATACCAATGTACAAGATGTACATTCCGGGCACACAGCCATGCCGATGTCTATCGTCCTGCGTAAGGCAATAATATGGAAATGGTGTTGGTTGCACTGCAGAGCATATCCCGGTTATCACTGAATGGGTTAGTCGTATAAACCACATGACCTGGGCAAGATAAGAGCGAACCAGGAACTGGGCGGTTAGTGTGGTCAAAAGGTTTGCAGGGTGTTTGCACTGCTGCTGATCCAGCATACGACCTCCACCTCTCTGCGTCACTAGGTGGAAAGAGGGGCACGATACACACTGACAAACAGCCTTGAAAAAAGGGAACTGCTTTATTTGGAAGCAAATTTTGTAAATAAAGCAAATAAAGTTAATTACATTGCACGTTCAAAAAGGTGCCTTTTTAAAAATGAATAAAGCTATAAAGAAAGTTAGGTAACACTTTCTATGAAGTATGTATTTATAATACTTACGTATTTGTGGTTAAAACTTGATGAAGCCTGCATTTATAATGCATCATAAGGGTATCCTTAATGCATTATGCAATGTATAAAATGGCACCACCGTGTCAACAGGACAACAAAACTTTTGAAAGAGCACCTCAGGGCCATTGAATGGGAATATATTATATTATATTATATTATATTATATTATATTATATTATATTATATTATATTATATTATATTATATTATATTCATTACAGTGGGGAGAACAAGTATTTGATACACTGCTGATTTTGCAGGTTTTCCTACTTACAAAGCATTTAGAGGTCTGTAATTTTTATCATAGGTACACTTCAACTGTGAGTGACGGAATCTAAAACAAAAATCCAGAAAATCACATTGTATGATTTTTAAATAATTAATTTGCATTTTATTGCATGACATAAGCATTTGATCACCTACCAACCAGTAAGAATTCTGGCTCTCACAGACCTGTTAGTTTTTCTTTAAGAAGCCCTCCTGTTCTCCACTCATTACCTGTATTAACTGCACCTGTTTGAACTCGTTACCTGTATAAAAGACACCTGTCCACACACTCAATCAAACAGACTCCAACCTCTCCACAATGGCCAAGACCAGAGAGCTGTGTAAAGACATCAGGGATAAAATTGTAGACCTGCACAAGGCTGGGATGGGCTACAGGACAATAGGCAAGCAGCTTGGTGAGAAGGCAACAACTGTTGGCGCAATTATTAGAAAATGGAAGAAGTTCAAGATGACGGTCAATCTCCCTCGGTCTGGGGCACCATGCAAGATCTCACCTCGTGGGGCATCAATGATCATGAGGAAGGTGAGGACCCCAACCCCAAGAACACCATCTCAACCGTGAAGCATGGAGGTGGAAACATCATTCTTTGGGGATGCTTTTCTGCAAAGGGGACAGGACGACTGCACCGTATTGAGGGGAGGATGGATGGGGCCATGTATCGTGAGATCTTGGCCAACAACCTCCTTCCCTCAGCAAGAGCATTGAAGATGGGTCGTGGCTGGGTCTTCCAGCATGACAACGACCCGAAACACACAGCCAGGGCAACTAAGGAGTGGCTCCGTAAGAAGCATCTCAAGGTCCTGGAGTGGCCTAGCCAGTCTCCAGACCTGAACCCAATAGAAAATCTTTGGAGGGAACTGAAAGTCCGTATTGCCCAGCGACAGCCCCAAAACCTGAAGGATCTGGAGAAGGTCTGTATGGAGGAGTGGGCCAAAATCCCTGCTGCAGTGTGTGCAAACCTGGTCAAGAACTACAGGAAATGTATGATCTCTGTAATTGCAAACAAAGGTTTCTGTACCAAATATTAAGTTCTGCTTTTCTGATGTATCAAATACTTATGTCATGCAATAAAATGCAAATTAATTACTTAAAAATCATACAATGTGATTTTCTGGATTTTTGTTTTAGATTCCGTCACTCACAGTTGAAGAGTACCTATGATAGAAATTACTTCTGCATGCTTTGTAAGTGGGCAAACCTGCAAAATCGGCAGTGTATCAAATACTTGTTCTCCCCACTGTATATATGAGCAATATCAAATGAGTAGCCGTGTGATATCGCTCTATATCAGCATGGCTGTGATTTGGTCGTAGGCAATCACAGCTGTGCTGATACAGAGCAATATCACACGGCTACTCATTTGATATTGCTCATATATACAGTGGGGAGAACAAGTATTTGATACACTGCTGATTTTGCAGGTTTGCCCACTTACAAAGCATGTAGAAGTCTGTAATTTTTATCATGTTGGTGTGATATTGCTTTTATACAATAGTTTGACAGCAAAAGTGTGTAATTAGGTAATAAAGAACAACAGAGTGTCTTTAAACACCCTCTTTTATGTGGAACTACTTCCTTTGGCCACGGATTCAAATCTCAAGTTTACAGTTTGACAGTCGAGCCCAAGCCTCCGTTACTAATTTTAAAACGTAATTTTAGAACTAGTAATGAAGTAACATTGAGTCGCTTCATTGAAGCTTATTGTATTATGTAGAGTATTATAAGAGAGAGAGATCAACTAAGCGAGTGCATTACCTGCATCTAGATGATATTCTTCAGGTCAATCTTATATTCATAATCACAAAATCAGTTTGAATGTCCACTGAGGAAAGCGATATCTTTGTCTTTCCCATGACAGCACATGGGAAGAGGATTTCCCATGACAGCACTAATTAATGCATTTGTAAGTTGTGTCTTACAACGTCCTTGTTTACAACCTTGTTTCAGTCACTTTCAATATAAAAGTCTTTGCTCCTGACTCTCTTTGCTGCCGTCTAATGGTGTAATAATGTAACTTTCACTGAAGTCGAAATCACAATAACTAACGAAGCCTTTCTCAATACCAAATACAGCACGTTGTTTATAAAAAATTATTATAAATATTATTATTATTGAAAAATAATATTTAAATAAACAATATTAACCATTATAATAGCATAAGAAGTTTTTACAATAAGAAATAAACACAAGCAAACAGTTCAGTCAAAAGTACAAACACAGTGCTACTTATAGTACAGGATTTCAATTAAATAAAAAATATAATGTTATGAAACTTAACTTTACCTTTAGCCAAATCGATTTGCTCTGGAACAAGTAATAGATAAATAAGACCAAAGATTGCCCATTTGATGCACCAAACATGAATTATACCTGTTTAAACACTATCTACATAAGATACATAAATGGAAAGAAAGAAAAATAAGAAAACTGCATGTGTTCTTTCAGTTTCACTGAACAACAACAACTTTTTGTAGGTAGACCTACATTCTTCTGTCACTTTCGCAAACTTTCTGGATTGCAAAAAAACATGTTAATTCATGCCCCATTGAATATGATAGTAAATAAAACATACACACAATATAGTTTCCTTATAACAATTTAAGGGATAGTTCATCCACAAAAGAAAATTCAGTCATCATTTGACTCCAAACTCATTCCAAACCCATATGACATTTTCCCCCCATCTGGAACACAAAACAAGATGGATATAAGATGAGCTAGAAGATGGTGATTGTTACTGTCAAGCTCCAAAAAACACATACAAGTATCATAAAAGTAGGATATGATTCGTGTACGATATTTCAAGTCACAGCTTTGTGTGGGGAACAGAATGAAATTTAAATCATTTTCCTGAATATCTCCCTCTACGCCAATGTGTTCAAATGTGTTGCATTAATGACACATGTATGACTCTGTTGCATAAGTGCAGAACATGAACGGACTCAACTCTATGTAAGGAAAAGTGTAAAGTGATTTTGAGCAGATGTATTTTTTAAATGTAAAAAAATTTGAGCCAATTAATTGAGTTCTCATTTCAACTTCTTTATCAGTAATGTAATTCAAAGCATTCGAAAAATTGATGATCAAATTGTGATTTTGGCATGATCTTTTTTTAAGCTATCAATTAAAATTAACTTTTTAACTTTTTTTTTCTTTTCTTTTTTTCTTTCAGAGTGTACCTGTTTGGTGGACATGGCAGACAAACCAGGCTGAATTTATGCATAGGCATTCTAGTCACGTGCCTATGCATGTACGTCCAGGACAGCTGAATAATCCTCTGAAATATTCATTAGTCACTACGAGGAAACTGTCATTCATCTAAACGTGTTATTTATCCTCAGAGTAAGAACAATCCACGCTGAAGAACAATTCCACGCTGACACTCCCTGGATCACGACTCCAGACGCCGCGATGAAGTTCGCAAATGTGTCAATCCAAACTAATCTGGACATAATATATGAACTACAGGTGAGAGAACTGACACTAGTAATTATAAATACGTAGCAGGGGAAATAAAGCATCACAAATCTAATCTTGCTCAGAGCAAAACCTGATTTTAATTTCAAATTATTCCTGGCAAGTGGTTGGGAGGAGAGCTTTAGGTTATTAACTTTTGCAGTGAGAAATCTAGATTGATTACTGATACGTGCAGATAAGTCTTGAGCATTTATGACCAGCTTCTTTCATCCAAACTGTTTTGCTGCTTATTTGCTGTTGTTTTCCTTCATGGGAATCAAGCCTTCGCAAACTGAGCTGCCTTAGCCTATTGATTTAAACACATTTGGCAGCAAAGCGCCTCCCCATGCTAGTCAACTTTATTAATGATTTAAAATCAAAAATCTGCTTTGTGGCGTTTCGCATGTTAACAGGGTGTCAATTCTGGCTCCGCCTCAGCGCTCTTCACATCCGCTGCTAGTCAAATGTGGCATGGAGAGATTTGTGCTAAAAAGGCTCTTGCATCTGAGTGAATTGGACACTTGAATGCTTGATGAGGCTTCGGATACTGACAAGTGACATAAAGCGAATTGGGGAACGAACGGAGTGGCGCTGAATAAACCAATTAGCCGCCTGCCGCACGGGCCAACCGGAAGCCAGGCTCGCACCGGGACGCAATGGGTACCGCCGCCTGCCAAGAGGAGCTCTCGTAGAGAGGGGCACAAGCTCGTGATGGGAATGCTAATGGAAAATGATACAATACAGGTAATGAAGCATTCTGCAGGAGAGCCCAGATTTCTCCTGTAGTGGCAGGTGTTCCAGAGAGCCAGTGAGAAAGGAGGAAAGAGAGAGTGACATTGAGTAAAAGCACGTTGCACGCTTTACTGATTTTGCAAGACAGCCTCCGCTCCGTTCTAATTAGGCCTTTTTCAGAATTCATTTTGACATTTGTGCTGCGCAAGGTGACGACACAAAAACCATGGAAATTAGCTTCTAGCTCTCAGAGGCGCCTTGCCCTTGCAACCCTTTGTAAATGTGGAACCCGTACGTCTGTCATTATACTTCAATTGGCATCCGTCCCCTGTATGAAATCTCAATCCGCTGTTTCCTCCAAGACGGCGAGAACACAATGCTCTCGTATTTTCTTCTCAGCGCGCCGCAAGATTCATATGGAAATACGACCTCTTTCAACTGATTTCAAACAGATGCAGTTTAACGCTGAAGACAGCTTTGCTTAATGAGTATTTTACTGCGTTTCTTCTTTTTCTCCGGAACGGGGTATAAAAACCTGCCACAAAGAACTCCTTATGAACTAATTGAGGGAATTACGTCCTGCAGTTTTTGTGCATTTTGATTAGGGATGATCTCTTCCAACCGAAGTAAATAAAGCAAAGTTTCTTTTAGTCATTGAAGCATCGAGATGTACTTGACTGATACGCACTGATACACATTTTGTTGGGTGTGTTAATTATTCAGGATACTTAGAGCACATTTGCTACTGGTTCATCTGCTGTTTCATGATGAGATTTTACCTGAAATTGACTTTTATCAGTGTACATAATTAGACCTGAATGAAAACAAGACTGTGAGGGAAAGCTTTACAGACTTTTCGATTAATAGTACTTCTCTTTACCTTGGTGTTGTTCATTAAAGCAAGACTGAAAATACTTACTTTCCAAAAAAATCCATGTGGTCAAAAACTTTGGAAATAATGGGTTGTGAAAATTAGATGTGGCATGCAACAACGTATTGAACAGGAGGGAGACCAGAGGCAATTGCAACACATTTTACATCAACTTGCAGACAGCTATAAATCTACCTGCCATCTTTTGGTAAAAGAACCATTTATGTGTAGAAATGTAATTGTATAGACTTATAATGGGAGAGACTAGATTATAATATTGAATTAAAAACAAGTAGTCAGCGTGTTAAAAGCACACTTTAAAGTAATAATTTCATTGCTTCAATACCTTTAGAAGGTGAAACTATTCAGTATTAATATGGTACTAATTCTTTCAGCTGTCAGGAATAATGTGGGTCAAACTAAAGTCAGACTCGCCTTATAATTATATGAAATACATTAAATCCTTTTAATAAACCATGCTGCTCAGCTGATAAGTAAAAAATATAGTCTTCATGTACTGCAGAGATTCAGGGGAAATCAATCAATCAATCAACCAATCAATCACAAATAAAACAACAATATTGACCACTGTTTAACCACAAACTAAACATAGCACAAAACAATGAATATGAACACCTAATAAAACAAGAAAAACAAAATAAAATATCTATACTATACTATACAGGTATCTATACTATAGGTGCGTTCCATTTGACCGTAAGTGGACTGAGAAGTGGACTTCACAGGGTATTCCGCCATCTTAAGGGAGATTCCAGTCCGAAGGGAGTGAACATGTTCAGTTCGAAGGATACTTCGAACAGTGTAGGGAAGAAGAGAACATCGATACATCACTTCACAGGAAGTGGAGAGTGAAAATCATTGCTGTCATTGCGCGTCGCATCACCGACAATCACATCAATCATGTGCACTGAGAGGAGTACAAGGTTATGAGATGCATTATGTGAATGCTTGGCTAAAGAGATGCGTCTTTAATCTAGACTTAAACTGGGAGAGTGAGTCTGACCCCCGAACATTATCAGGAAGGCTATTCCAGAGTTTAGGAGCCAAATGTGAAAACATTCTTCCTCCTTTAGTGGACTTAGATATCCTAGGTACTACCTAATAGTATAATCATACTATTATATGATTTTAAATTTGAAAAGTAAAGTAAAGTAAATTACAATATTTATTTATGTTATATCATAATCTGCGCAACCCCGTCGTTGCTTTTCTTTGATGGCGTTGCAGGCCGTTCCAAATGAGCGATTATTGTCAACGAAGACCACTTCAGCTGATATACCGTGCTCAGGGAGTAGGGAGCAGTGAACACTGTGTAGGGACCTTTTCGAATGGAACGCAGCTTAAATCTGATCTAGATCGGCGCAATGCAATGCCAGGCGTGCCGCAAGTGTTTTTTGCTAGTTTTAGCCTGACGCAGTTATCATTTTCACGTCCAGCACCATGTTATTTAAATGGGCGTGCTGGTCTGAAAACGAGGTGTGTTCAGACGCATTGTTGGCGCGTTGGTATTTTGAGGACACTGAAAACGACTGCGCCACTGACCAACAAAAACCTGGTCTATAGTCAAAAGCGCAGTATTTTTTGTGTTATTTAAAGGGCGTGTTAGTAATGTGCGCATATAGGCGGGTGCACAACACGTGTACACTCTGCTTATTACACACACAGGGATGCGCAGCAGCACACAAACATTTTTAAATATTAAAAATCAAAGGATTCCTCTCTGGAGAAGCGTTCAGTCTTTATGCTCGCGAATTCCACCATGTAAATAGTGAATCCGCCATGGTGCAAGTGCAACTGGCTTTTAAAGGGAATGGGAGATGAGACTCTGATTGGTTTATTGCACGTTACGCCCAAAACACACCCATGACTCATTAAGAGACTAGGCACAACCCTTTTGGACCATGCGCCTGGCATTAAACTAGCAAAAGTGGATTCGGACACGCCCTAAGTGCACCTGCGCCATGCGCTCAGATCGTTAAAATAGGGCCCTATGTTTTGTTTTTTTTCAGTCATAAAATTTCTATGAAACAGCGCCCCAATTGCCCCTAAAATTTGACTGAGCATTTTTTGAATACATGTCTTCACTGTATCTTGATTGTGATAAAATATATTGTGCGACAATCACACCCCGTAACAATGGCTCCCCTATTTCTATTCCTTGGAGTCTCATTTTCATTCATGTCAAATTAAATATGGCATCCAGCCTGACTAAGGTCCATAGACAGATCAATCAAATTAACTTCACTCTTTTAGTAAGAGACATTTGCATGTAGTTAGAAAACTGCTCTCTTCTACCCCCAGTCCCACATCACTGTTGTATAATCTGCATTCTGCTCCAGCTGGCCTGCTTTACCCCCACATATGATGTTGTCAGAAAGAATTACAGAGACATTCTCTTTTTGTATGCTGGACTTTTTTTGGGGTTCATTACGATGTTAATGTCAGAATATACAGTAGGTACAGGTGAAATACATGGAGATGTTTGAGACACAATATGGTCCTCAAAGAAGTGGTTTACTGTAAAGTGAAAATGACATATCCCATCTGTGGTGTTCTCCTGCTAGCTCCATATGGACTAGAGTACAGGCCAAAAATACTTCCCAACATCATAATTTATAATCCAGGTTTTACTATTTGAAGAACATGTCTGTTTAATAATGGCTGAAACCACACTGTATCAAGTATTTTGTTCTAAATATACACCAATCTAATAATCTACTGTCATATAACCATAACGGCACTTGATAATTGGTTTGAACCAGTTTCAGATTCAGTCTAGCTTTCTTGCTAACATCTCAAAGTGGATTTACATCTGCAAACACAAGGGAACAGGACAAAGCCCACAGGAAAGAAAAATCACACGTCTCTTTAATGTTGTAGATTTCACTTTATCGTGTTCTCCTTAGAAAGAGACCCCAGCAATCTCACACGTCTCTCCTCTGGAGTTTCACAGAGGATCTCAACAAAGCTGTGCTGTATTTAGATTTGCCAAATTACCAAAAGGAAGATATCAATAGGAATTTCTTAGAAAATTCTTCCAAGAGCACATTATTTGAGTTGAATGAATGATTTATAGCTCTTTACTCTTATGTCATAATTTGTGATAACATGTGATGCAAAGCTGCATATTTTCATCATTACTCCAGTCTTCCGTGTCACATGATCCTTCAGAAATCATAATATGCTGATTTGATGCTCAGTTATTATAAATTATTGCTATAAAGTATTAGTAATGGTTCTTATCAATGTTGAAAGATTAATATTTATTTACGCATTTATTTAAAATAAAACTCTTTTGTAACATTATAAATGCCTTTATTGCCAATTTAATGCATCCTTGCAAGTATTAATTTCTTTACAAAAAAAAAAAAAAAATGAAGCAAGCACAACTGTTTTCAATATTGATAATAATAATAAATGTTTCTTGAGTATCAAACGTAATATTAGAATGATTTCTGAAGGATCATGTGACACTGAAGACTGGAGTAATGATGCTGAAAATTCAGCTTTGATCACAGGAATAAATTACATTTGAAGATATACGGAAATAGAAAAGAGTTATCTTAAATTTTTGTAAAATTTTATCAATATCACCGTTTTTATTGCATTTCAAACAAATGCAGCCTTGGTGAGCATAAGAGACTTCTTTCAAAATAATTTAAAAATCTTACCAACCCCAAACTTTTGACCAGTAGTGTATTTGAAGAATTTCAGGAGAAGCATTTGAGAAAATGATGAAGTAGATCTCCTGAGCTATGAGAAAACAACCTCAGAACAATACATTTTCTCCTTGGGCATCTGCCTGTCAGGAGGTAAATGACTGCCGGCATGAGTTAAAAGCTATAAATCAGGTTCAGAAACATCATGCAGGTAATCACTGTGGTTAAGAGGCAGTGATGGTGCATTAACCCCAGTAATGGGTGGGTTTTGGTTGAGGATGGGCCACCATATGTCATTAAGCACTTTCGAGCCACATGAGCGCAATACTGCTAGTTCCACTGAATTACGCCACAAATTAATCATCCCATTATGCAGTAATGCAAGAGGTATCGCTTTTGTGTCAGGATGGGTCATCGAAATTTGTGAAAAGTAGCTTCTTAGATCATTTGTTCAGGATTTCAGACATGAAGTAACCATTGGCCCACTTCACTGAAAGCCTATCAGATTGAAGTGTTTGTGTCTTTGTGCATTCTTGCCCATCAAGACAGTCCTCAACGCATTAACCTCTCTATCCATTCACTATGAAGACAAATGTGGATTACCTCAGATTAATGAACACAATGAATACAGTCTGAGGCATAAAAATTCTCCCTTGAAACAATGGAAGATCAAATAGCCAGCATTCTCATTACACCACATCCATATGTATTAGTAAAGAGGCCTGAATGTATTATTTAGATGAATTAAAAAAATAAATAAATAAAAAAACATGAAAGATGAAGTATTATCAAAGATTAAAAGAGCATCTGGTCAATTATGTCACAGTGATTCAATTTTGAATGCTGAATCCCATCTCAACTGGTCAAAGTCAAGAACACATTTCAACACATATTAAAAGTTACAGAGTGTGAATTGTTAAACGTGTCACCATTTTGTTTGAGTTACAGTGTAGTATTGCACACGCTCACAGCAGAGATATTGTAAAATAGTATTACAATGTAAAATAACTATTTTTTGTTTGAATATATTTTAAAAACGTTATTTATTCCTGTGATCAAAGCTGAATTTTCAGCATTATTACTGTCACATGATCCTTCAGAAATCATTCTAATATGATGATTTGCTGCTCAAACATTTCTTATTATCAATGTTGAAAAAGTTTAATGCTTAATATTTTTTTCTGGATTTTTTTGACAAATAGTAGGTTCAAAAGAGCATTTATTTGTAACAGAAATCTTTTCAAAGTCAAAGTATACTTTATTGTCCCCAAAGCAAAATTTGTCATGGATTTCATGTTTAAAATAGATGAAAATAAGAAAAATGCATTACAAAAGCATCAAACATTACCACACAGACACACAGAGTCTTAAGTACGGGTTATCAGAGTCTCATCTCCCATTCCCTTTAAAAGCCAGGGAATGGCAGATTTTGCTATTTACATGGAGGAATATAGACACCCTCAACCTGACGAGTCAGTTAATGTGTGTGTATTGCTACAGTTGGTCAAATAATTAGCCAGTTTCATTCGTCATTACTGCAAATAGGTAATTCTGATCCATGCAATGACTATCCATTATGACATGTAGGCATATTTATCTTACTTTTATTTTACATTGTAATCCTTTTATTTTTAATGTTTAAAAATGTTTGTGTGCTGCTGCGTGTCCCTGTGTGTGTAATAAGCACAGTGTACACATGTTGTGCACCCGCCTATAGACGCATATTACTAACACCCCCTTTAAATAACACAAAAAATACTGCGCTATTGACTTTAGACCAGGTTTTTGTTGGTCAATGATGCAGTCATTTTCAGTTCCTCAAATTAGCAACGCGCCAACAATGCTCCTGAACACACCTCGTTTTCAGACCAGCACACCCATGGGCGAACAGATGGGCGCGAGTGCATTTGCTATTTAAACAACGTGGCGCTGGACGTGAGAATGATAACGGCGTCAGGCTAAAACTAGCAAAAAACACTTGGGTCGTGTCTGGCATCGCATTGTGCCGGATGTATGATAGGGCCCTTATAACCTATATCTTATAACAAAAGAATTAGTTTGATCGCACATAATATTCCTGTTCACCCCGTACAGATGTAGTCTACGTAAAAAGTACAATCTCTGATGTGTGCAAACCCATTCAGTGTGTGTTTTCCAAGTAAGTGAACTATCTGTATAAACATAAATTTCTGGATTCTTTTTTGATATCATTGTTTATATGACAAAGGCATTAGAGATTTAACTGAGCGTGACAAAGATCAGCTGTTTTCTTTTGGTTATAGAAACAACATATGCCTTTATTTTAGTAACTTTTGCAAGCTGTGTACATATTTAAGCAAAACATCTTAGCTTGACATTAACAGTTGGCTGTTTTTCAGTCTATGTTTATGTATCATTTAAAGCAGGCAGCACATTATGGTGGGCTGTAATTATATAAATCATCACACAACAACAGAGTGATAGACTCGAGTCTGAAAATAAGCACAGATCCAGCGTGCCACTGTCCCATTACTGCTTCAACATCCCTAATCTACTGTGCAGGGAGCGTTATATTCTATCTATGATTTTAAGCCAATCACATTTCCATGAACTGGCTGCTTTTGCCATATAGAGTCATAGGCTTTAAGAAACTGAGAGCAGATGTAAGTTACTCAGTAATGAATTCATTTTTCATCTTTAGTTCACACATGCACATCTCTCATATACGCTCCCACCTCAAGAGACTGCGGTTAATTACACAGAAAGGTGTACGTTCACAAGGTGTCTTGTGTTCAACAGCACCAGTTGGCCGAGGGAATTAAAACAATTCAAAGGTCAAACGCACTCCTGTAAGGAAACCTGCCTCTAATTACTCCCAACATAATATCCATATGCTAACATTAATTCATCCTACTTCTACACATTTAGTTTATAATAATCTGCACTTGGTTGTCATGTTAGGCACTGGTGTTCATTTTAGTTATTACACGGCTCTGTGGAATACTTGATTCTGATTGGTCAATCGCGCCATCCAGCGGTATGTTATCCCCCGATAACAACCGGTAAAAACTGGTAACACAGGCTCATCCGGATAGCTGATAAGTCAGTGCTATACGCTTGCAAGGAACGTTTTTTTTTGTGGAAGTTTTGCACTTGGTGAGGTAATTATGGAAGCTTGTTTCCACCACAGAATAAAACATTTTAAGATAATTGGGACTTTTTATCTCACAATTGTGTTTACATCTCACATTTCAGACTTTTTTTCTCAGAATTGCAAGATATAAACGCGCAATTGCGAGTTATAAAGTCAGAATTGCGTGATATAAAGTCAGAAGTGCGTAATATAAGGTCAGAATTGTATGATATAAAGTCAGAATTACATGATATAATGTCAGAATTGTGAGATATAAAGTCAGAATTACGTGATATGAAGTCAGAATTACATGATATAATGTCAGAATTGTGAGATATAAAGTCAGAATTGCGTGATATAAAGTCAGAATTGCGTGATGTAAAGTCAGAATTGCGTGATATAAAGTCAGAATTGCTTGATGTAAAGTCAGAATTGCGAGATATAAAGTCAGAATTGCGTGATATAAAGTCAGAATTGCGTGATATAAAGTCAGAATTGCTTGATATAAAGTCAGAATTGCGTGATATAAAGTCAGAATTGCGTGATATAAAGTCAGAATTGCGTGATATAAAGTCGGAATTGCGTGATATAAAGTCAGAATTGCGTGATATAAAGTCAGATTTGCGTGATATAAAGTCAGAATTGCGAGATATAAAGTCAGAATTACGTGATATAAAGTCAGAATTGCGTGATATAAAGTCAGAATTGCTTGATATAAAGTCAGAATTGCTTGATATAAAGTCAGAATTGCGTGATGTAAAGTCAGAATTGCGTGATGTAAAGTCAGAATTGCGTGATGTAAAGTCAGAATTGCGTGATGTAAAGTCAGAATTGCGTGATGTAAAGTCAGAATTGCGTGATGTAAAGTCAGATTTGCGTGATGTAAAGTCAGAATTGCGTGATGTAAAGTCAGAATAGCTTGATGTAAAGTCAGAATTGCGTGATGTAAAGTCAGAATTGCGTGATGTAAAGTCATAATTGCGTGATGTAAAGTCAGAATTGCGTGATGTAAAGTCAGAATTGCGTGATGTAAAGTCAGAATTGCGTGATATAAAGTCAGAATTGCGTGATATAAAGTCAGAATTGCGTGATATGAAGTCAGAATTACGTGATATGAAGTCAGAATTGCGTGATATGAAGTCAGAATTACGTGATATGAAGTCAGAATTGCTTGATATGAAGTCAGAATTGCGAGATATGAAGTCAGAATTGCGTGATATAAAGTCAGAATTGCGTGATATAAAGTCAGAATTACGTGATATAAAGTCAGAATTACGTGATATAGTCAGAATTGCGTGATATAAAGTCAGAATTGCGTGATATAAAGTCAGATTTGCGTGATATAGTCAGAATTGCGAGATATAAAGTCAGAATTACGTGATATAAAGTCAGAATTGCGTGATATAAAGTCAGAATTGCGTGATATAAAGTCAGAATTGCGTGATATAAAGTCAGAATTACGTGATATAAAGTCAGAATTACGTGATATAAAGTCAGAATTACGTGATATAAAGTCAGAATTACGTGATATAAATTTAGAATTGCGTGATATAAAGTCAGAATTACGTGATATAGTCAGAATTGCGTGATATAAAGTCAGAATTGCGTGATATAAAGTCAGATTTGCGTGATATAAAGTCAGAATTGCGAGATATAAAGTCAGAATTACGTGATATAAAGTCAGAATTACGTGATATAAAGTCAGAATTGCATCACGTAATTCTGACTTTATATCTCGTAATTCTGACTTTATATCTTGCAATTCTGACTTTATATCTCGCAATTCTGACTTTATAACTTGCAATTGCGACTTTAAATCATGCTTTGCATTTAAAGACCTAATTAAATATTTTAACTCAAGTCAATATTTCATGTCTAATTATTTACTTATGTGGCAAGTAGCCATGTAATAAGCAGGATAATGTACATCCAGCCGGTTGTTATCGCAGAATAAACCCCTTCAGGCTGATGCAAGACCACTCTGTCGGGGTTTATTCTGCGACAACGACCGGCTGGATGTACATTATCCATTACGTAAACTGTCAATGCACTTTGTGAGAGCAAACTGCAGCAGACCAAGGTCGAACCCAAACCATGAGCATTTACAACAGAGGTCTCTAACCACATTGTTAACCAAAGTATAACACTAGCTAGTTGTTTTATATTCCTGGAAGATATACATTTGCTATATTCACTTTGTAATACTATCATATGGAAAAATAACGATACCTCTTGATTCAATCTGACTCGATACTGCTAATGATCTCTCACAAGCATAAATTATTTTCTATATGGCGTTACTGAATTTTACATCTTGATCGGTTGACAGATGCTCTCTGGAGGTGTTAAACAATCTTCTTACTGAATGGTTATGAAGCAGTTCCATGTTTGTGGACAATGTTATAGTTGCGTATTGTTTCACCTCCTATTCATAGTTTTCAGTCACGTGACTGTCGCGGAGCCCTGGAGGGCAAAACAGCATATAACTGCAGCACTGCCTGTCAGTTTTCCATCTTAAAAACAAAAATATGTGAACAAGATGCAAGTTTTGGGCACTTGTGATCCATACACAGCACCTGCTGCAGTATTTTAATCACTAAAAACAACGTTTAACGTGAAAAACACTTAGGGTGGGTTGCACCAATAATTAAGCAAAGTTTAACGCTAATCAAGGATTTGTTGATCTAAGTTTTTTTTTAATCAAGTTGTGTTGCACCACTTAATTTTAAACACAGATTAAATGCGTAGGAAGAACGTTAGAATTAAAGGGCTGATCATGCAGCGTAGGCGGAGGGTGAACCGACGTTAGGCTAAGATGCTAAATCAGTGCAACCCATCCTTAAAGTTTCTTAATATACTAAAACAGTGATATTAAAAGATCAAATTCAAATTCAGTTTACACCTTTTTAATGATGCATACTAGGTTATACTAGGCTACAGGCGAGCAGATGAGACCAGAATATGAACACAACATGTTTTTATAATGGATTTTGACGGAAAAAACGTTTAACAAGAAATCTTGTGTTGTGTTTATATTCTGTGTTCATCTGCTTGCCTGTACAAAGTATGCATTATCAATAAGGTGTATATTGAATTTGCTTTTTTAATATCACTGTCTTACTACATTAGTACTTACACAAACCTGGTAATGACTGGTGGTAAATGGAAGAAAGCCTTGTTTTGCCCTCTAGGTGGGCGTTCCTATAAGAGTGTGACGTCACGTGAAAACTATGAATAGCAGAAGAACCAGAACAAGACTATGATCAAACAAATTTGATACAAAATGAATGTATGTGATGTGATGACAAAATGAATTCATCATGAGTTTTGAGATTTTCTAAAATTACTTAGCTGTGGAAAGCACTGCAATTTCAGCAGCTGCATGGGTGAAAGCTGATTGGGGCGACTGTCCAGCCAAAAATACTGCAATAGCGTGTCATTACGTGACTGTAAGTCATCTATGTGGCTCAGCAGCACAGGGACTTTGAAAAAGCTATATGTACAACTATGAAAAATAATCAACACGGGTTCATTGGAAAAGCCTGCCTATACCTACATTTTTGCAAAACATGTACCAATACTATACACATTACTGCAGTTTCCAGCTAAAATGAATGCTAGATGCAGTAAAACACCAACAACTTCCTTCCTTTTCACACAAAATTATGATTAAAGGGGCTTATTTTCACACAGTTCCTTGCACAAGACTATGTTGTGACCTCAAAACATTTTTACCATAGTGCATGATTTGTAAACTAATACATTTTGATGTTTGTATCACATAACCAGTTCCATATGTATGTATTTTCTGACATTAGTATTATTAAAGATGGTCTGTAGCTGGTACAGCATTGCAGGAACAAGTTCTGTGAAACACGAGTCATGATAAAAGAGCTCAAAGACGTTTAAAAGCAACTAAAATTATATGGTTGCTTCAGCAAAATGCAATTTTATCATAACCAAATCATAAAATATTCATAATCAAATTACTAAGCAACCAATGAATGGATTTTACAGCGTGTGCACTTACCGTATACTAAGAAAGTACAGGGTAATATAATTTAACTACATTAGGTTTAGGGGTAGGTTCAGGATGATTACCTAGTTATTATAATACCTAGTTATTGTAATTACTACTATGTACATGTGGAACAGGACTGTAAAATAAAGTGCTTCCAGATTCACAGTATATTTGGTCACACAAATGGCAGAGAGAATCATGCAGAAATCTGGGAAGTGCAGTAAATTTCCTCACCCTCAAGTCATCCTAGGTGTATATGACATTCCTTTTTCAGACGAATACAATCAGAATTATATTAAAAAAATGTCCTGGCTAATCCAAGCATTATAATGGCAGTGAATGGCAGCCCAAAATTTGAAGCCCAAAAAAGTGCATCTATCCATTATAAAAGTACTCCACACGGCTCCGGGGGGGTTAATAAAGGCCTTCTGAAGTAAATCGATGGGTTTCTGTATCCATATTTAACACATTATAAAGTAAAATATCTAGCTTCCGCCAGACCGCCTTTCGTATTCAATTTAGGAAGAAAGTGTAACGCCTGTCGCAGTTCAAAATGCTTGCGATACGTCCGACGTCATCGTTGCGCCAGTTACGCTTTTTCCGTAAATTGAATACGGAAGTCGGTCTGGCAGAAGCTAGATATTTGACTTTGGATATTTTTCTTACACAAACCCATCGATTCGCTTCAGAAGGCCTTTATTAACCCCCCGGAGCCGTGTGGATTACTTTTATAATGGATGGATGCACTTTTTTGGACTTCAAATTTTGGGCTGCCATTCACTGCCATTATAAAGCTTAGATTAGCCAGGACATTTTTTTTTATAAATCCGATTGTATTCGTCTGAAAGGAGAATGTCATATACATCTAGGATGACTTGAGGGTGAGGAAATCATGGGGTAATTTTCATTTTTGGGTGAACTATCCCTTTAAGCTCTGTAGTGTCTGTAGTGTCTTGTTAGCATCAGTGTTTAAGGTCAAATTACAGCAAGATGTGTAGCTTTCCATGTGTTCCCATCATCCAACAGGAATTTGATTTACATCCTCCCCACCGTTTCAGACGACATAATCCTTTTCAGGATGTTCAACTGAGGATTTGCAGTCCAGGCCATGTCTCCTACTGGAAGTGTAAATGTAATTGTAGAGCAAAGAGTCAAAAAAAATAAGACAGAATGTCCAGAAGGGCTGTCTTTGGATCAATGCAGTCAGTATGTGGTATTGTAAGATTTGGTTCCAGGGCTCAAGTGAGATCTTCAAATGTTTAATACCTCTTAAGACACATGAGACAAACTGGAGCATCAGTTCCCAGCACTCCTAGATTTCCTGTTCTTGAGGAGGCAGAAGAACAGCATGCCATATCCACTCAGTCTACAGTCAGACCATACAGGCTTGAAAATGTCAAAATCCAGAGCAGATATGATCAGTATAGTTCTCTGATGCAGTCACAACAGTGTCTCTTGCAATAACTGGGGAACAACAAGTCCCTCATGCAGACAACTGAATTATTAACAACAGCAAGTTCATCACAGGAGTGACATGCAACCTGACAGTCATTTTCTATCCCAGTGTAGATGTAGGTGAAAATGATGGTTTCAGTATGACCAGTGTCTGTATGTGAAAGTCTCAGTCAAACAAAGTTCTGAATTTCAGAATCCACTCCCCTTACATTTACATTTCATGAGATGAACTGGCCACAGTAGACAGTAAAAATCATCAAAAGGATTAGTTCACTCCAGAATTAAAATTTCCTGATAATTTACTCAGCCCCACATCATTCAAGATGTTCATGTCTTTCAGGTTTTTGAGGAAAACATTCCAGGATTTTTCTCCATATAGTGGCCTTCAACAGGGACCAACGGGTTGAAGGTCCAAAAGTTCCAATGCCGCTTCAAAGGGCTCGACACGATCCCAGCCGAGGAATAAGGGTCCTATCTAAAAATAAATAAAAATGTATATACACTTTTAAACCACAAATGCTTGTCTTCCTGGAATGTTTCTTAAATCTTTTCCTCAAAAAACTTTTCTTTTCGACTGAAGAAAGAAAGACATGAACATTTTGGATGACATGGGGGTGAGTAAATTATCAGGAAACTGTATTTCTGGAGTGAACTAATCCTTCACACACAGTTTCTACCAATCTCATGTTAATCTTGAGTACCTATAGAGTAGTATTGCATCCTTCATATCTCAGAAGAGTCTTTAGTTTTATCTTTTATATTTTTATATTATCTTTTATCTTTTATATTGATAAAAGACAGATGCGCTGTACCGATTCTTTCCGAAAACAGCCGAGCTCGTGAAGGCGTGGAGTGGGTGGGGCTAAAGAGTCACAAGCACACGCACACAATACATCATGGCACTATCCCTGGATAACTTTCGATTCAGTATACGTTCTACATTATACGCACTTACGCGCCGATTGCCAATATAACAGGCATTTAATGCAGTTTCACTCACCGCCTGCGGTTTCGACTCATGACTGGGAACAAACAAACACACTTATTTCCTTAACGCTGGGTTATTTGGGAAGCAGAACAAGGTTCCTCACAACCAAAAACAAACTTCTTTAGTGACATTGTTGATTTCGTGGTCTAAAAACAAACCGACAGCACTGCCGACGGCTTCCGTAACCCGAACGAAGCTTGTTGATGTGCACGCGCTTGCTCTCGCTCTGGTTGACGTGCGCACACGCTCATCCGGGAGAAGTGCCCATACAAGCAATTCCACCCTTTATGACATCATACAGGGCCATATTCGAAAAAAACTTTCTGAAACTTGTTCGAATCCTGAAGGAGTGTATTTGGCACAGAAATACTCCGTCATACGTCCAACTCGTTTTTTGAAATTTTGGCCATGTTTAGCATGAGAATCAACTCTTTAACAGTGTAAATAAGTCAGAATGCATGAAATAGCATTAGACCCCCCCCTCTTTCATTTTGATTAATTATACCCATTTATTCCCTGATAGCATTAACACATACATTTACATGTTTCCTCATTTTTATTTCTCTCTGCACTACTTTTAATACTGTGTAAACAATTAACAGTCATCAAAACAGATGTTAAACTTACCACAGTATTTCTCAGCAGCCCAAAGGCACACAAGTGCTTCCTTCTCTATGATGAAGTATTTCCCTTCTGCATTCAACAGCTTTTTCTTCTCCTAGTTGTTATTTATGAAAGGATAACTCAGTAGAGGTCAGACAAAAGTATGCAGTTTATGATTAAAAACTATTAGCGTGTGACGAGTTGTGATACTGTGTGCACATGCTCACGGAACACAGGTTTCACTCCAGCGTACATGTCCTGTTCACAGTTCTCAGTTCTCTCTCTCTCTCTCTCTCTCTCCTACCATTTCCCTGTATCTAAATGTCCTCAACAGCACTTACACAGCATAGCTCTCAGGGGTTCCACACATGTAGGAAATGTGATATTCGGCTTACTAGTTACAATACTATGGTAACATCTTGGTAAATGCAATTTAAATATTGTCTGTTTTTGCTCTATTTTGCCAACAAAAATTGTTCAAAAAAAAAAAAAAAAAAAAGGCCGCAACGGAATGGCTGCACGTCTCAGAAACACACAGTGGTGTTTTTTGTTACTGAATGAATTTACGTTTTGAACTAATCTGTTGAGTGAATGATTCAACGACCCATTCATATGTGCTTGATTCTGATTCCTGAATAAACCAGCCATTTTGGACAAATTGGTTGAATAAATGATTAAATGACTCACTTATTAAAACTGACATGCTAGCACCTACTGGCAGTTTTAGGTTTTTATAAACTAAATTAAAGTAATAAGTGTAACGTACTGCTCCGAGACACTAAGGCTGAGGATCCAAATGCAGCTTTATTGAAGGGTAATCCACAATCGTAGTAAAACAGGCAAAAGGTCATACACAGGCAAGCAGTCCAAACAGGCAAACAAGTAGTGATGTGACGTTCGACACCGAGGCTTCGAAGCTTGTATCAAAAAAAAAACAAAAAAACAAACATCTCACAGTGAAGCACTGTACCGGAGCTTGATTCGTTTTGCCATAACCACGTGATCTGTGACGTCCGAAGCTTCGTTTTCACACACAACCACGTGATTGCTTCGTATTCTGATTCAAATAACACAAACCTCTTGCGCCGTTTCAAGTGTCATTCGCTTATTTGATAGGAATAAATGATAATACGAAATTGCGATTAAATATTTAAATGTGTAGTTTTGTGCATGTTCATTTTGTATTAATTCCTGGTTCACAGGCACTTCATTCTATAATGATCTTCTTTTATTTTGCTCATACATGCCTACATGAGCCTTGTCTATTTTTTCACAAATTTATTCATACATTGTGTAAGTGCAATGACGTGAAATACTTATTTATATAGATTTACATTTTCTTTGCTTTATACGGTTTTCATAGCACAATTTATATGAAACGGTCCAAAATGGCTGGGACGCAAAGGCAGCTTTTTCCACCTTTTGACCACAAGATGTCGTTAGTGTGCACCGTGTTGAAATTCTTCGAGTAACGAACCTTTTTACGATACAGTTGAGAAAGCCTCGGTGCGTCGTAAAGCTTCATTTTCACCATCACTACAAGGCAGGAGAGACAGGCAAAAGGGTAAACCACGGAACAGGCAAGTAATCCAAAACCAAGAGACAAGAAACAAGGGAGAACATTCAGAAATGCAGTATTACAACAAACAAGACTTTACAGTGAATGACAAGGTGAACATGGTTTATATAGGCTGGGCTAAACAGGGTAATGAGACACGGGTGGATGCAATCTGGGATGATGAAGCCGGGCAGTGAGTTATGGGAAATGTAGTTCGTGAGGGAATGACAATAGTCCAGAGTCGAGTGTCCTCTCTAGTGGAAATCACGGGCACTCTCACTGGTGATCGTGACGAAAAGTATTGTTGCATTTTTTTTCCCTCAATATTTTATATTGCTATTTTCAAAAACATACAAAATATTAATCTCATTACATATATGTACATTACGTATGCAATTTGTAGTGCTGTAGAACTAAAGACCATTTTTTGAAAGTCTTGGGCTGGATCCCAAATGGCAAACCCTCACGGTCTTCCTCTGAGTCCGCACTTTCGTGACGTAATGCCGCTTTGACTGCTGGGCCAAGTCCTCTGCGTAGCTCGCAAACTTACGGGCTCAGCTGAAGTGCGCATCAAGGGCGCATAACATAACAACTGCTGGGATATTACTAAACTGACGATGCATTGTCTGATTTATTTATTAACATATTTAATGTGATTGGATGTAAAACTTACTGCTTCAAATGCAATCAATAACTTATTTCTAATTTGATTTATTTATTGTGCCGGTTCAGAAATTAGTTAGGGGTTGTGTCAAAAATGTCTCAAAAATTAATACAAAGGCTCACAAAATTCAAGATATTGTTGCAAAAAAGTACTTGTATGAGATCTGGATTTTCAATATCACAAGCAGGGATAAAATGATCAAATAAACTTTTTAAAAGTAGGCATACTAGCAATATAATAGGCCTATAAAATGTATTTCCAGGCAGTCTGGTGTCCAACAGCTGAGATAAATATTCAGAAATGAAAAATAATGCAATCAAATGTAAAATAAAACCACTGAAGTTTCTCACTGTCTTCATTTTTGATGAATATAATGTGCTATCTTATTAAATAAAGCTAATAAATGTATCCGTGTATTCGGTGTCGAACTCAATAGCAGTGAGTTGTATTCGCGTTTTCTTGACAGTAGGCTATTGTTACAAATATCACATCAGCAGCCGTCAAGTCTGTAATGCTGCGTTCACACCGAACGCGAATAGAGCGTCAAATTCGCGTCTATCACGTCCACAGCGAATTGGACGCGCGTATAAATCGAGCGTTTGAAGCGAAATAGACGCGCGTTCAAGGCGCTCCAGGAGCTGCGCCTGGATGACGGCCGCTTTCAGCGGTACTTCCGCCTGTCCCGCGCCCAAGTTCAGACTTGCCAAGTTCGACTCGGGAGAACGAACTGCCGAGGACGGGAGGACACAAGTCCGGTACTCTGCTAATGGAACAGCAGCGTTCTTGATAGCGTCACTCAGCTCGCTCTCACTCCTGTATGTATATTTTAGGCTACAATAAAACGAAATATGTCATATAACACCACTCTGCCTCTTTTCATTTAAAAAAATATTAAACATTAATAGCCACACAAATGTGGTTCAGGCAACGCATACCTTGATTATCTTCACTGCATGTATATTTATAACAAACGAAATATAAAACACAACCATGCCTCTTTTTGTTTACATTTAAAAATAAATATTAAACACATTAATATGTGGTTCAGACAATAAATGTGCATATGTGAGTCGGTAGGATTTGAGTCCCTCTGACCTTTTTAAGTGTAATTTATCTATTGGGTCTCCAAAATCTATTTTTAAAAGCTTTTTGTATCAATTGAAATGTCTCCTTTAATAAAGTTTAAAAAACATAACATACATTTTATCTTTATATTAGAAATTATCTTGTTTTTTCAGTTGACACCACCTATTTTGTCACGTCCCTCATGGCCTTCTATGAAATTGTACTTGGGATATGAATAATAAAATCAGAAAAAAAGTCCATACATTTTGCCATTACCATAAATATCTATCTGTGCTTTTTGCTGGTAATGTTTTTTTTCTAAGCAAATTCATGAATATTCATTAAAATCACGTACCTCAGTAACCCCTCAACCTCGTTACACAAATCATTCTCCCCCCATAAAAAATTACTTGTTAAAATGAACTTTGTTATTTCAACAATATACATAATTTCTTATTATCATGCATGCCATGTGCATGCCTGTTATTCACTTCATGTAGAGCAGTGGCCATTTTGAGAAAAAATCACAACCCCGTCACACTCAACCCCGTTACTTCTTTGATCTGTGAGATTGTGATGGGGTTGTGTTTTTAACACTGGTTATCCAGTAATTTAAATGAATTATTATATTTGATCAAAAGTCTTATACCACATGCATATGTTGAATGTAGTAATGTCAATGTTAAAGCTGTGTGTTTGTGCACGTGTGTGTTCTGCCTAGATTTTCATATCTCAGTGTTAAGTAAATTGCTCTGAAAGAATGTTTGATTTATTGATTTAAACATCTACAGACATCTATGAGTCTGTGATGGCACCGAAAACAGCGGCAGAAAGGCAGAGGCAGTATCGTGCACGCCTGAATGCTGATCCTGAAAAAAGGGAGAAATACCTGCAGAATGAACGCCAGAGATTGAGAAAAAAAATGTAGAGACAGGGAAAAAGAAAGAAATCAATGATTTAAGTGAAAGACAACAGCGCCTGAAGCGTAGAAAGTGGAAATAAGCTTACAAAAGAAGCAAGGAGAGGAGAGAAGCACTGAGGAACTTAACCTCTCCTCCACAAAGTCCAGATCATGCCCCAGAGCAGTAAAGCCAGAATATTTAAGGTAGAGCAATGAGCAGTTAAGAGTGTTAGAAAATGACTAGGCTGAGTGATAGAAAATTAAAGGTGCAGTTAAAGATGCAGTGTGTAAATTTTAGTGCCAGCGGTGAGGTTGTGAATTGCAAACGCCCACCGCTCACCCCTCTCTTTCAAAGCACACAGAGAAGCTACGGTGGCCAACACAGGACAAAGATGCCATCGTCTGAGACAGCAGAGAGTAGCTAGCGCTCTGTAGAGCATTTTTATCCGTTTAGGGCTACGCAGCTCTGCCTCCTGTTTGTCCTTCTGACTGCTGTGCTCGCGTGTGCTCTGCTTGCTTTTGAATCTTTATTTGATATCATTCCCTGTTGTTTAAACTGCTAAATATAATTTACCCATCACCATATATTGTCTAATATTGCCTACCATATTAAATCTGACACCGCTAGCTTTTAATCTAAATCACTATCACGCGTTAGCATTTCGCTAGCCTGTTAGCTTGCCATCTCTGCACTCGGGTCTCTTGTTTTCTGAGTTCATTAAACAACTGTGGTGAGTTGGATTAGTAAATAGACTCCATCAAACAACTGTGGTAAGTTGGATTAATCAACAAATACGGTAAGCCATGTCTTCTTCTCCTATCATTGTCACTTGCACTGCATGTTTCATGTTTAGTATATCTTTCTCCGTTGGCGAACAGGGCTTCACATGTGATAAATGTAAGGAGATAGTCAGGCTGACGGAGAAGATTTCAGAATTAGAGACACGCATCCAGACTTTATTTGAGAGTAGTGAGAATGTAACAGCTTTAGACACTGCTTTGGATGCGAATAGCTTAGTGAACTCTGTACATTGTTCGGTTCCGGCTGTAGAGCCCGTGCAGCAGGGCAACTGGGTGACAGTGAGACGGCATAGTCGCGGATCAAAAAACCACTCTTCCGTTCCGATTAGAACATCAAACAGGTTCTCCCCACTCAGTGATGCACCCACTGAGAATCCTGTTGAAAGTGCCCTAGTTATTGGCGATTCTATTACACGGAACGTGAAAATAGAGACACCAGCCACCATAGTCACATGTTTACCGGGAGCCAGAGCGCCTGACATCAAAGCAAATTTAAAAGTGCTGGCTAATGCTAATCGTAAATTCTCTAAGATTATTATTCACGTCGGCACAAATGATGTTCGACTTCGCCAGTCGGAGATCACCAAAATTAACATTAAAGAGGTGTGTAAACTCGCAAGTACGATGGCAGATGACGTTTTTTGCTCTGGTCCCCTCCCCGTTAAAAGGAGTGATGAGATACTTAGCAGACTATCATCACTCAATGGCTGGTTGTCTAAGTGGTGTCCGCAAAATAACATAGGGTTCATAGACAATTGGAAAAGCTTTTGGGGCAGACCTGACCTGTTGAAAAAAGATGGTATTCATCCTTCCTGGGATGGTGCCGCTCTTCTCTCTAGTAATTTGGCACATAGTCTTAGAGCTAAACCTTGACTAACTGGGGCCCAGGTCAGGAAGCAGACGGACTGGCTTACCCGACCGCCTGCTAGCTGTCTCACGTCACAGAAGTCAGATAAATCCCAGCACATAGAGACTCTTTCACCTAGATATTATCACATAGAGACTGTGTCTGTTCCACGAATTAGTAAATACAAAAAACCATCAAAATCATTCAACGGTAAAAATTTAATTGATGTCCAACAAATAAATAACAGATATAATACAGATGATCAAATGATAAAGCTCGGGCTGCTGAATATTCGATCCCTTTCCTCAAAAGCGCTTATTGTTAATGATATGATTACAGATCATAACCTAGATGTGCTGTGTTTGACAGAAACCTGGCTAAAACCTGACGATTACATTACTTTAAATGAGTCCACCCCCCAAGATTATTGTTATAAACACGAGCCACGTCTGAAAGGTAAAGGGGGAGGTGTTGCTGTAATTTATAATAATATCTTCAGTATTACTCACAAGTCTAGTTTCAAATATAATTCCTTTGAAGTTTTGGTGCTTTATGTAACGTTATGTAGTGAAATCGATAAATCCCGTTTGACATTTGTGCTGGCTACTGTATACAGGCCACCAGGGCACCATACAGACTTTACCAGAGAATTTGCTGATTTTCTATCAGAGTTAGTACTGGCTGCAGATAAAGTCCTAATTGTTGGTGATTTTAATATCCATGTAGACAATGAAAAAGACGCACTGGGATTGGCATTTAGAGACATTCTAAACTCTATTGGAGTAAGGCAACACGTGTCAGGACCCACTCATCGCCGTAATCATACGTTAGACCTAATACTGTCACATGGAATAAATGTTGATACCATTGAAATTCTGCAGCAGAGCGATGACATCTCAGATCATTACCTAGTATCATGTACACTTAATTTAGCAAAGGCTGCAAAGCCGTCCCCTCGCTTTAAATATGGCAGGACTATCACTGCTGCGACTAAAGATTTCTTTGTAAATAATCTTCCTCATCAGTTTCATCTCCTCAGCATCCCAGATAGCCTAGAGGAACTTGATGTTGCAACAGAAACTATTGACTCTCTCTTTTCCAGCACTTTAGACACAGTTGCTCCCCGGCGCTTAAAGAAGATTAAAGAAAACAGTCCAACGCCGTGGTACAACGAGCACACCCGGGCCCTTAAAACAGCAGCCAGAAAAATGGAGCGCAGCTGGAAGAAAACAAAACTAGAAGTTTTTCTCATTTCGTGGAAAGAGAGCATGATTGCATACAGAAAGGCCCTAAAAACTGCTAGATCTGCTTATTTCTCGACTCTCTTAGAAGAAAACAAACACAACCCTAGGTATTTATTCGATACAGTGGCTAAATTAACCAAAGATAAAGCTTCACCTTCTGATGTTTGTAAACAGCACAGCAGTAATGACTTTATGAACTTCTTTACCTGTAAGATTGATAATATTAGGAAAAAAATTATAACCATGCAGCCGTCTACTACAGTATCACATCAGACAGTGCATTGTAATGTCACTGAGGAAAAATTACATTCATTCACTGCTATAGGAGAAGAAGAATTGGCTAAACTCGTTAAATCATCAAAATCAACAACATGTATGCTCGACCCCATACCGACTAAACTACTAAAAGAGATGCTTCCAGAGGTCATAGATCCTCTCCTTAATATCATCAATTCATCCTTGACATTAGGATATGTACCGAAAACTTTTAAGTTGGCTATTATTAAACCACTTATTAAAAAACCGCAACTTGATCCTACAAAATTAGTCAATTACAGGCCAATCTCAAATCTACCCTTTCTGTCAAAAATACTAGAAAAGGCAGTGTCCTCACAATTATGCTCCTTTTTAGAAAGAAATGGTATCTGTGAGGATTTCCAGTCAGGATTTAGACCGTATCATAGTACTGAGACTGCTCTCATCAGAGTAACAAATGATTTACTCTTATCATCCGATCGTGGTTGTATATCTCTATTAGTGTTACTCGATCTTAGCGCTGCATTCGATACTATCGACCACAATATTCTTTTGAATAGACTCGAAAATTATGTTGGCATTAGTGGAACTTCATTGGCATGGTTTAAATCATACTTATCTGACCGTTATCAGTTTGTAGCAGTAAATGAAGAGATGTCACACCGAACACAAGTTCAGTATGGAGTACCGCAGGGCTCAGTGCTAGGACCGTTGCTTTTCACCCTGTACATGCTACCACTGGGAGATATTATTAGGAAGCATGGTGTTAATTTTCATTGTTATGCTGACGATACTCAGCTCTATATTTCTTCACGCCCTGACGAAACTTACCAATTCACAAGATTAACAGAATGCATAGCTGATATTAAAAATTGGATGACTAGTAATTTCCTGCAACTTAATTCAGAAAAAACTGAATTTTTAATCATTGGACAAAAAAACTCCACAAGTAGTAACCTAGAATACTGTCTAACACTCGATGGCTGCTCTGTCAAGTCCTCGTCGTCAGTTAGGAACCTGGGTGTGCTCTTTGATACCAATCTCTCATTTGAAAGCCACGTTTCTAGCATCTGTAAAACTGCATTCTACCATCTTAAAAATATATCTAAATTACGGCGCATGCTTTCAATGCAAAATGCTGAACAGTTAGTTCATGCGTTCATGACCTCAAGGCTAGATTATTGTAATGCTCTACTGGGTGGTTGCCCTGCCCGCTTAATAAATAAACTGCAGCTGGTCCAAAACGCAGCAGCTAGAGTTCTTACTAGAACCAGGAAGTATGACCATATTAGCCCGGTTCTTTCAACACTGCATTGGCTCCCTATTAAACATCGTATACATTTTAAAATCTTGCTGATTACTTACAAAGCACTAAATGGTTTAGCGCCCCAGTACTTGAGCGAGCTCTTAACGCATTATACTCCATCACGTTTATTGCGGTCTCAAAATTCTGGCCAGTTGATAATACCTAGAATATCAAAATCAACTGCAGGCGGTCGGTCCTTTTCCTATTTAACACCTAAACTCTGGAACAGTCTTCCTAGTATTGTTCGGGAAGCAGACACACTCTGTCAGTTTAAATCTAGACTAAAAACACATCTCTTTACTATGGCATACACATAAAACATTTTTAATTTCTGTTATTCAAATCAGTTAAATGATTGTTTTAGGCTGCATTAACTAGGTCAGCCGGAACCGGGAACACTTCCCATAACACCTGATGTACTCGTTACATCATAAGAAGAATGGCATCTACGCTAATGTTAGTCTTTCTGTTTATCCCGAGGTTTACTGCAGTCGGCCGGATCCGGGCCGTATCCAGACCAGATGGTGGACCTTAGCTTGGACATGACGACCATATCCCTGAAGTGTCTGTAGAGACAATAGTGTCAATTAAACTCCCCCCTGTAAATGCCGCATCGACACGACATCCTAATTAAACCCGTCCCCGGCGTGACAACTCCAATCTTTCGAATAATCCTACGAATATCTATTTATCTAATATGACTTCTGACCTGTAATGTTGCCAGAATCATAATCATACACTATTTGTTCGTCGGCCAGAGGAGAACTGGCACCCCGACTGAGCCTGGTTTCTCCCAAGGTTTTTTTTTCTCCATTCTGGCCCTGAAGGAGTTTTGGTTCCTTGCCACCGTCGCCTTTGGCTTTTGGCTTGCTCAGTTGGGGACACCTAAATTTCAATTATATTACTGATCCGCCCGCATTGACACTATATGATAATTGAAATGAGCTGGATGACATCACCGTTTTCACCAGAGCGGCTGTACAGCCGAATCAAATTCCGTTGCATTATTTTCCTGTTACCACTGTGAAGCTGCTTTGAAACAATTGCCATTGTAAAAAGCGCTATATAAATAAAGGTGATTTGATTTGATTTGATTTAATAAAAGTACTATCAGTCTAAGACCCAATCCCATTTCTACCCCTTAGCCCTTCCCTTTCCCCTACCCCTTCGTTTTGTGTGTTCATGTGAAGGGGTAGGGGTGTCTCGATTCTCTTTTGGCTGGAGTGGTAGGGGTAAGAGGAAGGGCCAGATAGCCCTTCAAATTAAGATTTTTCAGGACCACACTTTGAACGAAGGGGTATGAGGAGTTTCCCTCCATACACCGACTACCGTGCTGCTAGAATGTGTGTAGTGATGTTGCCACTCGGAATCGATCAATTGTGTGTCGCCTGGCTGCCAGTTTCTCCGTAGCTTGCTAAACGCACTATTTGAGTGATGTGAACACAAATTAGTAATAGTTAAAAAATATATATCTGGTCATCCTTCATAACGCAGTCGATATTTACATCACGTATAGTCTGTAAACTCTTGCGTTACCAAGGCAACAACTGACTTGACGTACACTCACCTAAAGGATTATTAGGAACACCATACTAATACTGTGTTTGACCCCCTTTCGCCTTCAGAACTGCCTTAATTCTACGTGGCATTGATTCAACAAGGTGCTGAAAGCATTCTTTAGAAATGTTGGCCCATATTGATAGGATAGCATCTTGCAGTTGATGGAGATTTGTGGGATGCACATCCAGGGCACGAAGCTCCCGTTCCACCACATCCCAAAGATGCTCTATTGGGTTGAGATCTGGTGACTGTGGGGGCCATTTTAGTACAGTGAACTCATTGTCATGTTCAAGAAACCAATTTGAAATGATTCGAGCTTTGTGACATGGTGCATTATCCTGCTGGAAGTAGCCATCAGAGGATGGGTACATGGTGGTCATAAAGGGATGGACATGGTCAGAAACAATGCTCAGGTAGGCCGTGGCATTTAAACGATGCCCAATTGGCACTAAGGGGCCTAAAGTGTGCCAAGAAAACATCCCCCACACCATTACACCACCACCACCAGCCTGCACAGTGGTAACAAGGCATGATGGATCCATGTTCTCATTCTGTTTACGCCAAATTCTGACTCTACCATCTGAATGTCTCAACAGAAATCGAGACTCATCAGACCAGGCAACATTTTTCCAGTCTTCAACTGTCCAATTTTGGTGAGCTCGTGCAAATTGTAGCCTCTTTTTCCTATTTGTAGTGGAGATGAGTGGTACCCGGTGGGGTCTTCTGCTGCTGTAGCCCATCCGCCTCAAGGTTGTGCGTGTTGTGGCTTCACAAATGCTTTGCTGCATACCTCGGTTGTAACGAGTGGTTATTTCAGTCAAAGTTGCTCTTCTATCAGCTTGAATCAGTTGGCCCATTCTCCTCTGACCTCTAGCATCAACAAGGCATTTTCGCCCACAGGACTGCCGCATACTGGATGTTTTTCCCTTTTCACACCATTCTTTGTAAACTCTAGAAATGGTTGTGCGTGAAAATCCCAGTAACTGAGCAGATTGTGAAATACTCAGACCGGCCCGTCTGGCACCAACAACCATGCCACGCTCAAAATTGCTTAAATCACCTTTCTTTCCCATTCTGACATTCAGTTTGGAGTTCAGGAGATTGTCTTGACCAGGACCACACCCCTAAATGCATTGAAGCAACTGCCATGTGATTGGTTGATTAGATAATTGCATTAATGAGAAATTGAACAGGTGTTCCTAATAATCCTTTAGGTGAGTGTATAACGTATGACCGTTATCGCAGCACCACAGTAGAAAACGAAACCATATCCGTACCGGCCGGCTTGGATCAGCACGGAATGGAACGGTTAATAAACAAAGAGAACAGTTTGGCCCGATGGAAAAGCGGCTTCACCAGTCTTGTATGTTCTGTATCATCTTAGGAAACTCGAAGGCTCATATGTCATACGGGCCAAGGGGAACGGTTAGGTGTAGGGGTAGGGGAAGGGGTATAAAATATTGGGATTGGGCCAATGTCTGTGACAAAGTGCCACGTGGAGATCTTGAAAGAGGTGTGGGCCAGACTTTGAATGCCACAAAGCGTGCGCACATGCACATGCACAAACACACACACACATCAAAAAAGCACACAAGTTATATGTTTTTTTCATGACTTATTCAGTCAGTTTATAACGTTTTAATGTATACTATGTTATTGTATACATTATTGTTTTCCTGCAGTCGGGTTAATAAAACTCAGTTCAATTGCAATTTATATCTGTTGGCTTTCTTGGTTACATAATGGAATTCAGTGTTTATAGAAAATCTTACATTGAATTTAAGTAATAAACAACTATTTATATGTTAAGCTGTATTTGTCTCTTCAACCCTGTTACCATATTCAACCCTGTTACCCTAGTCTCAACCCCGTCACACCTACATTTTATTTAATTATTTTTTTAAGTTTATGAAAAAGTAAATACATTTTTGTTGAACACAATCTGAAATGTTCAGAGCAATCATAACAATACTGATTTTAGTTCAAATTCTGAAGTTAAGCCATATCTTTGATCAAAAATGATGAGGTTGCTGTCACAAAAAGTGCCCATTTCAGGCTTTAGTACAGCAAAAGTGTGAAATTTTATGTAACTTTTATATTTGCAATTACTGAATTAGTGTGAGGGACATCTAATTAATAGGAAAATGTTGATTTCATTACAAATACATTTTATAATCGTATTCAGAGAGCTCCCATAGTGTCCATAACGGGGTTGAAGACTAATAGTGCCCATATCTTAGAATAATGACCAATAATAATAGGGATTTGATGCCCGAGGTGGGAAAATATATTTTTCTGGAAGTTAAATATGTCATTAATGTTGTGGGGTGTTCAGAAAAGTAATACATTTTGGTAAAACATCTAAAAATGTGTAAGTCCAAATTGTACCGGTTTCGTGGAATGACTCATATATGATTATCACTGTAATAAAATTAAATATGACATAAAACACAACCCTCTTTTTGTTAAATGTCAGTTTATGTGTGGTCAATAATAGCCATTATAAAAGTATAAGTAAAAGGTATAAGAAGCTATACAATAAATAAAGCAAACAATTCAGTCAAAGTCAGCGCTATAGTAGGCTACAAGGGTAAAGTTAAATAGCCTAAAAAAATAAAGTTATGAAACTTCACTTTGCCCTCAGTCAAAACGATTTGGCAGGCAACAAATGATAGATTCATGAGACCAAAGATCGGCCGTTAGATATACACAAGACGAATTATATCTCATGTTTGACCACTACAGAGACATCAGAGCCAGCGGCAAACGTCAGAAGGACTAGCCGAGGTAAGGCTGCTCTCGCCGGGGTTAACGAGCGCTGAGCACCCGCTGATCGACTGGATCTCACAACTCCGAAAACGCCAGATACATTTTTTTCAAATAGGCGCTCTCTTATAAATTAACCACAGATTTGAGCTTTAAACAACTACATTCTCATCTGAAAAAGTCTTAAAACTACATTTTGTGACACAATAACAGTAGTATTTTTAAATTACGCAGGGTTTCTATCCGCTATTGACTTCCCAGCTAACACAGTTACGTTGTGAAGACGTAACCGGACCGGACCATATTCGTCGTAGCTACGTACCAAATAACGTTCCAGTGACGTAACTTTGTGATTCCCATAATCGTCGTGGGACGTTATGGGGGTATGTTGCTGGAACGTGATGTGCATGTCTCAATGACCAAACTGGCATGTTGTGAGGACGTAACCTCAATGGACCGTATTAGTTCCAGAAACGTGCCAAATAACATTCCAGGGACGTAACTTTGTGATTCCCATAATCGACGTGGGACGTTATAGGGGTATGTTGCTGGAACGTAACGAGCACGTCTCAACGACCAAACTGGCATGTTGTGAGGACGTAACCTCAATGGACCGTATTAGTTACAGAAACGTGCCAAATAACATTCCAGGGATGTAACTTTGTGATTCCCATAATCGACGTGGGACGTTATAGGGGTATGTTGCTGGAACGTAACGAGCACGTCTCAACGACCAAACTGGCATGTTGTGAGGACGTAACCTCAATGGACCGTATTAGTTGCAGAAACGTGCCAAATAACATTCCAGGGACGTAACTTTGTGATTCCCATAATCGACGTGGGACGTTATAGGGGTATGTTGCTGGAACGTAACGAGCACGTCTCAATGGCCAAACTGGCATGTTGTGAGGACGTAACCTCAATGGACCATATTAGTTGCAGAAACGTGCCAAATAACATTCCAGGGACGTAACTTTGTGATTCCCATAATTGACATGGGACGTTATAGGGGTATGTTGCTGGAACGTGACGAGCACGTCTCAACGACCAAACTGGCATGTTGTGAGGACGTAACCTCAATGGACCGTATTAGTTGCAGAAACGTGCCAAATAACATTCCAGGGACGTAACTTTGTGATTCCCATAATCGTCGTGGGACGTTATAGGGGTATGTTGCTGGAACGTGACGAGCACGTCTCAACGACCAAACTGGCATGTTGTGAGGACGTAACCTCAATGGACCGTATTAGTTGCAGAAACGTGCCAAATAACGTTCCAGGGACGTAACTTTGTGATTCCCATAATCGTCGTGGGACGTTATAGGGGTATGTTGCTGGAACGTAACGAGCACGTCTCAATGGCCAAACTGGCATGTTGTGAGGACGTAACCTCAATGGACCATATTAGTTGCAGAAACGTGCCAAATAACGTTCCAGGGACGTAACTTTGTGATTCCCATAATCGTCGTGGGACGTTATAGGGGTATGTTGCTGGAATGTAACGAGCACGTCTCAACGACCAAACTGGCATGTTGTGAGGACGTAACCTCAATGGACCGTATTAGTTGCAGAAACGTGCCAAATAACATTCCAGGGACGTAACTTTATGATTCCCATAATCGTCGTGGGACGTTATAGGGGTATGTTGCTGGAATGTAACGAGCACGTCTCAACGACCAAACTGGCATGTTGTGAGGACGTAACCTCAATGGACCGTATTAGTTGCAGAAACGTGCCAAATAACATTCCAGGGACGTAACTTTGTGATTCCCATAATCGTCGTGGGACGTTATAGGGGTATGTTGCTGGAACGTGACGTGCACGTCTCAACGACCAAACTGGCATGTTGTGAGGACGTAACCTCAATGGACCGTATTAGTTGCAGAAACGTGCCAAATAACATTCCAGGGACGTAACTTTGTGATTCCCATAATCGTCGTGGAACGTTATAGGGGTATGTTGCTGGAACGTGACGTGCACGTCTCAACGACCAAACTGGCATGTTGTGAGGACGTAACCTCAATGGACCGTATTAGTTGCAGAAACGTGCCAAATAACATTCCAGGGACGTAACTTTGTGATTCCCATAATTGTCGTGGGACGTTATAGGGGTATGTTGCTGGAACGTAACGAGCACGTCTCAACGACCAAACTGGCATGTTGTGAGGACGTAACCTCAATGGACCGTATTAGTTGCAGCAACGTGCCAAATAACATTCCAGGGACGTAACTTTGTGATTCCCATAATCGTCGTGGGACGTTATAGGGGTATGTTGCTGGAACGTGACGAGCACGTCTCAACGACCAAACTGGCATGTTGTGAGGACGTAACCTCAATGGACCGTATTAGTTGCAGCAACGTGCCAAATAACATTCCAGGGACGTAACTTTGTGATTCCCATAATCGTCGTGGGACGTTATAGGGGTATGTTGCTGGAACGTGACGAGCACGTCTCAACGACCAAACTGGCATGTTGTGAGGACGTAACCTCAATGGACCGTATTAGTTGCAGAAACGTGCCAAATAACGTTCCAGGGACGTAACTTTGTGATTCCCATAATCGTCGTGGGACGTTATAGGGGTATGTTGCTGGAACGTAACGAGCACGTCTCAATGGCCAAACTGGCATGTTGTGAGGACGTAACCTCAATGGACCATATTAGTTGCAGAAACGTGCCAAATAACGTTCCAGGGACGTAACTTTGTGATTCCCATAATCGTCGTGGGACGTTATAGGGGTATGTTGCTGGAATGTAACGAGCACGTCTCAACGACCAAACTGGCATGTTGTGAGGACGTAACCTCAATGGACCGTATTAGTTGCAGAAACGTGCCAAATAACATTCCAGGGACGTAACTTTGTGATTCCCATAATCGTCGTGGGACGTTATAGGGGTATGTTGCTGGAACGTGACGTGCACGTCTCAACGACCAAACTGGCATGTTGTGAGGACGTAACCTCAATGGACCGTATTAGTTGCAGAAACGTGCCAAATAACATTCCAGGGACGTAACTTTGTGATTCCCATAATCGTCGTGGGACGTTATAGGGGTATGTTGCTGGAACGTGACGTGCACGTCTCAACGACCAAACTGGCATGTTGTGAGGACGTAACCTCAATGGACCGTATTAGTTGCAGAAACGTGCCAAATAACATTCCAGGGACGTAACTTTGTGATTCCCATAATTGTCGTGGGACGTTATAGGGGTATGTTGCTGGAACGTAACGAGCACGTCTCAACGACCAAACTGGCATGTTGTGAGGACGTAACCTCAATGGACCGTATTAGTTGCAGCAACGTGCCAAATAACATTCCAGGGACGTAACTTTGTGATTCCCATAATCGTCGTGGGACGTTATAGGGGTGTGTTGCTGGAACGTGACGAGCACGTCTCAACGACCAAACTGGCATGTTGTGAGGACGTAACCTCAATGGACCGTATTAGTTGCAGCAACGTGCCAAATAACATTCCAGGGACGTAACTTTGTGATTCCCATAATCGTCGTGGGACGTTATAGGGGTATGTTGCTGGAACGTAACGAGCACGTCTCAATGACCAAACTGGCATGTTGTGAGGACGTAACCTCAATGGACCGTATTAGTTGCAGCAATGTGCCAAATAACATTCCAGGGACGTAACTTTGTGATTCCTGTATTCGTCGTGGCGACGTTATTATGGTACGTCGCTGGAACGTGCCAGGTACGTCCTAACGACCACAATACCACGTCCACCTTTATTTGAATATACTTCTCACCTTTAGCCCGGGGAATGAAGATGTGCTTGGTCCATAACCTTGAAATCCACATAGAACTGATAAATTCAAACATTTCATTCTTTGATGTAAAACTTTATAAATAAATTTGTTTTGTTTTTAGTTAATACATTTAGGGATCAATACTTATATGGGTGTTTCTGCAACTACGGGCACTTTTGACTATCCCAAATTTTTTTTAAAAATCAACCTCTATGAATTTAAATTTTAACCATCACAGTCTGTAATACATATAAAAATGTACACAAAATTGAATGTAGTCGTTGAAGATTTTAATCTGGAACATTGTTTTTCGGGTCATCTTCTTAAAAAGTGTCCTTACCGCAACGTTACAATAACATTCATTTTATAAATTTTTCTTTATTAATTTCTATAAAAATGTAATATATTTAAATAGCTTTTTCAGATTTGATGCAGTTTTGTAAATACTGATATAAAAAAAAAATATACAAAATAGGGAATTTCATGTTTTTTTTCTATGCCATGTAAAAATTGTACAGTAACCTTAGATGTCAGTTGTTTCCATACACACAAAATATAACATATTTAACTTTTTATGACAGATGTTGCAATTTAAATGTGTAAATCATCTCAACTTAAGTGTTAAAATATTTTTTTGCAAATAAAAATGTGAAAAAAAAATAGAAATAGAGCAGTGCTGCAGTAATGACATCTTGTGTCGGTAAGGACACAATGTTAAAGTGCCACGAAATCAAAAACAGGCTACTGTAGAGAACAACAGTAAAAGAAACAGGTATTGCATGTATAAAAGATAGTAGCAGTTTTGCAGTAAATAACTCTTTTAATTCACTCTTTTAACTGCTTCAAAAATATTGTCTCCTACAGTTGATGTTGCAGGAACATTAGTAATATACTAAACTAACACAAACCCATAACACTAACAGCATCTCACCACAACATTACATTTTTGTACCATACCCAATTATTTCTCATTTCAGACTGAGAAGTAATCTCATTGCAACATTTAGGCTTCTGGTACATGTACAGGTAACTCATTAAAACGAGAACAGAGTTCCTTCCAAACTGAGTCAGTAAGCTTCATGTGTTTTGATGTCACTGGTTGTGGTTCTGGCACAAGCCCAACGACATTCTCATGAGTGTACCAGATCACATCATCCTTCATTGGCCAAAAAAACCTATTGGCCCCAACCCTGTGCATTGTTTTGACCAAAGCACAACTTTGAGTATCAACATCTTGGATGATGCCTGGATAAGGGTCATTGTCATACACAATGACACACCATTTACCAATCAGCCCCTCGTTTTTTTTTTTTTTTATTTATCCTCCACTGCCTTCTTTTCAGGTTTGTCTCTCTTTTTGTTAGCTGGGAGACAGTTTTTATCTGCCCACTTTCCTTTTTCTTTTTGTAGCACTCATTTTCCTTCTGCAGATAGTCTGCATATCTCTCTGGGTCTTTTTTCATTTCCTCTCTGCATTTTTTTGATCGTATTGTTGATGAATTTGGTCTCATCTAGGGTTAAAAAAATGGCATGTTTATATATATATATATATATATACACACTCACCTAAAGGATTGTTAGGAGCACCATACTAATACTGTGTTTGACCCCCTTTCGCCTTCAGAACTGCCTTAATTCTACGTGGCATTGATTCAACAAGGTGCTGAAAGCATTCTTTAGAAATGTTGGCCCATATTGATAGGATAGCATCTTGCAGTTGATGGAGATTTGTGGGATGCATATCCAGGGCACGAAGCTCCCGTTCCACCACATCCCAAAGATGCTCTATTGGGTTGAGATCTGGTGACTGTGGGGGCCATTTTAGTACAGTGAACTCATTGTCATGTTCAAGAAACCAATTTGAAATGATTCGAGCTTTGTGACATGGTGCATTATCCTGCTGGAAGTAGCCATCAGAGGATGGGTACATGGTGGTCATAAAGGGATGGACATGGTCAGAAACAATGCTCAGGTAGGCCGTGGCATTTAAACGATGCCCAATTGGCACTAAGGGGCCTAAAGTGTGCCAAGAAAACATCCCCCACACCATTACACCACCACCACCAGCCTGCACAGTGGTAACAAGGCATGATGGATCCATGTTCTCATTCTGTTTACGCCAAATTCTGACTCTACCATCTGAATGTCTCAACAGAAATCGAGACTCATCAGACCAGGCAACATTTTCAACTGTCCAATTTTGGTGAGCTCGTGCAAATTGTAGCCTCTTTTTCCTATTTGTAGTGGAGATGAGTGGTACCCGGTGGGGTCTTCTGCTGTTGTAGCCCATCCGCCTCAAGGTTGTGCGTGTTGTGGCTTCACAAATGCTTTGCTGCATACCTCGGTTGTAACGAGTGGTTATTTCAGTCAAAGTTGCTCTTCTATCAGCTTGAATCAGTTGGCCCATTCTCCTCTGACCTCTAGCATCAACAAGGCATTTTCGCCCACAGGACTGCCGCATACTGGATGTTTTTCCCTTTTCACACCATTCTTTGTAAACTCTAGAAATGGTTGTGCGTGAAAATCCCAGTAACTGAGCAGATTGTGAAATACCCGTCTGGCACCAACAACCATGCCACGCTCAAAATTGCTTAAATCACCTTTCTTTCCCATTCTGACATTCAGTTTGGAGTTCAGGAGATTGTCTTGACCAGGACCACACCCCTAAATGCATTGAAGCAACTGCCATCTGATTGGTTGATTAGATAATTGCATTAATGAGAAATTGAACAGGTGTTCCTAATAATCCTTTAGGTGAGTGTATATATATATATATATATATATATATACTTCAATACTAATAATATACTGAATATTTGTCATTTAATATACAGTAAACCTTGAATTTGTCTGTACCGCGACACAAGGTCTTTACCGCAACACCTAAATTTGCTGCGGTAAAGACATGTTGCGGTAATGACATTTTTGCTAATATTTTAGCTAATTGGCAGCTAGCAAAGGCCTACTACATTAGTTTTGACTATTAGCATCTTAATATACATGAATTCAACAGTAATATACATTTATTTGTAAAATGTAGTTCAAAATACACAATTATTAAGCTGAATGGTAAGGACGCACAATAAATACTAGAGCAGAAAAGATGATGTTTACCTTATTTTTGGTATCTTGTGAGTGAGGTAGTGTGATGGCCCAGTCTGTCAGCAATGTGCTCAAGTGATAATTTCTGTTTCCATAGAAACTAGACTTGTTTGTGTTTGATAAAATTTCATAATAAAAGCTTTTTTTCATTGTTGCGGTAAGGACTTAAAAGTGTGGGACAGGCACATTTAGTTAAAAAAAATCATAAAAATGATCAGTAAATTATACAAAGAATTTTAAGATGCTGTAAATGAATCTGTATATTAAACAATTTCATTTGAAATAATGTCAAATTGTAATTAAATTAGCTTATTTTATGTATCTCAACATTGAGACCACAGGTGTGGGACATTAACAAAAATGGTGTTTTGAGCTATAAATGCTTCATAATATTATATTAAATCACATTAATCAGTAATTATATTTTTTGTCAAGGTGTGTAATGGCACTGTGAATATATTTATAAAGCATCATATGACAAATTTTAACAAAAATCTAAAATTTCACTGCTGGGACTTAAAAGTGCCCGTAATTAGAAACCAATACAAACCCCTACTAAAGTCTACTTTGTACAAATACTAAGCTAACACATTTTAAACCGTGTAAAGTGTTAACAAATTATGATTACAGAAATGTAACACATCAATTCATTAATCAAACAAACAACATAATCAATGAACAATATAACCAATTATGAAAATATTTTACTGTCTTATTATTAGGGATGGGTGTAGTTAAATAATGATTTTATCACTGATACTTATCAATACTCTTATTGATACTACTCTCTATAATTTAGCACAAAAATAGACATGAAAAAAGATTAATCAGTTTCTTTATTATTACTTTTATTTGCAGAAATGTCCTGCGTGTCCTGTGAGGCACCTGCTACAAATGTCTGGTGGTGATGTGCTTTATTGCTTCACTACCTGTAGCTAAACTTGAACAATTTGACAGTTACCGAAGATATATAGTCCTTGAGCTTCTCTGAAGCTAACAAATAAAGAAAATAACGTTCATAAAACACAATATAGATTCCTAGCATCTCTGCTGTATTATCTGGCCAAAATATACATCAACAGTTTTTTGCTCAAGAAAATGAGCATGATGACTTTCTCAGGAAGACCTCTCATTCCTGACTGTGTCCCAGCTGTGGAAAACACTCTTTCAGACAGTGTTGAGGAGGCAGAGGGAGATGATGGAGAGCTGTGAGAGAAGAGGAAGAGTGTCTTTCTTACCCCACCAGCCGGAGGGCAGGGTCTTCTGAGGCAAGGATAGGAGGATGGTCTCTATATATTCACTTTGGATCTTTGCAAATTGGAAGCTGAAAAAAAAATGTGCCATACTATTGTAGTCAGGTTTATTGCTTTTTGTTAGAAAGGTATAAGAAAATTATTTTTTAACTTACGTGTTCCTCCTCCTCTTCATCCTCTTCCTTATCCCGAGCTGCACTGTCACCTCTTCATCCTTCACTGGCAGCTGAAACAGAGGAGGACCTTAATAATGTTGCTAATCTGTTTTTTATGCTTTTGCTCACCAAGGCTGCATTTATTTGATCAAAAATACAGTACAAACTGTAATATTGTGAATATCATTATAATGTAAAATAGCTGTTTTCTATATTTAAAGGGAAAGTTCACCCAAAAATGTCAATTTCTTTCATTAATTCCTCACCCTCATGCCGTTCCAAACCCGAAAGACCTTCGTTCATCTTCAGAACACAAATGAAGATCTTTTTGATGAAATCTGAGAGCTCTCTGTCCCTCTATAGACAGCAATTTAATTAACACTTTCAAGACCCAGAAAGGCAGTAAAGACATCGATAAAATAGTGATTCCAGTGGTTCAACCTTAATGTTATGAAGCAACGAGAATATTTTTGTTTGTTTTTGCACACAAAAAGTAATGACTTTATTCAACAATTTCGTCTAGTCTTTCGTCTAGACAATTGTGGCACTTTTATAATTTAATGTTTTTATTGTTTTTGCAAGCACGACGATTTGAAAACATCGGTACATTTAAAATCTTTTATGAATTAAGTAAATGTCCCATATGATATCCAAATGGCATACATCACAAAGATAATACTTAATGCAATTATCTGTTATCTGGAGACCAGTGGACCACGTCGCTACAACGTTCTCTGTGGGATAAATTAGCGACGCCTTTTGAGGACGTGCCCACAACGTTTCTGGAACGTTAGCCAAGATTCTAAAAAATGGAACTTTACCACGACGTCCTCACAGCGTTGTCATAAAGTAATGTCACTGACCAAATGACGACTAACTGACGACGTCGTCACAACGTACATTTCACCACGTGACAGAAGCAAGCAGGCTCCTGATTGGTTAACGCGGCGCGAACAGACGCCAAAGTTCAGATTTTTAGACTCGGCCGTCAGACGCGAATTCACTTCAAACGCGTGAATGCACAAAAAGCACCAAATAAAATCACTCGCGCAAGACGCTCAATTCGCGTCTTTCGCGCTAACTGGACGCGCGAATGAGGCGAAATCGCGTCCATTGCGCCGCAGGACCTCCAGACGCATTGACTTAACATGGAAATCACTCGCTCCATACGCTCTATTCGCGTTCGGTGTGAACGCAGCATAATACTTGTGACACGCATGTTTTTCTGCATGTTATACAAACCAATAATAGCGCAAAAAGACGGGGACTTTGAGTACGTAATCGGTCGGGCAGTGAGCGCCGCGCAGGTATACAGAGATGTTGACAGTACGTTTTGATAGACTTTGATAAGCAATTTTCCTGGCCTCCCTTTCCTTTTCATGACGTTACTGGTACCCAGATTTTTTTTCCCTGACATTTTCAGTCAGTCTCACTTCTACTGTAACTTTACTTCTAACTTCAACTGTTCTCTGAGCATCCTTAACTATGATTGGTTGTGTTTAGTAGCTGGGGTGGGGTTTTATTTGGTCTCTCTGCTTTTTGCCGCTGATTGAGCTGAAATAATTTATAACCATCGGACTAAACCATTTTTTTAAGGAGGGGAGAGAGAGGAGATTTGGAAAACTTCTTTAACTAAATTGCATGTTTTTGTGGTTTTCATTGAAATATCAGGCATACAAATATATATACTATGATTCATAAGAGTAGGGAAATATATAGCATAACTACTGGATTTAGTGGGCCCCCTGGTTAGTGGGGGCCCCTATAATTGTCACCACCTTTCACCCCACTAGTGATCCCCACCCCACTAGCCCTGATCACAAGAGCAAGAGAGCTGTTTTCACAAATTTGAACATGACTGCAAGCATGATGTTGCTTTTATACAAACATTCAATATTTTTTTTTAAATCATTATTCTCAACATTATTTATGCATTTGTAATTTACCAATTCAGGTTGATCTTCTGTACCACCTCTGCAGTGCAAAGATGATTTTTTTTTGTTAATGATTTCATTTGATTGGTGACAGCTCTATATAGTGTCTTATTAGGGCCCGAGCACCGATGGTGTGAGGACCCTGTTGGAATTGCTCAGCCTATTATTATTCTTCTCCCAAATGAATCGCATTTTTGATGGCCTAAACATGCTCGAAAACTCATGAAACTTTGCACACGCGTCAAAAGTGGTGAAAATTTACGTCTGATATGGGTTTCAGAATTAGGCGTGGCAAAATGGCTCGATAGCGCCACCTACAACATTTCAACGAAGTGCCCCTCCCGCTACGTTTCATGTTCAGGTGTGAAATTCGGTATGAACATTGAAAAAGCCCAATACCTACAAAAAAATCTCCTGGTACGAAATCTGAAAACCAACAGGAAGTGAGATATTTTGATTTTTCTTTGCAAAATTGTTGCAAATTTTGCCATTTCCAGACGTTGTACTTTAACGAACTCCTCCTAGAGATTTAATCAGATCATCATCATTGTTGCACAGTCTAATCTAAAGGCCTTTGCGACGTTAAATTGTGAAGATCTTGAGTTTTCCCTGAAGGGCATGTCCATGGCGGCCTCACAAAGTTCAATGTTTCGCCATAAAACAGGAAGTTGTTGTAACTCGGTCATACAATGTCCGATCTGCCCCAAACTTCACATGTTTTATTAGAGTCCGGACCTGAACACATCTACACGCCAATATTCAGTTACAGTCATAGCGCCACCTACTGGCAACAGGAAATGGCATGTTTTACACTGTGATTAACTCCTCATAGTGATTTAACCAGATCAACATCATATTTGGTCAGTCTAATCTAAAGGCCTTTGTGATGTTAAATTGTGAAGATCTTGAGTTTTCGCTGAAGGGCGTGTCTGTAGCGGCCTGACAAAGTCTGATGTTTCGCCATGACACAGGAAGCTGTTGTAAGTCAGGCATACAATGTCCGATATGCCCCAAACTTCACATGTTTGATAAGAGTCCTGGCCTGAAGACATCTACATGCCAATATTAGTTAGTCATAGCACCACCTGCTGGCAACAGGAAATGGCATGCTTTACACTGTAATTCCCTCCTAGAAACACATAGCACCACCTGCTGGCAACAGGAAATGGCATGCTTTACACTGTAATTCCCTCCTAGAAACACATTTAAATATGCCATCAAGTCCCAAACATGCTAGAAACACATTAAATCAAGCAAAACTTGGCTAAGTGCTATGCGATTTACGCCACAAAACAGGAAGTTGTTGTAACTCAGGCATACAGTGTCTGATCTGCCCCAACCTTCACACGTTTGATAATAGTCCAGGCCTGAAGACATCTACATGCCAATATTCAGTTATAGTCAAAGCGCCACCTGCTGGCAGCAGGAAGTGTGGCACATTGAAGTGACTTTGCCATATTTCTCCTATATTTACCCACTTAAATGCATGTCGCCCACTATTCGCTGTCTTCCTGAGGCCACCGGGTGGCGGTGCTCCCGGGTGCGAGGGCCCTTTCATCGCTGCTTGCAGCTTTAATTCTAATTAAATTTATTGATTAAAAATAAGTTATTTCTCAGACGATAATGTGGATCTTTATGAATTTAAGGAGTGCTGGTCTGGTCTTGGTCTTGACTCGGTCTCGCCCTGCCTTGGTCTTGGTCTTGTCTTGGTCGCAACCCCTCAAAGTCTTGGTCTTGTCTTGGTCTCAACACACATTGGTCTTGGTCTCGACTTGGTCTCAAATTAGGTGGTCTTGACTACACTAGCAATTTGTAATTGCAGTGTATATGCAATCAAGCCAACTTTGCATTAAACAGTAATTGTAAATACATCTAAATATAAACAGACACACATACACAGGAATTCACATTGATTTTAAGGGTATGTTCACACTTGGCATGTTTGGTTAAACTGAAACTAATCCTGGTGTGATTGCTCTGTTAGTGCGGTTAATTTGAATAAGTTTGATCTGCCATCCGATCCAAACAAGCAGACAGTGACCGCTGAAAAGATGGGTCTCGGTCCGCTTCCAAACAAACTCTGGTGCGGTTCGAATGAAATATGAATGCAACACGGACCAAAGACATGTAAATGAACCAAAACTGTGACATGATGTCACAAGATGTGACCCTAATAAGGAAAGAATGCTCATGCACACCTGTTTTTTTCTCGTCATAGTCGTGATGTTGCCATCACAGTCTCCTCGCAGCAGATCTTCGTTTGTGTGTGTGACGGAGGGATTCCTGCCGCTGTTTTGACTCCTTTACACATTATATAAGCTCTTCACGAGTTCTCAGCTGGTCAAAATATCATCATATGTAGGCTACGTACATACAGCGAGCGCATTTACACGTAATAAAAGCTGACCAATCAGGTTGTGAACATATCCCTATGCCTTTAGGTACGGTATCTTTAGGTTCTGTGTTAAAATGCCAATGTCAACGCTAAGCAGACCAGGACTAAATGTTGTTGTTTTTTGGGTCCGGACCAATCGAACCAAGCAAACCGATCTGTGAACACACCCTAAGAATGGTATCATGAGTATAAGCCAGATGTGGACCCTCAAACTCAGACTCCTCTGGTGAAACTGACATTTGTCTTTATTGAGGTTCAGTCCAGCCTCATTACTCTGGCTCAACCCAGCACATAGGTCAGCATTGTGTAGATAAGGTGATGCTCCATAAATGATCACGTTGTCTAGGTAACACTGGACAACCCTCCTTGTTAGAATCCCTCAGGTCTACACGTTTATGCCACCTGTCTTCTTTGTGACTGCAATAGTGCATCCATTCAGAGTCTGTTTCGTCTATTATTGAATTTTCCACAAATAATTTTAGAGATAGCATAACGAATGTGCATTCATATCATTGCATGTGCAGACATAAGTCATAATATTACATTTATGTAGTGGACACATCTGATTAATCTCATTTACAGAGTGCCTTTCAGCAAATGAACCCTCAAGAAAAATTAGTATCCAACATATTGACAGGATTATTTGAATGAATTCTTTCAGAATTCAGAACACTGTTATGTTAATAGCTTCTAATTATTTTTTTCCTCGTATTTTTATCAATAGTAGGCTGTTTTAATTTTAAAAAATGGCAGACGGAAAATTACACTGGTTTCACCTCAGGATGTACCTTGAATTAGTGTAGTGAAGTCTTTTGTATATGCAATCTCTCCATACATACTCATTTTGCATTCTCTAGCTTCCACTTAATTTAATTTAAAACCACAGATAACAACTGTCAACCTGATACCTGCAGTTTAAGACCAATAAAAATATTCATTCCACATTTACTAGAATTCTGTAAGTGATATTATTATGTTATTAAGATAAATCAATTCTTTCAAGATTACAGTACATTTTTTAATTTAAAGTCGGCATGAAACAAAAGTTGTGATAACCTTTTCGTTTCTAATGTGACGTACACTGATCAGGCATAACATTATGACAGGTGAAGTGAATATCACTGATTATCTCTTCATCACGGCACCTGTTAGTGGGTGGGATATATTAGGCAGCAAGTGTCCTCAAAGTTGATGTGTTAGAAGCAGGAAAAATGGGCAAGCGTAAGGATTTGAGTGAGTTTGACAAGGGCCAAATTGTGATAGCTAGACGGCTGGGTCAGAGCATCTCCATCTCCTGATCGGTGTATATCTGAGTGAAACAGCTTCTGGAACAAGAAAAAATGTAGGGTGAGACTTGATTTTGTCCATGGGAAATTGATTGGATGGTTGTGCTTTGCTAGATCTCATGAGAGTGACGTTGCCCCGCCCTCACGGCCAGTAAACACTTAATCAGAGAAGAGATGTCGCAGCAAGAGGGAGGGGAAGTTATTTTGATTAAAGATTACAAAGGGGAAATTAATTTTTAAAATAAAATAATGATGTGAACGCATAAATCATTTATACTAAATACTGCAATATACCATAAAAAAAAATAAGAAACGTCCATTTTTATTTCATAGTGACTAAGTAGCTGTTCTCTCCGAGCATATATGTAGTTATATGATGCAAATGCAAAGAAATTGTTGCACTTTTAAATGGCTAAATAATCTTTAGGGCCACTGAATGTGTTCACTCTATATTCACAGACAGTATATCAGTACACTGAGTTATACAGGTTGTTGTAACTCAAGTGCATGGTATTTTCCTGTTAGCGAAAAAAAAAATTTTTTTCAAGGTTGAGGGCAAAATTAAGGGCAATGTCTTATTCCCCCAAGATCCCTTCAGGTAGCTTGTTCTTATATTTGTCTGAATCAGTTTGTGTCTGTCAGTGCTTTTGTGCAACCACAGCATTTCTACTGTCTGCCACGTCTTTTGCATCAACATTCACAGACTCACATTGTCTTCTCAAGTGTTAAATCAGACTTCAGACTCTAGTCTGGTCATGTACCATTTCACTATCCATGTCTCTGAAGCCAAATGTTGTGCCAAGCTCACGTACCGCTGCCACATCGTGATACATGAACTCACCAACAGCTTGTGTGCGCTACCTGAAACAGCTCCGCTCTGTGATCACCTTCAACCACTGGAATATGCTTCATTCTTCACAGCTGTCCTGGTAATGCTTCACGTAAAGAAAGTTTTGTCTTTGTTAGGGAAACTTTTTTTTAAACCTGAATGAACAAAGGGAATGTCTGTCATTTATCTTTTAACTTCTGTTGTGGGTCTGATCTTTAATTAGTGCCTTTATTTCTGTTCTTCAGTGCTAACAATCTCATTTTATCTTTCATCCCTTTTCTCATATATTTGATCTCACTTATTGTTTGATAATCAAGAGAAAAGCATTTGGTTGTGAATTGCTCCATAGCCTGCTTCTCACCTGCTTTTCTTTCATGGTGTTTCAAATATTCTCTTATGTGTTCAGTTTTTTAAAAAGCAAAACAGCGTGGATGAGCAAACTACGTTTTTGGTGAGCCATATATTAAAATATTAAAACAAATTGCATTACAGGGAGCATGATTTGTAGATTATTATTATTTTTCATTCACTGATCCCCACGCACGGGCTAAATGTCTTTTTGTTTACATTCACTATATAGAAAACTGTCCACAAATGTTAAAAAAATTATATATCTTTTGAAAGGTCTATGTTAGTGTCAGCGTTTGGTCTCCGTTTTATAGTAGACATGCTTCAGCTACAGCAATATAGCAATTTGTGCTGGAAATACAAATGAAAACATGCAACATCAAAACAAGACCTTCACTACAAAACATCAGTTACAATCCATCACATTTGGGTAAATTGTTAAAGTCAAGCGTGCATCGAAAAACATCCAGTAGCACTTTTTGTCCCCAAAAGCGCTAAATCAGTGAAATATTGATACCATTGTTTACATCAGATTTTGCCTGAACGATCTGCATCATTCCTCAAGAAAATATGCAATCTGCGCACCGTTTATGTTGTAAAACTGTATATGATTGTATACATTTAGGCTGGCCCACACTAAAAGATTTTCAAAATGTGAGAGACCACAAACATTTCGATAAAAACAATAGATTTAAAGGGGACATCGGATGCCCCTTTTACAAGATGTAAACTAAGTCTCTGATGTGTCCAGAGTGTGTATGTGAAGTTTTAGTTCAAAATACCCCACAGATCATTTTTTATAGTGTGTTAAAATTGCTGTGTCATTTTTGTGTGTCCTTTTTAATGCAAATGAGATGGTGCTCCCAGCACAGAGGGTGGAGCTTTAAGAGCTCATGCTCAAAGCCACTACAATCTCTGTCATGCTTCGGCAACAAAACTGAACAATCTCATGCTCTAAAAATGTCAGAAACTGTCAGTACCAGAATAAATGCTGCATGGGGATAGAACAGGTAGTTTAGTTTAATTACAGTTATAAATTATGTTGTCATCTTGCTTTTATCCACTATTAGTACAAGCCCGTTGTAGCGGATCCCGTCCGAATGATGGCCAACAATTTACTGATGAGTTTTATGAAGTTTATTGTACATCACACGAAAGATGAAGCGTCCGTTTTCACTCCAGAAAATCACAGTAAGAGCTGGATACACAGTACAAGAAGTGTGCATTAAAGTCTTATCCATAAACACTCTCTCTTCCTTGCATTATTATCAACATTTCACTTCTTTGCAATATAAGTTCTTTGAACTCGCTCAGGGCGGGGTCTATGCTACGGTAAAGTCCGTCAGCAGTCATGGGTGGTCTTATTCAAATAACTAGCTACCTACGTAGAAACCAGCTGCAAATTGAACTGCTCGCTGGATGACACAGTTTCAGACTCAGACAGCCCATAACAAACTGGCTGTGTGTTTTCTTTTCAGCTTTTCTGAGCTGGCAGACAAGCCAGAAACATAACTAAATGCAAATAAAAAGCTAAAAAAATTTAATCCGATGTCCCCTTTAACAGTTTTGTTCCTATAGTGTGTGGAGTGCCACGATGTGACCAAGACAGCACACAACACACAAACAGATTCCATTCACAAACAACCAGACTGTGAACAAACATGGCAAGAAGAAATGGTGATAGTAGTGTTTGGACTGCTTTTTGCAGAAAAAAAAAAAAAAAAAAAAAAGGAAATGTTTTCGATGAATGCTTCCGTCTTCCGTCAGCTCGCTTTCTGATTTGGTATCGTTTCGTTCGACGAGACAATCTGCAGAGTTTGTCCTCGGGGTTCCCACCACATTTTGTGATCTCTGATTTCTTATCGTAAATATTCAACATTTTTGGATAATGTTGGATATTTACAATTTGAGATCGGTGCGGCCCTGACGTTCTTCCGAGCAGATTCAATCACTCTTAACCCTAAAACAGGCAACGTGAACCACGAGTTACATACTCTTTAGTGTCTTGTTTGGGGCATAAGAAAGATGTTTTCATCAAATCCTTTTTATCATTTATCATAGCCTGGTCTGTCTTGAGTATGCTGGTCACATGATTTGTTTCAAGTTTTCTGTGATCAATTAGTAAGCCTGACCTAAACCCAACATGGGCACCATTGGTGCAGGACATTCAGATTTTGTGATAAGTAAATATATATTAATCTTACTTTTTTCAGAAAAAAAATGCAAAACCACTGCTAATATTAATTGTGAACATTGTCTTAAGATGTTGAAAAAGAAAATTTAGTTATATGTTGCTCATACTGTTATTTACCGCATTTTGAAAAGTATGTAACTCCCAGTTCACGTTCCCTGTTTAGGGTATAAAGAAAAGGATTATCCACAGTATTGACAATGAATGGTGTTTCAAGGTAAACTGGGCTCCCTGTACTGGTCATTGCATTATTGCAAATTCTAGGGTGACGAGTCAGGGGTCGTTTGTGGGTGGTGGGAGGGCCAATAGAAATTTCGTTCCAGGACCGGGGCCCTTAGGGAAGACCCTTATAGGCCCTCCAGGCCTCTGGGCCCACTGTACACAGTACCCCTTCTCAATCTATGTAATTTGAGTAATTTTTTTTTGCAAATGTTAATATTCACATGTAAAACTAATATTATTACTTTTTGTTGACTACAGCTTTGCATTTTTAACTAGATATTTTCTTGCAGAGTTTCACACAGCTCATTTTATGGTAGAACATGGGTGTCCAACCCTGCTCCTGGAGGGCTACCTTCCTGCAGAGTTGCACGAAAATAAAAATAAAATAAAAATATTCTCTGCAAGTAGTTAAAAATGCAAAGATGTAGTCAACAAAAAGTAATAATATCAGTTTTACATGTGAATATTAACATTTGCAAATTTTTTTTACTCAAAATACATAGATTGAGAAGAGGGACTGTGTACAGTGGGCCCAGAGGCCTGGAGGGCCTATAAGGGTCTTCCCTAAGGGCCCCGGTCCTGGAATGAGATTTCTACTGGCCCTCCCACCACCCACAACCGACCCCTCACTCGTCACCCTGGAATTCGCAATAATGCAATGACCAGTACAGGGAGCCCAGTTTACCTTGAAACACCATTCATTGTCAATACTGTGGATAATCCTTTTTTTATACCCTAAACAGGCAACGTGAACTGGGAGTTACAACTCATAAAATCAAAACTACATCAAATATTTAAAAAATTCCTTTGGATATGTTTTACTTAAGTCCAGATGAAATAAGAACACAGGGTTTAAATACACAGGCAAACAGATCATGGAAACGAGACAACTGTCAAGACTAACAAGACACACCTGAACTGAAACTCATAAAGAAAACTACAAAGGACTACAACACATGGAGCAAAACAGGAAACAACAAAAGAGTCCACAAAACACACAGGGAATTCATTACATTGCAGTTCAACGGACCATGGCGGTGCAGGCAGTTCAGGGGACCAGTTCAGTGATTTTTTGCTGATCATTTTCCAGTCGTGCCTGTTTAAGGGTTAACACACCTCACACCACAGAAACATCTGATAAGATAATCTTTAGAACCATCAAGATAATCGGGACTTTACCTAGAATTGTTGGAAGGGGAGAATTGGGCCCAAAATCGGCCCAATTATCTTGTAGTGTGTGGGTGTCTTTAGACCCTCACAAAATGATGTTTTATTAACAAGGTTCGTGAGGAGCACGTTCAGATAATTGACATAAGTGGAGAGCACTCAGCTAATCAACAATAAGAGGTATATATACAGCAGCCCTGCCTCCATTTGTTGACAGTTATCAGCATCCCTCCACCACTCCTTCTCCACACTTTTAGTTCTAACCACTTACATACACGGGGGGGGGTACTCTGGGTTCGGGCCAAATTCCGAGCTTGAAGCCCTCCCCCTGGACAGCACGCCAAATACGCATTTAAATTTACTCTCCATAATTATATGTAAGTGTGAACTCGTGAACAAATGAGCTTGTTTCCAAAGATTGTTTTTCAAAGTAGGGCAGAAGTTTTAAAAGTTTTAATACAACCCTTTTCTAAGATTTTACAATCCTACATTAAATCACTGAAACTCATAGTTAATTATAACTTGAATATATAGAGATGTGCAATGATAAAAAGTTCCCAGGACTTGTAATTCAGAAAATAAAAATGCGGGAATTGGTTTAGGATCTGAATACTTGGCAGGACATTTTATCTATGATTGCAATGGCACTAAAATGGTTTATGATGAAAGACGAGACATTTTATCTTGTGAAGTTGGGCGCTTATAAGGATACTAGATGTACTTTTTATGCAAAATAAAATGTTCCACAGAGCACATTTTTTTAGTCCTGTTGCAGATACTGTGCTTTAGAATGAATTTTGCAAAAAGTTTTGAACCAGGACCCACTCATGACTCAAGATTCATAACACTGGACCAACATATACTGTAAGGGCATTGGTAATACAAATATTTATCTGGATTTTAGGGTTCCCCCACCTTTGAAACATCATTTAACCTCTGATAATGCGTCACCATCTGTCTTTGTTCTACTCATCACTGAGACTGTTCCAACCTAGAAGACAGTGACGACATATATCAGAGCGATTCTTATAAGCTTCTCTGTTACTTATGGAGGTTAATGACATTTGGTAGACATTTTGGTAAAGCAGCGTATCATGATTCAGGCCATGATGATGAATGCAGCTAATGGCTTTATTTGATGTCTTATCTTCTTTGTGCCACATGAGCGGACGAAAATATATGAGCAGAGCGCTGAGGCTGATTGACGAATGAGATCCGTTGTTCACGTTTATTGATTGTTGCCGTGTGAAATCATTACTGTTCAAAGTCATTTGATATTCATCTTACAACAGACAAAGAAATGAAAATGTAACAGCTTTGTCTAAAAGACACTGAAAGACATGCAGAGTGTGAAAGAGACAAAGTGCTCTCAGAAACATTTCTAAAATGCCAAACTTAATGTGCAAGGCACCCATGTATCATGTCTTTTCACAGTGTCACCGTAATTTGAGTTGGACCCTCAGTACAGTGCCAATGTAGACAGGCAATAATGCATAAATCAGTTCTGGATATATCTGTCTCCCTGTCTACCTGCTGTCCAAGTTGCCTAAAATAATGGCAATGAGCCTGGTATGTGCCGAAAATATACTATAGACAGCAAACGTGATTATTGCACCATAAATGTGTAAATAAGCATCCAAAAAAATAGGAATTGTGTTTTACATTATAAAATGTTGAGTTTTGCTAAATGAAACTTGTTTCACTTTGTTTTAATCAATATTTGTTTTGTTTTCCAGCTAATTTTCTACTAAACATGAAAAAAAAAAGATACTAAGACTTTTCAGAGAATGTTAAATTAAGCATATTTTTCTTACTCAACTGCACCCAGCACCCCACTGCATAAACCACATGAAGTGTTAAATATATACTAAAAACAAGTCACAAATTGCCAATTAATTTGTTGATGTTGCTGTTGTTTAAAAACTCACTGCAATTTGGTTAACTGTACAAAATTATAATAATATAATATGACTAATGCCATTATTACATAGTTGCCTAAAATAATAATAATTATTTATTTTTTTTTTTTTAAATAATTTCATCATTTCATTTTATTTTATTATTTTTAGTTTTAGTCTTGGAGGGAATTTCATAATCATTTTTAACCCCATCACACTATATTCTTTAAAAAGTGTCCCTTCAACCATGTTACAGTTTTTAACCCCATCACACTATATTCTCAACTTTGTCACATTTAAATATAGGGAAACAATTAAAAATGATAAAAAAAGATACAGATTGTCTATTTGCAAATTTCATCATATAAAAATTTGAAAATTATCACAAATTTTACATTTGATGAATAAATTATGTGGGATATATGAGCATTAGGTAGATGTTTGATTTTTGTATAACAAGTTTTGTGTAAAACAAATGGAAAAAGTGTCTAAATCAGAAAATAATAAAAAGGCCTAATGACTGAGCTTGTTGGAGCTCTCGTTTGTGCTTGATGATGGGGTATTTAGAAAAATAATCATGCAGTTAAAAAAAAAATCCGGGTAAAATAATCCTAGGAATTTTTTCTTTTGCTTAAAGTAAATATATTACTTGACTTTTTATGATATTTATTTAAATATTACAACTTGATTTACATACTATGCACATTTATTTAAACAATATAATTGTAATACTTAATAGATGCTAAATTATGTTTGTAAGCATAGGGGGACATACATGTTTATCACAGATCTTTGACTGTGTTTGGGAACTCAGTTCACAAATCCCTCAGTCCTAATGGGCTACCTAGACCTGCGTATCACACACTGGTCTCACGGCCTCTGTATTGATCTGTTTGGTTGCATCAGCACCAACCAAATTGCTGTGGTCAGAGGTTCTATAGCCAAGAATGCTGGGAGTATAACGTGCTGTTATTAGCTTGGCAAGTGCTGAATGTTTAAGTCCCTCAAGACCTGAGAATCTTGGCTCAATCATTGTGAAGCAATTCTGAGCCAGATAAGCAATACTACGATTGAAGTTACACAGTTTGCACTGTTACACTGCCCAGGAAAAAAAAAAAGGCTGAGCAAAAAAGCATAGCCATTCTGCTTTTTCTCTATCTGGTTTTTTTTTATTTTTTTTATTATTTTAGGTAAGACTTTATTTTAAGATGACATAATTACACTTTACTACATGTATGTACTATAGTAATAACAGTAAATTATGCATAAATACAAGTAACTAACCATAAACCAAACCCTAACCGTAACTCTATAGTAAGTACAATTTAAAAGTTAATTAATATTACTCAGTACTTATTTGAGTAAGTACAATGTACTTTAATTTGAAAGCCACGTTTCTAGCATCTGTAAAACCACATTCTTCCATCTCTAAATTACGACGTATCCTCTCAGTGACAAATGCAGAACAGATAGTTAATGCGTTCATGACCTCAAGGCTAAGATTATTGTAATGCTCTACTGGGTTGTTGCCCTGCACGCTTAATAAATAAACTCCAGCTGGTCCAAAATGCAGCAGCTAGAGTTCTTACTAGAACCAGGAAGTATGACCATATTAGCCTGGTTCTGTCAACACTGCACTGGCTCCCTATTAAACATCGCATAAATTTTAAAATCTTGCTAATTACTTACAAAGCACTAAATGGTTTAGCTCCCCAGTACTTGAGCGAGCTCTTAACCCATTATACTCCATCACGTGTACTGCGGTCTCAAAACTCTGGCCAGTTGATAATACCTAGAATATCAAAATCAACTGCAGGCAGTCGATCCTTTTCCTATTTAGCACCTAAACTCTGGAACAGTCTTCCTAGCATTGTTCGGGAAGCAGACACACTCTGTCAGTTTAAATCTAGACTAAAAAAAAACTCACATCTCTTTACTATGGCATACACATAGAACATTATCAATTTATATTATTCAAATAAGGTAAATGATTGTTAGGCTGCATTAACTAAGTCTGCCGCAACTGGGAACACTTCCCATAACACCTGATGTACCTGTTACATCATAAGTTGAATGGCATCTACGCTAATATTAGTCTCTCTGTTTATCCCAAGGTTTACAGTAGTCTGCAGGATCCAGGCCGTATCCAGATCAAATGGTGGACCTGCGCCTAGACACGACCACAATGCAGCCCTGAAGTGTCGGCAGAGACCGTGTCAACTAGACTCTCCCTTGTAAAGGCCTCCTTCACTTCACTTTCCCTCTGTACAGATGAAACAATATCAAAATTATCGGAAACGACTAAAAAGGCTGTATTATGCATGCCATACAAGTAATTTGGCGGTCATTTTGTAAAGAAAAACTATGCGCCTGCGCACACACGTATTCAAACGCGCTGGCCTATAGACTAAACACGTATTGCTTACGTGCATGCCGTCTCACAGATTCGTGTTTACAGGAATATGATAACGGTATCATTTCAAAACTATTTCAAAACCTGTTTCGGGGTTTGTGTTCTCTAGCCGCCGGGCGCTGTTGCCGTGCAGATGAGCGGCCGGAACGCAATGAGAGTTTTCTATTTTGGTTGAAAATGGTGTCGTGTAAATGGCCCCAAAGTAAATAACTAATGATTTTTTACCATGGAAATGAATCAATCAAAAACGTACTCTAGCTGGACAATAACTTTTTTCTAGAGCTGCCGTACAGCCACAACAATCTCTCTTCCCTCTTTCCTATTATCACTGTGAAGCTGCTTTGAAACAATCTATATTGTAAAAAGCGCTATATAAATGAAGGTGACTTGACTTGACAATGTAACGTCACCTTAAAATAAAATGTAACCTTATTTTATTTTTTTTATTTTTTTGGATACATTGAAAGTAAAGGAAAAGAGCAGCATGAACATTCTTCAAAACATCTCTTTTTGTGTTCCACTGAAGTAAGAAAGTCATACAGGTTTGGAAACTTAAACGTGGTAAGTGAATGATGACAGAACCATTATTAGTTGAACTTTTAAGAAAGAATAGAGCAAATCACGTACTAAACGATCTTCTGTTAATTCAATGCACATTATTAAATTGTCCATTTCACACTGAGGAGTTTAAAGTGGCTGGTCTAGTTGGATAACTGCAGTGAAAACGTGGCATGTCTAAATGCGGCTGTCATTTTCTTCTCCTAATGGGGGCTCAACACAATTAATGATTAAGTTGTCACTGTATTAATTATCTGGTGACAGCACTAACTGTTGAACAGATAACCGAAGGCCATAACAGCAGTGGCTTCTGAAAAGAAGCTTGAGTTGCCAGGCTTGAACCAGGGTGAGTACACTGCTCTGTGATTGCATACTTGGTTTAAGCTGAAATGTAAACTAGCATTTGTCAGAGAGATAATTATAGAATGGGGCATTAGGAGACGACTCATTGTGCCCTTGTAATCCATGCATTTGGTTGCCATGGCAGCAATAATAAAGAACGTTCTTGGGAGGAAATGGCATCACTCGACTTTCGGGAATGTAGAGCAGGTACCGTGTCTCTTTTGAAAGGTATGACATTCTCAGATAGACCTCAAGATAGATTTTTCTACCCCTAGAATTAGGATTATATTTATGTAATTTACGGCACTGGATTATGTTTGGGACTGTTTGATGTCACTACAGTCGGATGTTGAATGAGTCATTATACAACAAAAAAAAAACACCAAAAGGCTCCAACAGCCTATGGCGGAAAGGTAAAGCATATATATCTATCTAACAAAACGGTGGTGTCAGCAGTGGCTAATGCATACAAAGCAGGACACACTGATAAGAGGAGAAACAGAAAGGGAAAGAAGATCGTACATCATCCATTATATGAAAGTGTCTTGTGAGTATATGCCGACAGTTGCAAAGTTCCAGCATGTTAAAGAAGAACAATACAACTCAACATCTAACATAAAGCGTTGTCTGTTTATTCTTTTGTCTTCAGATTTCAATGTGAGAAGTCCTTGGAGCTTGAACCTTACGTGCAAACATGATCAATTATGGATTAAATAGACGCGCCTATCTTTAATTTATTCATTGCCTTGGCTCGACGCTTTATTTCAAATCTTGACAACTCAAATTATTTTCTATATATTGTTTTTGTGTAAATATTCTGCTGTTTTTGTGTAAATTATCTGCCTGACAATACTGCAAATAAATCAATCAAAGTGACTGTCATGCAATCATTTCCATAATTAGCCCATTCTAGGTCATGTAAATATTGCACACTGTACAGTTATGGAATGTAGGTAGACATCATGGAGTTAATTAAACAGTTTGAAACCATAGCAGAAGGATCAGTTAAATGCTGGCCGTTTTTATTTGCACATTATCATATGGTTACTATCTATATTTAAAGCTGTTATTCTTTAAATTATATTTACATGCTCTATTAAACTATTCTTGCATACAGCAACAGCATGTTATGAATAAACAAAGACGTACACATTATTTTTCCTGCTACTCTTTTCTGGAACTCTTGGAAAAACTAGAGATGCTTGTTCTTGCCGTTTATGCTACACTTTTAGTAATCCTGCAGATTAATATAATAAATGTATCAGTTCTCATTCATTTCCTTAACAACTGCACACAAGAGCATGTGGGATTGCAAAATGTAGGTCATGAGATTGTCGCTATGCTTTCGCTTATTGTAACAGGCTCAGTGACAAACAAGCCTCTACCTACATTTTTGCAAACCTCCAAAAACTTATCTCTACAATTCACTGCAGTTTCCGGATAAAATGAACACTAGTGGCAGTAAAACACCAACAACTTGTATTCCTTTTCACACAGAATTGATTACAGAGGCAGATTATCGATTAGTAGAGACTTATTTTTAGGCAGTTCCTTGCAAAATACTATGTTATGACATCAAAATACTTTTACCATAATGCATAATTTCTGAACTAATACATTTTGACATTTGCATCACATAACCAGCTCCATATGTTTTGCTAACTGCTGCGATACATACAACAAGCAATGCAATAAAATGCATAAATTGTGTAACCAAACCGAATTAATCCCATTTTCAGGTTACTAGAAATTATTTATCAATTTATATATTCCCATTCATATACAGTGCATCCGGAAAGTGTTCACAGCGCGATGGTCACTCTGACAGAGCTCCAGCATTTCCCTGTGGAGAGAGGAGAACCTTCCAGAAGAACAACCATCTCTGCAGCACTCCACCAATCAGGCCCGTATAGTAGAGTGGCCAGACGGCACATGATAGCCCATCTGGAGTTTGCCAAAAGGCACCTGAAGGACTCTCAGACCATGAGAAACAAAATTCTCTGGTCTGATGAAACAAAGATTGAACTCTTTGGCCTGAATGGCAAGCATCATGTCTAAAGGAAACCAGGCACCGCTCATCACCTGGCCAATACCATCCCTACAATGAAGCATGGTGGTGGCAGCATCATGCTGTGGGGATGTTTTTCAGCGGCAGGAACTGGGAGACTAGTCAGGATCGAGGGAAATATGAATGCAGCAATGTACAGAGACATCCTTGATTAAAACCTGCTCCAGAGCGCTCTGGACCTCAGACTGGGGCGAAGGTTCATCTTCCAACAGGACAACGACCCTAAGCACACAGCCAAGATAACAAAAGAGTGGCTACGGGACAACTCTGTGAATGTCCTTGAGTGGCCCAGCCAGAGCCCAGACTTGAAACTCTGGGGAGATCTGAAAATGGCTGTGCACCGATGCTCCCCATTCAACCTGATGGAGCTTGAGAGGTCCTGCAAAGAAGAATGGGAGAAAATGCCCAAAAATAGGTGTACCAAGCTTGTAGCATCATACTCAAAAAGACTTGAGGCTGTAATTGGTGCCAAAGGTGCTTCAACAAAGTATCGAGCAAAGGCTGTGAATACTTATGCACATGTGATTTCTTTCGTTTTTTATTTTTAATAAATTTGCAAAGATTTCAAACAAACTTCTTTCATGTTGTCATTATGGGGTATTGTTTGTAGAACTGAGGAAACAAATTATGAATTTAACCCATTTTGGAATAAGGCTGTAACATAACATAAAATGTGGAAAAAGTGAAGCGCTGTGAATACTTTCCGGATGCACTGTATATGTTTGGGACTTTTTGATGTCACTGCAGTTGGATGTACAACCAATTCATACAAATTCATATCTTATGTCTAATGTTGTATGTATTATTTATTCATTTATATATTCTCATATATATATATATATATATATATATATACACACACACACACTGATAAGGCATAACATTATGACCACCTTCCTAATATTGTGTTTGTCCCCCTTTTGCTGCCAAAACAGCCCTGAACCATCGAGGCATGGACTCGACTAGACCCCTGAAGGTGTGCTGTGGTATCTGGCACCAAGATGTTAGCAGCAGATCCTTTATGTCCTGTAAGTTGCGAGGTGGGGCCTCCATGGATCGGACTTGTTTGTTCAGCACATCCCACAGATGCTCGATTGGATTGAGATCTGGGGAATTTGGAGGCCAAGTCAACACCTCAAACTCATTGTTGTGCTCCTCAAACCATTCCTGAACCATTTTTGCTTTGTTGCAGGTGACATTATCCTGCTGAAAGAGTCCACAGCCACCAGGGAATACTGTTTCCATGAAAGGGTGTACATGGTCTGCAACAATGCTTAGGTAGGTGGTACGTGTCAAAGTAACATCCACATGGATGGCAGGACCCAAGGTTTCTCAGCAGAACATTGCCCAAAGCATCACACTGCCTCCGCTGGCATGCCTTCTTCCCATAGTGCATCCTGGTGCCATGTGTTCTCCAGGTAAGCGACGCACACGTACCCGGCCATCCACGAGATGTAAAAGAAAACGTAATTCATCAGACCAGGCCACCTTCCAGTTCTGATGCTCACGTGCGGTGGACAGGGGTCAGCATGGGCACCCTGACTGGTCTGCGGCTATGCAGCCCCATATGCAACAAACTGCAATGCACTGTGTATTCTGACACCTTTTTATCAGAACCAGCATTAACTTCTCGAGCAATTTGAGCTACAATAGCTCGTCTGTTTGATCGGACCACACGGGCCAGCCTTCGCTTCCCACGTGCATTAATGAGCCTTGGCCGCCCATGACCCTGTCGCCAGTTCACCACTGTTCCTTCCTTGTAGCACTTTTGATAGATACTGACCATTGCAGACAGAGAACAGTCCACAAGAGCTGCAGTTTTGGAGATGCTCTGACCCAGTCGTCTATCCTTACGCTTGCCCATTTTTCCTGCTTCTAACACATCAACTTTGAGGACAAAATGTTCACTTGCTGCCTAATATATCCCACCCACTAACAGGTGCCGTGATGAAGAGATAATCAGTGTCATTCACTTCACCTGTCAGTGGTCATAATGTTATGCCTGATCGATGTGTGTGTATATATATATATATATATATATATATATATATATATATACACTGATCAGACATAACATTATGACCAGTGAAGTGAATAACACTAATTATCTCTTCAGATCTCAATCCAATCGAGCATCTGTGGGATGTGCTGAACAAACAAGTCTGATCCATGGATTTCGCAACTTACAGGACTTAAAGATCTGCTGCTAACATCTTGGTGCCAGATACCACAGCACACCTTCAGGGGTCTAGTGGAGTCCATGCCTTGACAGGTCAGGGCTGTTTTGGAAGCAAAAAATTATGTATGAGTCATGTAAACACACCCAACTGTCATATTCCAATTGAGCCAATATTCCAAATACTAGATATCCAATAGAGATCTGTCATGTCTATATTATTCAGAATATATTCATATACCTGATTGTCATAACCTGATTAAGCCAAAATTCCAGATTCTAGGAATTCAAATAAGACTGACGCCATAGACCTATATTAATTTAATTCTTAATCATCTAAACAATCTAGTTACAGTATTCACATTTATAAATGTGCATGTTGAAATTAAAGTAAATGTGAAACCTACATTTGCACATTCTGAATGAGAATTAACTAATTGGTTAAATTAAAGAATTACTAAAAATGCAGCATTATAAATGACCTGAGTGAGTATCTTCAGTAGTTCTGGTGGGGAAAATCATTCATATATTAATTGATCCAGATTATGCAAATTACATAAAAGAATATTCTGATACCTTTACAGCATGTAAATCGGTTTATTGGAATAAGGGTGTACCAGAAAAATGAACCTTAATTGTAAAATGACATACATGCAAAAGTGGTCACTGAGTTGTCTTCTAATATAAATCCATCATTATATGATTTATCAGTCACTCTGCCCCCACATTACACTGTAATGACCGTGACCTCTTTTTCAGCACACCTGCTTTGCCTTCTCACATTAGTCCATTCACTAATTACAAATAAACCTTTAATTAGCACAGTATATACTGTACACCTCAGCCCACATTTGTGACTGGATACTTGAGCAGTCATGGAGAGTCAAACACTGTCCAAATGTTTCTTAAATAACTGGGAGCGAGTCTTTAGCACACATATCAGCTCATTTCTGACTTTCTGCTAAAATTGCTGAAACTGTGGAATTAATGTTTGTTTTTCCTTAAACGTAGGGTTGAGCTCAGCATCTCAGTAAACCCTACAGAAACAACAATAACAATAATAAACTCTGGCCTGGTTTCACAGACATGACTTACATTAAAGGGATAGTTCACCCAAAAATGAAACTTTTGACATCATTTACGCACCGTCAAGTTGTTCCAAACCTGTGTGAGTTTCTTTCTTCTGTTAGAAGACATAAAAAAAAAAAATAATAATTTGTTGGTAATCAAAGAGTTGGCAATTGATTTCCTTAGTAGGACTAAAAATACTATTAAAGTCAATGGGTGCTGTCAACTGTCTGAACATTATAAAAATATCTTCTTTTTTGACACAATTTTCATTTTTGGGTGAACTATCCCTTTAAGACAGGATTAGGCCTTAGTTCAATTAGGACATTTAAGTAGCTTATATAAACATGCCATAGAAAAAAAATACTGGTGTGCATCTTTAGAAAAAACAATGGCACTGAGATATTGTGAGATATATTAAGTTGCCTTCAGTTAAAACAGCTCAAACATGCATTTTCGTCTGAGACTAGCTTAAGCCTTGTCTGTGAAACCAGGGGTCTGTCTAGTAAAATCCATCAAATTAAATCTTCACTAACTGTTAAACTCATAGTATAAATTAAAGATTTCATAGCCAATGGCTTACTTCTGATACATTGTCCCTTCTTCATATTTCACACTAGCAGATATTATTACACCGCTCTCTGGAATACTTGATTCCGATTGGCTGGTCGCAACATTCGTCTGAGCTTTAAGAGCTTGATGATTTAACGTTTGAAAAATAAGACATTAAGACAGCCATAAATGTATTGTAATTTTACAATTGTACTGTACAATACAATTATTTTGTCTTGAATATATTATTTTTTACAGTGAAATGTTGCAATAGTGATTATTTTATTTAATGTTATTTAGTTAAGAAGAAGAAGAAGAAGAAGAAGAAGAAGAAGAAGAATTCTGCTCCTCACAACCCTATAGAGGACAAGCAGTTTGGAGAATAGATAGAATGACTAATATTAATAATAATATTAATAATAATGATAATATTAATAATAAAAACAACAACAATAATAATAACTTTTATTATTATTATTTATACTACTACTACTACTATTACAACTATTACTACAACTGAATAACTGTACATTGCCCCTTAAATGTTGGATTTTTGTCAGTTTTTGTCAGGCTTAAAGCCATTTGCTATGAAATGTTTTCATGGAACTTTTGAGTTAATTATAAGTGAGCAAATAAAATATTTCAAATCAAATCAAGATTTTGTATTCAATTAATTTGTTTTGTGGCAAGTAGCTGTGTAATAAGTGGAATAATGTACATACAGCCGATTGTTATCACTCACACACACACACACACACACACACACACAAAAACCTTCAGGGTGATACAAGGCTCTGGGGTTTATTTTGCGTTAACAATCAGCTGGATGTACAATATCCCTTACTTAATGTATCCTTTTGTAATCGACTATAATTGCAGTTTTATGCCAGTGGATGTATTAGCAGGAGCGGGATCTAATTTGGTTCCATTATAGCTAGCGATTACATTAACTTGATTTACTTGACCTCAAAGCAGTAGTACACTTGGCCTTTTTTGTGGCAGCTTCACTTAAACATAATCATGCACTAACTATTTAATGTTGCCTATAAAAAGTATCTGCTAGTGTGTTAAAATAGTGTGACTTTTATTCAGAACCTGATTTCACCAAGTACAACATGTTTCTGGATCAACATCTTTGTTCATCCTGGAACAACTTTCCATTCAACCATTTTTTACATTTTATATCAAGTTTAGTCTTACAATCAGGTTTAGGTGCTTCTACATCCGTGTTATTCACCTATCATTTACCTCTGATTTAAGGGATACGTTATGGGTAGGGTTAGATTAGGCGTAGGGATATGGTTAGGACCAAATGTTTGGACAGGAATGTTGCTCCAGGACCAACAAAATATGTCAGCTCAGCTCTCTTTATCTCTCAGCTCAAAGGTACAGAGATAATCATCAAGTCAAGTGAATGAACACACATAAATAAAAGATGATTAGTTAGCATGTGAAGATGAGGATCCTTCTGTCTCATTCTCTAAACTCTTTGCACAACTTTGTATGAAGCATTTGAGCATGTTTGGAACCTTCTGGGAGAAAATCAGTTTTGGATCACTGATTATTAATGACATAATCTGGGCAATAATATGACAGTTTCTGTTTATAATTCATTTAAATAGAACAGGCCTCAATGTTTTTGTTCTTCCATTAACTCTTCATCTCCCCTATAATCTTTTAGAAAAATGTTTTTGATGCTGGAATAAATCTGTTTATACTGGAATAAATCCATTTACTGACAAATATCCTCATCATTTTCTCATAAAACTCAGTTCCTGTACAGACGATTGGAATGAATTGGAGCCACCCAATGCATGATGGTACAAGGAGAAATCTCAAGGAAAAAATGACTCCTAGATAAGATTTACCCAAAGGTCAGCACCTCACAACAAATTACCAGGGGGACCAAATACTTCCTCCCACCAGACATACCAGGAGTATCGTAGATTAAAGATCTGCTGCCGCAAAGATCAATATGAAGCCTGGCAAACTATTGGAATCTCTTTAATGCTTAATTAGCCTCTTTGATGAACAGCCATCTCTCCATCTCCCTCAGTGATCTATTAGCTACAGAGAATATTCATAAAGCTACTACATCTGCTTAGTTAAAATGACAGATGAAAAGGGTCGAAATATGGGATAGTGCTGTACATATCAGGGCAGGTATTTCTTTAGTGGACTCTTCAGAACTGGTCAGCAAGCTTTCCATCAGATCTCAAGAGTCTGTCATGTTTGTTCTACGCCTGGATTTTTGTTAAATCTTGTAGCTACTTCAAGTTAAACCTTATAATACCTATTTCATAGAATCTGCTCTAAAACAAGTGCAATTATTATTCAAGAAATTCCATTTATAAGTGTTATTAAAAGTAATTCTGTGAAGCCTGTTGTACTTATGACTATGTGACAAATAAAGTGTTCGGTTGTGAAGGGAATAAAAGGGATTTTTCCACACAGCACATGATATTCAGTTTGTCAGAGTACCAATTATAAATGTAATTACATATGCTAAAACATTTACATATAACATTTATATTAAAATCTGTTTAATTTATGTAAAAATACCGTAAAGAGGTCATATTATGCCCTTTTACAGTCTTGATTTTGTTTTTGGGCTTTACTAGAATAGGTTTTCATGCTTGAATGTTCAAAAAACACATTATCTTTATCATATTTGACATTGTTGCAGCACCTCTCTTCCCAGTCTGTCAGTAACGCTTTGTTTAGTTCCTGTCTCTATAAAGCTTCTCCTTCAGAAAAGCACAATATGCTCTGATTGGTTGGCTGGACTAGTGTGTTTTGATTTGAACCGTTTATGTCACGCCCATTAACATAACCGTGAGTTTCAACACACTACTAACGCAAATCAGTCAGGCCTCGCCCTTTATGTTCATATGCTTTGGATGGTAATTAAGTCTCCCTGTGGTGAAAATCAAGTTTTTAATGTTGTTTATATGTCTATGTGGTGTTTTTAATATGATTTCATTCATAAGTCACCACCATTGTAGAGTATTTTCTCCTTAAAACCGCAGTGAACCAAAGAGTCTCAAAAACGCGGTTTGAAATCGCTGGTGTTTCTGACGTCACAAACTACCTTTTAACCAATCACGTCACAAGGGGGGCGGGCTTTAACATATCATTAACTATTCTCTGAAGCACGGGAGTCTCAAGAGAAGCCAGGTTGTCCCGCTATATTTTTCTGTTGATATGAAAAATCAGGCAGATTTAGCAATATAGCGGGTGAATTATGTGTTGGTATATGATGTATATTACGATGTTATGATGAACTATATGCCTTTCTCCACTGATGTTCTAAGATGTTCAAAGCATTTCTAAGGATACTGACTGATACTGAAGGCAGACTGAGATGGCAAACGGTAAAAAATGATAATCATATTAATTACTGTTATGTGTCCGACGTTGTAAAGAGCACCATTGTGCAGCGTTTACCTCAGTAAGTTGGCTACTGTATTTCTGAGCTCGTGCTAGTAAGTGGGGGTGGGGCTAATTTGCATATTCATGAATCCACATATACTAAATGAAGCAAGGGTGTAGAGTTACATTGAAGCTATTTTAAGGCATGAATATTTTTTTTTTTTCACAGGAAAAACGTTTAAATATATCATTTTGGTGAGCAAAGTTGAGTTTTAAGGGATACAATTATTGACTACGGGGGACTTTAAACTAGGAGTATTGTGATGTGTTTATGTTCCAGGAAGGAAACGCAAAACTACAATTGAGGCGTTCCAGGGAGTTCAGAAACAGTGTAACTGATATAGAGAATAAATAACTCACTTTGGAGTGACTTTGTGCTTTGTAACTTTGCAGATCTTTTTCATGCTCAAACAGCAACATTACACACTAAAAAAAGTTGAAAATGTAAAAAAAAAAAAATTTTTTTAAATGTAATTCACAAATAGAAAAAAGGAGGCATGATATCATCTGTGTAGACCTTTGTCATAGCCAGTAATTAAAATGTCACTTAAAGGTGCAGTGTGTAGTATTTATGAGGATCTATTGACAGAAATGCAATATAATATACATAACTATGTTTTCAGTGGTGTATAAAGACCTTACATAACGAACCGTTATGTTTTTATTACCTTAGAATAAGCCATTTCTATCTACATACGCAGCGGGTCCCCTTACTGTGGAGTCACCATTTTGCACCGCCATGTTTCTACAGTAGCCCTAAACGGACAAACTGCTCTACAGAGCGCTAGTCACTCTCTGCTCTCTCAGGCGGCCACTGTAGCTTCTCTATGTGCTTCGAAAGGGAGAGGTGAGCGGTGGGCGGTTGCAATTTACACAGTTTAAAATGTACACAGTGCATCTTTAATTTGATATTTTAGGTCAGGCTATGGAGTAATAATTCGCATTAAAAAAATACTTTTTTTACATTAGAAGATATATTCAAAACATTTTTGACAATAATTAAGATGTATATACATTACATTCAAATATAAACTTTTTTCTTGAAAAAGTTTTTCAAAACCATACGAAGCCAACATGAACACAAAGGGTAGTTTTTTAGGACTTTTTAAACTACAACTGGAGAAGAAAGTAAAATCCCATGTGTTTGTAAATGGCTACTGTCATAAAACGAAGCTCAAATAACATGCTTTTCCTTGCGGCTCTTTAAACAACTGCACAGTTTCAAAGTCTTCCTGAAAAAAAAGCCGTTTCTGCAAACATTGAGGACTCAGCAACATCTGTTTTGTCTGCTTACTGCAATCTGAATGAGAGACTATTAGGGGACAGCAGTTATTTAATGGGTGTCTGCTCATTTAACTGAAGTATATTCCAGAAAAAGAACCGACCTAGTCTTCAGTCTTATTGTACAAGCAATCACAGTGAACTATAGGCTATGTCACTCTTTCATAATAAAGAGAAGTTACAGTTATCATAAAATTGCTCTTTGAAAGAGCTGAAGGGAAGAAGCCTAGATCAACAGTAAATTGTTTACTTCCTGTAATATGGGACTGCGGGGGCTTTGTTTTGCACTGCAGACTGCATCCATTTATCAATATCCAGTCAAATTCTGAATGAACTGACACCAAAAAGACTTGGATGACTCTATTGAGGTCAACCATGAGTAAATATTGGACGCAACTCATTTAATTCCTGAGAGGGGACTCAATGTGCATGTACTATTATGTAATTAGTGCTGCTTGCTCATATTTAGGGTCAGGCATTTGAACAGGCTTCTAACCTGGAGCAATACAATTTTGTGAGTTACTCATCCCACATCATTTGTGCTACAGACAAGAATGATCTCTCAAATTATGTAGCTTATTGAGGAGAAGTGTGCTATTACTTTTCTAAGTGATCGAACATGCAATTTTCACCTGGCAGATGATAAAAGTGGAGGAGGAACACTGGATTAGGAACTTGAATTTCATAGACTTGAGATTGGGCTCTTTAACTTTGATCAGTAAGGGTAACCAGTCCAACTCAACCCGCTCCGAATGGAAAACCAACGTCTCCAGCATGGGAGGCAGGTGTGCTAACTAGGACGCAAAAGACAGCAGCCTTTACCATTACACTCACCCCCCAAACCTCACTCCCATCCATGTCACGGCACCAACCTAGCAACCACACAGACAAACCTTTGAATCAAGAATGGTAACTTAACACTAGAACCACCAGGGGTCGTTGTACTATACCTAAAACTGCCAGCGGGTAAAATTTACCCATGCACATGATTACTGTTTTGATATGGCTAAAAAACCTATTATGTCACTGTATTATGGTACTGTCTTCACAAAGTAATGTCTAGAGTTATGAAATTATTATTTTCAGTCATCAACTATATTTTTGTCCTGTTGTTTTATGCAGGCTACACTAATAACTTTTTGGTGAATAGGCTAAACCAGCCTGCAATGACAATGATAATTAGAAGGAAATAAATACATATTTGGGTGGTGTAATATTATGATAAAATGTCATTAATCACATATTAAGATAACCCATGTTATTTAAATGACTAAAATACTCTAAACACACAATAAAGAGCAATAATAATTCACGCACTGCATAGGATGATGCAAGGACAAATTCAAGGGCACAGTTTCACTTAATTATTCATTTGTTTAGTTATATGATTTATTATTTGAATAAGAGAAAAACACCACCAATAAACTTGGGGAAATCATAAAAAGTTGTTTTATTCATTACATCATAGATAGGAAATATGTTTTTTTTCAGGAAACGGGCAGACTTGAATAAATAGCAACACAGTAGCAAACAATACATGATAAAAAAAAAAAAAAAATGCACAACAAAAATTGATAATTAATCCAAAGAACATTTATGGGTAGGCTAAAACATCTTAATTTGAACATGTGTTGTGTGACTGTTTACAGTAAGCCTACACGTTGCTCAAATAGCGCAAAAATAAAGTAATTATACAGGGGTACATTTGCAACGTGATCTCATGAGAATATGTGTGTATTTTTTAAGTGTGGTTCCACCACACATACATTTACTTACGTTTTCATACAGACTAAAATGATGGCTGGATCCCAAATGGCACCCTAAACCCTCACGGTCTTCCTCTGAGTCCGCACTTTCGTGACGAAATGGCGCTTTGACTGCCGGGTAAAGTCCTCTGCGTAGTGCGCGAACTTGAGGGCTCAGCTGAAGTGTGCATCGAGGGCGCATAACGACCGCAAAGGGGGCGCTCGCGAGCACCCTTCAGAAACCTAAAATGATGAATGGGACACCCTACGGTCTTGACACTTAACGGAAACGCGCACACGGCAGACATTGTACGTCCACAAGACCGAAAAGTGCATATGAAGTGTGCCATTTGGAATCCAGCCATTGACGTATTGACAGCACTAAAACGTAAATTATGTAGGTATCCAAGTGTGAACGTGTACGAATTCCCATTTATGAATATTAAGCAAAAACTCACTTCATTTTGATTTTACTTTCAACAAAACAAGAAAAAATATCTTATGTCATTTTACTTATCTAGTAAATACATCTTGATTTAAGAATTTGTAGATATTTAGACTAAAAACAAGACAAAAATACTAAGAAGAGAATTTTTGGCAGTGTACTATTTTTTTATTTTTTTTTAAATAAGTCTCATGCTAAAAAAAACAGTAACATTGTGACACTGAACACAATTCAGTATTTAGTAAATACAAATAACTGAATAATTGGTAATGATGAATGTTATAAGTAAAATATTTGGGATTTAAATGCAATGCAATTATGATTTCAAAGAGTATAGGGTGAATTCAGGTTGATTGGGACTTTTTCCCCCAGTCATTTCAATGGCAAACATTTTCTGAATCATTTGATTTTGTAAACTATCCGATACACACAATACTCAAATATCATTTCAAGCGTTGGTTCATTTATGAGACATGCGTGCAATGCATGATCATGCCAGTGCTAAGGCTATTGTCTGCTATGCTTCTTATTAAATAAGAAGCAAATATATTAAAAACATTGATTAAAATTAAGATACAATTTATACAAAACGAAATTCACTTTAAATAAAGGCTTTCTACAAAACAAAACTTAATGAAGTGGTCAAAATAATTTCTGACAAACTCCATGTCTTCTGATATATTGCGCATCAAATGATGTGTCCTTTATTACTTGTCCTGTTCACTTTTCACAATCAACATATATTAAATTAAAAAATACCATTATGCTATAATATTTAAACATCAATACGAAACAAAATACGTTTTACTGGTACTATATTTATAGCATCTGAGCAGACATTTGCTAATAAAGGCTGTATTAATGTGACACTAGGCTATTTTACAGTAAACACTTCATAATCTGTCCAAAACAGGCCACAGAAATCTTGTCTAAACAGTCTTACGTCTATGACATTTTATGTTGCAGCAGGATTCATATTTAAACGGTCTTTTGCGTTTAATATTCACAGAAAACTAACAGAATAAACTTACCTCACAATCAGCGGCTGAATCCGTTGCTCTTAGAAATAAACAGCTTTTCATGAGGTAAATTATTCCAGGATTATTCCTCAACGCGTCTCAAAACGATGTAGCTAAAGTATAGCACTACACTTGATGTGTTTATTTGAGTTGATGTGGGCGTTGACTGTGCTCTCACGTGGATCGGTCAGTATTTGAATCTCAAAAGAACGCGCGCTCCGTGGGCGTGGCGCATTAGCGGATAATGAGACACTCGCGAACGACTGACATCTCTCTCTTTTCAAACAGATTACATAAACAGAATATTTGTTTTCGATTTTATTTACATTATTTAAAACCTGACATTGCAACGTTTCTTTAGACATAGGTCTCATGTTTGTGTGACAAGTGTTTACTACGTTAGAGCTCCTTTTCTGAAGACTTTCTGAATGAACGTCTTTGAGAGATAGGCTGCAAATTGCGCATCATGTTTGTTTTCTTTATTTTGCAAAAAGCACAACAATCTGTTTTTATTGTGACTGCACACACAAAACAAAAAAAATAGAAACGTAACATATTATAATGATGTATAACACTTGCCTGAATTATAAAAATCGACAGAGTTATTTGAGTCTCTTTGGCACTGATAAGAAAAAAAGCGAGTTGATCACGCCGGCGTGACGGCCGACTCCACGGGGTTAAAATCGTGGCATTAATATTTTGATTCTATTGCATTAAATTGTAATATCAGTACATGTTTTCAGGCACATTTATTAAATGCAGTTTACTAATCTACTTAATATAAAATAATATTTTGCTCTGATCATGACTTCTGCTGCAAACTTATGTCAGAGGATTACATGTTAAACAAGACTGCACTTTAAAATCTTACAATGAATAACATTTCTGTAATCGTTTAACCATTTTGTAGTATTTAGTTTGTTTGCCGTGTGACAAAAAAAAGGCGTTTTCTCCTATGCAGCGACTGACGATATAACCATAAGATACACCAAACCGCAACATAAATTCACAAAACACGTCAATTTGTTCACTGCAATCTAAATCTTTAGAATCCATATGTTTGCGAGGAACAGATCCAAATTCAGCCCTTTATCCAGCGATCTTCATCTCATTCTCAGCAGCAAACGTCAACGTTGTTATTATGAATTTTAATTCAAAAACCGCGCCCTCACGAAGCTTTACGACATGTTTTACGGCAGTGATATCGAACGCTCATTGGGTCTCACCTGCTTCGTCACAGATTGCGTCATGCCGTGTTTCAACTGATGTACATTTGAAATGGGGAAATGCGCGCCTTCACAGAAAGAAGCCGGATTAATATTTTCATAGATTAAACATAAATTCTGCTCTGTCCCCCATACAAAACTATTATATACCGCCAGAGAGGACTGCAACACAATGGGTATAAAATGGGTATGTTTAGGTTTGGGGGTAGTGTTAAGGGATCTTACATTAATCTATTAAATGGTAAAATGGAAATTATACAGATACCTTTATGATTTAAAAAAGATTTGAATCTTTATTCGTATAAAGATTTGTATTCGTAAAAAAAGACTTTATGAAAGATTCGTAAATATTTTATTTATTTTTTTTGCTGTAAAAACATAATAATGCTACGTTTAAATATTCTACGTTTCAGCACTTGACGCCATCACGTCGGAAGGGTCACGCATGGGGCAAGGGGACGTACGTGGAAATACCGACCCAGTGTTAAAACGAACGTGCAAAGACTAAATCAAACGCCCTTTACAAAAATAAAGGCAAAACAACAATGTTGGACAATTTTAAAGTTGGAGGAGAACATGAGATGGAGTTTTTCGGCAATGGGTCGGTACTTCCACATACATCTCGCGTGACCTTTCCGACGTCAATTGTCATGCAAAAGCAGAACACAGAAGTCGTGCATTTGAGGTTAAAAAGTATATAAATGTTTTTTTTTTTTTTTTTGGAAAACGACCGATGGTTTGGCTAGATAAGACCCTATTCCTCAACTGGGATCACGCAGAGCCCACTGAAGCCCTTTGAAACTGCATTGATTTGGACCTTCAACCCGTTGGTTGCTATTGAAATCCATTATGTGGAGAAAAATCCTGGAATATTTTCCTCAGAAAACTTAATTTCTTTTCGACTGAAGAAAGAAAGACATGAACATCTTGGATGAGATGGGGGTGAGTAAATTATCAGGAAATTTTCATTTTGAAGTGAACTAATCCTTTAACAATGAGACCAGGCTGAAATTTGACCTGCTGGCGGTTTTAGGTATAAATCCCCCGTTTTTTAATCTGGTTTTATCTAAACAATTTTATAAACTAAAAATCTGTTATGAACATTTGAAAAACAGCCACGAGTAAATTGTACCCCGTGGCGGTTCTAAGTGACTGCCAATTTTGCTTGACAGGTGATAAGGCAAGAATAAAACTAGAAACGAAACATCTAGATCAGAATATCATAGAAACTATAGCAACCCCAAACAACCATGGTAACCACCCAGAGCACCCTAGCAGAACATTTATATTTACTGCCAGACCACATACATAAAAGCAGGTTGCTCAGCAGTAAAATATAGCTTGAAAAAAAGTTCACAGTTCAAGCTGTGAAGAGAAAATTATTACACCCCCACATTCCTAACAATGGGGACGTTTGGACTGCATGACTAGAGCCAGTTGGGTGAGGAAAGCACGCAGGAGCCCTGAGGTAAACTGTGCATCGACTGGTCAATTTAAATATCTCAGGTTTTGCAACCTAGGCTCACTGGAAAAATGTTACTCTACCTACATTTTTGCAAAACTCCACAGAACGTAGGCAACCTTCACATATTCACTCCAGTTTCCAACAACTTATTTCTGTTCACGCAAATTATGAATATGGATGCAGATTATTGATTGACACGACACTCGATAAAAGCTCAAAGACCTGTAGAACCAAGCTAAAATGACATGGTTGCTTCAGTACATGATTTTAGCCGCACTCACTGGACATTTCAATTTGAAGTGAAACGTGCAAGAAGCAACATAATATCATTTTGCAGAAATGTCACCATAGGCATGATTTTTTCCAATGAGCCTGGGTTGAGGTTTTGTTAGACCACATTGTTAAAGACAAGAACAAAAAGGCAGTGCCCTGCTATTTTTTTCTGTTTGCTAGTTTTAGTTTTATTTCCACACAGTTAAGCATAGACAGATGCAGTGTTTGTGCCTCCTGAGGCGATGTGTTTTGTTTGATGTCAGTTCTCAGTCTAATTACTGAGACATTCAAACATGTTCTACAGCTCCCAGGAGGTTGTTGACATTGGTATTGCCTCCATTGCCGTCTATTTTCATGAAATCACCTCATCACGCATTGCGCCATGTGTCATATCCCAACCAACACAAAACACCTCCACCATAAACTGCTCGCTTTCTATTTTCATTGCCGCCCTGCCCACAGTGAAGAAAAAAAAACAAAAAAAAAACAAACAAAAAAAAACCCTACTTACGGCACACTTACATGTATGCTTCATTACATTAGAAAGAATATCAAAACAAGTCAGCAAGACCTGTCATGCCAACGCTATCTCACAACCAATTTGTATGTATTTGTACGAGGTGGCTAATTCGTACAAATTCGTATGACCTTACTCGTATGGATTCATACAATTTGTCTATACTGGAGTGATAGGTAGGTTTTAGGGGTGGGGTTAGGGGTAGGTCATTCGTACAAAATCATATGAATTGACCAACTCGTCAAATACATACGATTTAGCAAAAATCTTACGAATTTGTACGAGTGAGGTCGTACAAATTCGTACGAATCAGTCACCTCGTAAAATACGTACGAATTGCCGTGAGATCGGCTTGGTCATGCTAGACTTCTTAAATCAACTAACTTCGCCATTTTTGCAATTACTTTTATCCAGTTGGTCCCAATGTGATTTTTAAGACAATTCTCCCCAAGTTCACACAGGTAGTGTGATGGATCTGGAATTAGCATTACCATTTACTCTAAGGAAAAACAGAACGTCTTGGTTATGTATGTAACCCTCGTTCCCTGAGGAGGGAACGGAGACGTTACGTCAGTGACTGACGAATGGGGGTTTCGCTTAGAAGCCTATCACCTTCGAGTTCTTACAAAACGAGCCAATGGCAAGGAATTGCCATGGGTATGCGGAATTTGCATAGCGTAACTCCGCCCCACCGCATGGGTATATAAGGAAGGAAGCTGGCAATCTCGCATTATGTTACCTGCTGCAACACAATGCCTGCCCGAAGGGAGGACTTACAGAATACACATATGACCCGCGAGCGGGATGCATATGGAACACACTGGGGTATCCAGCCCGAAGGGTGGAATGTTTCAAACCCAGGGGTGGCAAGGGGCTTGCCAAGGGAAAGACAGGAGTGTGGAGTGTAGAGTGTGCCCTCACCCCTAGGGGGCATGGACGACCCTGCGTCTGGTAAGCCAAGACAATGGCGTCCACTATCCAGTGAGACAACCTTTGCTTGAAGAGAGCCTTTCCCTTCAGCTTCCCACCATAACAGACAAAGAGATGGTCTGAGGTCCTGAAACACTGCGTTCTGTCTACGTAAGCACGGAGGGTACGTACCGGACAGAGCAGTGCCAAGGCTGGGTCTGCCTCCTCCAAGGGCAGCGCTTGCAGGTTCACCACCTGATCTCTGAAAGGAGTGGTGGGAACCTTGGGCACGTATCCAGGCCGGGGTCTCAGGATCACATGAGAGTTGGCCAGCCCGAATTCCAGTGATTGTGCCCATCAGACGGCGACAGAGATCGACCACACCCAGAAGTGCATGGGCGAGACATCTTTAAAAAGACGTGCCACGTGCAAGCTCTTTTGTGAGAGGAAGCTCTGCAGAGTGCTGAAACACTCAGGGAAACACACACAGCTGTTGCAGATCACTGCACAGACCAGCAGGCAGGCAATGTGGAATCGCTGGAATGCGCCATCACACCAACACATTGGAGAACCGCTCATCTCGAAGAACTGAAGGGAGAACTCAGAATTCTGCAGGAGTGAAGAGATGCTCTTGGCTCGGAAGCAGAAACATACTGCGAGATTGCCAGCGTACTTCCTTATATACCCACGCGGTGGGGCGGAGTTGCGCTATGCAAATTCCGCAGACCCATGGCAATTCCTTGCCATTGGCTCGTTTTGTAAGAACTCGAAGGTGATAGGCTTCTAAGCGAAACCCCCATTTGTCAGCCACTGACGTAACTCGGAGTGACTGAACGAAAGGGAACGAGGGTTCTGTCAAAAATGATGACTCAAATTTAAAATCTTATATAGACCAAAAACCAAAACCAAAAAAATCACTGTATTAAGATTCACTGTCCCTTAAGAAAAAAAAAAGAGAGAGCGTTACAAAGACGAAGCACTTCAGTTGCTGAGTAACATTAGTCTGACTAGATGAGATAGACACTGGTAGGCTGACCAGCAACCATTTAAAGCGCACAGGAAAAAACAATGAATAACACCAAACACACACACATGCACTGGAACTATTAATTTACATCCTAAGCATGCAAGATATGACATGAAACTATTGTCAACTATAGGCCACTATTGACACTATTGACCAGTCCAAAAAAATTGATTACTAACTTGTAAAACTATAGACTAATCAGTTTATGGAACCGGCCACAGGTTTACTTCATTTTCTGTGTTCCACTCCATCTCACACACAGAGGAGTGCGTAATTCAAAGTAAACTCCATTGACTGTGAGCACGGATGGACACGCACACTACATAGTTGACCCTTCTGTTTGAGTGTTCAATCATTCACACAAGTCTGTGCAGACACAAAAATCGTGCTGCAGAATATGGACAAGCGAAGTATGCTTTGGCTGACTCAATGTTTATTGTGAATAAGGATTTAAAAAACATCCAGTTGTGTTAGCCTGCATGTTCTATGAATGTCTGACAACTTGCTTTTACAAAAGTGCCAAATACTTCATTTTAATATTCAGATATATTAGAGTTATATTAAAAAATATCCTGACTCTTCCAAGCTTTATAATGGGTGTTACTTAGATGTTGAAGCCCAAAAAAGTGCATCCATCCATCATAAAAGTAGTCCATATGGCTCCAGTGTGTTAATAAAGGCCTTCTGAAGTGAAGCGATGCATTTTTGTGAGAAAAATATCCATATTTATAACTTTATAAACTATAATCACTGGTTTCCGGTAACGACTGTATGCAAGTCTAGTTCCAGTGGAACTTTTGGGTGAACTAACCCTTTAAGTTATGAAAGCATTATTTCTGAATGTTCTCTGAACGCTTTCACAAACGATGTATAAATAATGTTTTTGTGCTAAGAGTTGAGAAAATTATTAAAAACTAGATAACTTTAAATGAATATTCTATTAACGTTACTGGAAGAATGTTCCCTGTTAGCTATGATCTTAGAGGTAAGTCTGAATCCTGTTCATTGATTTTTGCTCCATCTTCAACATGACTGTCCACTCTAAGACACTCATTATAGTTAAGACCTGACTCTCAACAGCTTGGGTCTTGAATTTACTAACTAATAAACCACATACCAGAACAGGCAATCAACACCTCGCTGAAACTCTTAACACCAAAGCAACAAATATCTGCATGCCGAGACCCCTCCTGTGTTCTTCATTCACCTATGACTGCTTGCCGCCACAGCTTGAACTCTATTATAAACTACAAAGATGATGCCACAGTGGTTGGGCTAATTAACAGCGACAATGATTCACCCAACATAGAAGAAGTGCAGAACATTGAGTCATGGTTCATTGAAAACAGAAGATAAACAGCTCATAAAGTGTATGCTTAATGAAGTCCAGTAGTAAAAGGTAATATACCCCATTTACACCCTTAAACATTACCAGTGATGACATTATACACTTTAGGGTGGACAGTATGTCCAAAAATCATCGTAATTTATTTTAGCCTTAACGGTACACTGCAAAAAAGATTAAGATTTTAACTGTAAAAGTACTGTAAAAATCATCATTATACAATGAAAACCAAACTAAAAAAACAAAAATGATTTAATATTAATAATTATGTTTCTTTTTTATGTACATTTGGATTTTATGTTACATCTTATGTTGTAAAATTAATGTTTATTGCATTGTTTTGTGTTGTGTGTTATGATGATGGTATGTCTTTTTTATTTTTTGTGGATTTCAATTTTTAAATTGAAACATGTACAGGTTGTTCCGTTTATGTGTTTACATTTTATATATATATATATATCTCGGACTTGTTTGTTCAACACATCCCACAGATGCTCGATTGGATTGAGATCTGGGGAATTTGTAGGCCAAGTCAACACCTTCAATTTGTTGTTGTGCTCCTCAAACCATTTCTAAACCATTTTTTCTTTGCGACAGGGCGCATTATCCTGCTGAAAGAGGCCACAGCCACCAGTTTCCATGAAAGGGTATACATGCTCTGCAACAATGTTTTGGTAGGTGGTACGTGTCAAAGTAACATCCACATGGATGGCAGGACCCAAGGTTTCTCAGCAGAACATTGCCCAAAGCATCACACTGCCTCCGCCGGCTTGCCTTCTTCCCATAGTGCATCCTGGTGCCATGTGTTCCCCAGGTAAACGACGCACACGCACCCGGCCATCCATGCGATGTAAAAGAAAACGTGTTTCATCAGATCAGGCCACCTTCTTCCATTGCTCCGTGGTCCAGTTCTGATGGTCACGTGCACACTGTTGGAGCTTTCGGCGGTGGACAGGGGTCAGCATGGACACCCTGACTGCTCTGCGGCTATGCAGCCCCATACACAACAAACTGCGATGCACTGTGTATTCTGACACCTTTCTGTCAGAACCAGCATTAACTTCTTGAGCAATTTGAGCTACAGTTGCTCGTCTGTTTGATCGGACCACACGGGCCAGCCTTCGCTCCCCACGTGCATCAATGAGCCTTGGCCGCCCATGACCCTGTCACTGGTTCACCACTGTTCCTTCCTTTGACCACTTTTGATAGATACTGACCACTGCAGCCCGGGAACACCCCACAAGAGCTGCAGTTTTGGAGATGCTCTGACCCAGTCGTCTAGCCATCGCAATTTGGCCCTTTTCAAACTCGCTCAAATCCTTACATTTGCCCCTTTTTCCTTCTTCTAACACATCAACTTTGAGGACAAAATGTTCACTTGCTGCCTAATATATTCCACCCACTAACAGGTGCCGTGTTGAAGAGATAATCAATGTTATTCACTTCAACTGTCAGTGGTCATGATGTTATGCCTGATCGGTGTATATATATATATATATATATATATATATATATACTTACGTTGTCCAACCTGGCATATGCATCACAATATAGTTACTTTAACATAAATTCAATGAAAAAAAGTGGCTTATACAAACAATGAGGCAATGCCTATTTCCATTTACTGCATGGAATTAAATACTTCACAAGTGAAAGGTACTTCATCTCATTCTATGCAAACAGCCTTGGCTTGCTCGAATAAGGATTAATAATGAGGTTAGAAAGGAATGCAGAAGTAAGGCAGGAGATGAAGTGGTGGAGGAATACAGGTGTTCTGTCGAATAATGCTAACACCAGGAGCAGCTGTTTAAATATACTACATGACTGACAAGATTGCGTTAACTAACTCTTTCAAACCTTTGTTTAGAACTGTATTTACTTTGGAAATTTAGGCAAACAGGAAGATAAGGTTATTCATAACAATTAAGTTTTTCCATTTCTCTGCTCTGGGGGGTATTCCAGAAAGCAGGTTATGTGACATACCTGGGTATGTTTAAGAGTAAGTAAGCGGATAACCTCAACTTTCGGTTCCAAAAATGGAGGTAACTTTCATGGTATGTAAGTAGCCATAGCAACTCACTCTCTGGGCAGGTTATGTTCCAGGGTTAGTTAGGTGTTCAGATGCGTATTATATAATTAATATAGTTATATTAATATAACTAAATTTGTTATATAGTTACAGTTATATAATATACAATATTATATATTTATTCTAAAGCACTATTATAACAAGGTAATGTTGAAATGTTAATTCAATTCAAATATATTTATTATTTATTATCTCACACATGGATCTGCATTCAATTCATTAGCATCAGACAAACAATATAATCCTTATTCTCAGTGAATAAAGACTACTTATTAAACGAAAAGATTGAAAAAATGATTGCACAACCACCAAATAGGTGGCGATGTGCACTAAAGTAGGTTATGTAAATCACCATTAAACAAAAGAAGAATAAGGAAGTAGAATGGCGCGCTTTTTCTCAGGGTATTTCTCAAACGGAAGGCTGCATCCTACCGAGACTGCGTCCTTCCTAGTCCAGTCCTTCTGAGGCTTGTAGGCTAGTGTCCTCCTCAGCAATTAAACACTAGAATGAGACGGTCTAGTAAGTGTGCATGGCTACGTCACGCACGTTCCCGCCTCCGCGGTCACAAAGTGAAAATACTATTAAAACTTAATTTTGGAAAAATACTTTGTATTACAAATCTTTATATTAACTTGCTTTCTATTAATGCAATACAGTGAATGACAGCCGTCTGCAGTCTCCCAGTGGCTTACATTATTGTCAGTTTAGTGTTAGTAATTAATTTACAGCAAAACAAAAGATAACATCTATGCTTTCATGTCCGAAAACATTATTTTTGTCTTACATTTCTTCATAAACTCAGTACCAACTAATTTTCCGTCAGTTTATTTTCATGAATTGGAATGTGCGCAAAGGATTGTGGGTGATTTAAGGCCGCGAAGGATACATCCGATGCATCCTACAAAACAGGCCGAATGAAGGATGCGAAACGAAGGCTGCCTTCCAAGGATCCTTCAAATTGAGATGGCCTTCAGCGACTTTTGATGACGTGGCAGCCGAGATATGCAGCCTTCGTAGGATGTAGCCTTCCGTTTGAGAAACACCCCTCGTGTCTGTTTCCATGGTGAATCATCGATTCGTTGCTCTGTTGAGAATGTCTTGTGTTTTAACTGTGAACATACTCTGGGTTGTCTGAACTTACTCACGGATGCATTTTTGGAACCAGCATAACCTGAGTAAGCAATGTTTGGGTTAATCAACCGAGAGTTCAAGGTATATGTGACGATAAGTTAACCTTGGTTTCTGGAATACCCCCCTGCTGCTCTTGAATTACTTTGTAAACATACAGGCCCTATACAGACGCCTTTTTATCATTGCGCATAAACTCTTGCGCATAATACTTTTCAGTGTTTCCCCAGGAATGTCGCGTTTTTAACAAGCCTTGCCAAAAACTATTTTGATATCTCCAGACACTATGTATTTTTGAAGTGTTTCGCATTCTCAAACACAAGAAGCTGAGCCTCCCTATACGCAAACTACGCAAGTTGCGTATGGCCCCCGAACCACCAGGGGGCCCCCTTGCTCATCACTATATAAAATAAAATAATGGTAATTTACCATAATGTGCAGATTTCGTTATAACATGCAAATATATGTGCAGTGTCTACTAAACATTTGCGGAGTCCTGTGGAAATATTTTTAATAATGATTTATAATTATTCAATAACTCGGGCATCATGCAGTCATACAGATAATAACATGCGGCTTGACATGGCTATGGCTGCAAAACAAAACTATCCTTCTGGAACAGAAAAAAAGTGCCAAGAATGAAAAAAATATGTATTTTTGTAACACTTAATTTTTTATTTTGTCTTGACAAAGCAATATATTCATAAGCAAGTCGTAAACCAATAAATCCAGTCCAGGTCTCCACCGTGTTTCATAAGAAATGCCTCATGATGAAATGTAACTTTTAATTTGTGTTGGTACACATCAATAATCAAAACATTTTTATGCGTGGTTTAATGTATATAAGAAATAAACATTTCTGTTCAGTATTACAAGCTGTCGTGTGACTCAGGTACTTTAAAAACAATGCCCATTAGTCTAAAATAAGCTCATTTAGAGAATTATTGATGTATTTTCATATGTTTGCCTAAGCCTTTTTCACTCTAAAAATGCTGGGTTCTATGCTGGGTTCCCGACTCCTTCTTCCCTGGGACTTTAACATACATTCAATGCAGCTACTTTGCAATGACTCAGACAAATGCACACTGTTACCAATCTCTTACATTTCTTTTGTTATTTTTTACTGCATTTTACTACCCACAGATACTTTCCCATATACCACTACATATTACAATGTGTATGCTGTTATATATTGTATATTTTATATTCTTTACTGCCACTGAGAGAGAAGTTCCTGGACGCAAGAACACCAGATCTCATCCCCTCATTTTTAAGCCAAAAGCTGTCTATCACATTTCAGCCCACACTAGGTTTTTATCTCTGTCTCTTTTTAAGCTCTGGAGCCAGATTCACGAAACATGCTTAAGAATACAATTATTTGTAACTGCAGTTTCCTTTCAAGGGAACTCGCGCTCTGTCGAAACGCTGTGAGAACGCCTCTGCGTGATTGCGTCATGAAGCACGTGTGGAATCAGTCCAATGGAAAGACATAATGTCTTAGGCGGGTGACGTCAAAGACCGGAAACTAATGCACTAGAGAACACAAACAGTGCCAGCTTCTGTGCCTTCAGTAAGCGCTCTGTGTGAATCCTTGTCTGTAAAAATTTGGTGTTGTTTTTGTCTGTCTTTAGAAAAAGTTAGGCAGGAGTTTTCCACCTTTGGTTGTGAGCATTGTGAGCGTTTGTCATTGAGAACGTTGCGCTCCCGCCGGCGTTCTTCAAGGAGGGCGCTTCGTCTCATGTTCCTCGTGGCTCAGGTCCCGCTTCTGTCGAGGCAGAGTGGCGGCTTCAGTCGTGGGGTTCGCAGATGGATCTAACAGAGGGGTTAGAGACGGGCCTTGCCCTTTCTCGACCCTCATCTGTTAGATCCAGTGCCTCATCTCGGGGTTTGGAAGCATGAGCTGCGGTTACTTCCGCCCCGGTTGAGGCACCGGTACTGCAACTATCCAGCTCTGAGGAGTTGGATGTTGTTAGTATCGCGACAGCGGATACTGAAGACTCGCCACTTCAGTCCCCTGCGAGTGAGGAGCTGGTAGAGGTGCTGACTAGGGCCGTGGCAAAGTTAAATATTGAATGGCCAGCCAAGAGAGAGGAGCTTCGTCAAAAGAGTAAATTAGACGAACGCTTTCTGCCTTCTCACACAGCACAGCCTCTATGTTGGGGCTTACAGTTTTTTTCCAGACCTCCACACTGAGGACCTCCACAATTTCCTATTGTGTGTTTAGCCCTCAAACATCAACATATAGTAACATCGTAGAGCTAAAATAGCACGGTTATGGGGCGATGCCCAGGGTTGAAGAGATGCTTGCGAGCCATCTCTCGCCCACGGCTGCATCGTCCCTAAAAGCCCCGACATTACCCAACAAAACCCTAAAAGCTACATCAGCGTTGGTGGGTAAAGCGTACTCGGCGGCAGGTCAATGTCTATCGTGCAGGCATACCAGGCTGACCTGCTAAGGGACCTGAGTGACAGTGATGAGGTGGGGGCTGACGTAATTCGAGAATTGCTTCAGTCAGCCGATCTAGCTCTCTGGGCCACCAAGGAGACGGCCATATGTGTGGGATGTTCTAAGACGGAGAGGCATCTTTGGCTGAACCCCACCGAAATCAAGGAGAGGGACAAAAGTTTTTTGCTTGACGCCCCAATCTCGCCTGCTGGCCTCTTCGGTGGTGCAGTTCACGCTGTCTCCGAGAGGTTTCAAGAATCAAAGAAGCAGGCGGCGGCGCTCAAGCAGTTTCTCCCTCTCCATGTCCAGGTCCCTGGGGCAGCTGCACAGCAGCCTAGGCCGAGTACGAGCTCCTCACATCGGGCGCAGCAAAAGCAGAAAGGCCCCTCAGAAAGACTGGGAGGTGGGGCGACACTCGCAGGCGAGTCTTCTAGGGGTAAGGCTGATCTGAGGACAGTCGTTATTTCCAAGAAGGCTTCGTCGAAGAAGTCCTGACGGCAGCAGTGGTGTCAGGACTCTGAGGGTAGTCCCCTCCGAAGGAAGGCGGTGTTCACCTCAGTATACGGTGCCCGTCTACCTCTGAGGGCCATTTTGCCAACCCCGCCACAATGCCGGGGCGCAGAAGGTCCTTGCGAGCCACCCGAGGGCACTTCAGGGCACTGCGCTTGCTGTTCGCAGTACACCAGAGGCCAATCTCGAGAGACTGGTACCCTTAGTAGATTTTCTGGCAGAGTGGAAACGCCTATTAATTATATCTCAGTGGGTCCTGCAGACAGTAGACAAGGGGTACGCAATCCAATTTAGTACGTGTCCACCTCCTTTCAGTGGGGTCCTACCCAGAGTCCTACCCAGAGACCATTCACTGTCAAACAGTTTCAGAAACTGTTAGGTCTTATGGCAGCTGCGTCCAACGTGATACCTTTTGGCCTGCTGAACATGAGACTGTTGCAGTGGTAACTCAGAACCAAGGGGTTCTCCCCGAAGGGAAACCCGCTCCGCATGATCAAAGTCACGCGGCGATGCCTTCGTGCTTTAGTCATGTGGAAAGATCCTTGGTTTCTGTCCCAAGGGCCTGTGTTGGGGGCTCATGGTCGGCCCGTTACGCTAACGACAGATGCATCCCTCATGGGTTGGGGCTCGATCATGAGTGGTCGCTCGACTCAGGGTCTGTGGCAGGACCATCAGCTCTCATGGCACATAAATCGCCTAGAAATGATGGTGGTGTTTCAGGTTCTGAAGCACTTCCTGCCAGACCTCAGGGGCCACCATGTGCTTGTTCGTTCCGACAACACATCGGTGGTCGCGTACATAAATCATCAGGGGGGTCTGCGGTCGCGCCCCTTATACAAGTTGGCACACCAGATCCTCCTGTGGGCCCAAGGGAAACTGCTTTCCATCAGGACAGTTTACATCCCAGGGTACCTGAACCAGGAAGCGGACATCCTGTCGAGGCAGGGGCCGAGGCCCGGGGAATGGAGACTCCACCCCAAGGTGGTGGAAATCCTATGGGAAAAGTTTGGCAAAGCAGAAGTAGATCTGTTCGCGTCACTAGAGACCTCTCACTGCCCTCTGTGGTTTTCTCTGACGCATCCGGCTCCTCTGGGGCTGGATGCCATGGTACAGGAGTGGCCGAGGCTACCCCTGTATGCTTTCCCCCCGATTGCTCTGCTTCCGGGAGTTCTGGAGAGAGTTTGCCGGGACGGGGCCCGTCTGCTGTTAGAAGCCCCGTACTGGCCGGCCCAAGTGTGGTTTTCGGACCTAGTGTCTCTTCTGGACGGCTCTCCGCTGGAGATTCCCTTTTAGGAGGGACCTTCTCTCTCAGGCGAGCGGGTCGATCCTTCACCCCTGCCTGGAGTTGTGGAAACTGTGGGCTTGGCCTCTGAAGGGGCCCAGCTCATAAGTTCAGGTCTCTCAGCCGAGGTTGTTGAGACCATATTTCATTCCAGAGCTCCATGCACAAGTAAACTGTATGCCTTGAAGTGGAAATTATTCACCTCATGGTGTGGAGATCGCCAGTTGGACCCAGTTAACTGCCCGGTGGGTGCAGTGCTGGAGTTCCTGCAGGATAGATTCTCCACAGGGCTATCCCCCTCCACAATAAAGGTGTACATGGTGGACTTAGCTGCTTTCCACACTCCTTTGGGTGGTGTTTCATTGGGGAGACCCCCGCTAGTTACTCGTTTCCTTCGTGGTACTTTGAGGCTTAGACCTGCAGTCCGTACAAGGGTTCCGGCCTGGGACTTGGCCGTTGTGTTACAAGGCATTTCTGTGGCTCCCTTTGAGCCTATTGAAGAAGTGTCTGAGAAGTTTCTCACTCTTAAAACTATCTTCCTTATTGCTATCTCGTCTCTCAAGGGAATTAGAGACATTCAATCCCTCTCTGTGGTCCCCTCGTGTTTGGAGTTTGCACCCGGCATGGTGAAGGCTTTTCTTCATCCTAGGCCGGGTTATGTTCCTAAGGTTCCTACTAATGCTGTAAGACCTATCGTGCTCCAGGCCTTTTGTTCTCCTCCCTTTCGGACATCAGACCAAGAGAAACTAAATCTGCTTTGCCCTGTTAGGGCTCTGGATGCTTATGTCCACAGAGCTGCCCTGTGGAGGAAAGCTGAACAGTTGTTTGTGTGCTTTGGGTCACCTAGGAAAGGGTACCCTGCATCTAAGCAGAGGATGAGCAAGTGGGTGGTTGAGGCCATCTCACTTGCTTATGAGGCGGCCGGTCAGCCTTCTCCTTCTCCTAACCTTCAGGGAACTAAGGTTACATACGTAACCGAGACGTTTTCTTCCTACTTTTAATCTTGAGACAGGCTCTTTAAAAATAACTTTAAAAAACATGGATCATTTAAAAAAATAAATTAATTTAAAAAAAAATATTATTACGGTAATCTGGAGGTAGCGCAAACCACAGCATTGAGGTGTTTTCATTAATCTGATAAGCAAGTCTTTAGCAAGAACCTCCATACAGTCAGATAACGCCAAAGCTTGTCAAAATAAAAAGATGTTCTTAAGCAAATATTTGAGAACTTCTTAAGAATATTTCAAGAATTTCTCTGAAGAACATTCTTATGAACTTCTTAAATTTCTTAAGACCATTTTTGTGAATCCTGCCCCTGGTTCCACGATTATTTACATAATTTTTTTATTGATAATTTTATTGTATTAACATCTAATTTTTGTATGTATTCTGTCAATACATTACAGTTAATAAAACCTTTGCATTGTCTTTGAAACCATATGTATACAGAGTATCTATTAAAAAAACTGGGGAAATCAATTAACTTTGCAGCACTCATGAAGAAAGTAATATTCATGAAGGTAATGAAGAAAGTAATATTCTCCAGGTAATATTATCTAGTGAGCTGGTTATGTCACACTTCAGCTCATGGTGCAGTACAAAGCACTGAAGTTTGCACATAGTGACAACATGGTAAATCTGATGTGTGGGATGTTTTAACCCTTGTTTGATGTTATATTTCTCATATCCCTATTTAATATAAAGAGACAACTATAAGTAAGTCATTAGCAGGTTGAGTTCCTGAAGAAATGTGTAAACAATGCAGCTGTGTGGGGCTGTCAAAACATTTTCCTGTTTGTTCACTCATCCTGACATGTCACATCTTGCTCATCCAATGGCTGAACTTATTTAGACTACCTGTTTGACAGAATAACGTCAGAAGAGGTGCAAATGAGTTTAGAAAAACTTGTAGCTGCCAGTAGAAATTTCACATTTTGGTGCTCTTTAAGCACTCAAAATGTCCAAATGCATCCCTCTTGCACCATTAGTGAAGAAGTCAGGATGACTTAGCGTTTTAATCACACCTGTTTGGTTACCTTTTATGTAATAAAACATGTCCCACTGCTTAAAGGGATAGTTCACCCAAAAATGAAAATTCTGTCATTAATTACTCACCCTGTCGTTCCAAACCCGTAAGACCTTCGTTCATCTTCAGAACACAATATATTTTTGATGAAATCTGAGAGCTCTCTGACCAACTCCATAGACAGCTATTTAAATAACACTTTCAAGGCCCAGAAAGGTATAATTTTCATTTTTGGGTGAACTAACCCTTTAAAGTCACCATGAAAACAATTCCTGACAATTATTTTTTATTTTTTTTATTTATTTATGTGCCCTCATAATCTTAATCCTCTTGCGCCGACATCTCTTCTCTGATGACGTGTTTACTGGCGTGGCTAGGAAACCTATCACTCACATGAGTTCCACCAAACCACAACCATCCAATCAATTCAATTCAGTTCAATTCAAGGACAAAATCAAATCCCACCCTACACTTTTTCTTGTTCAAGAAGCTGCTTTACTCAGAAATACGCCACAATAGGGAGACTATCGCAACTTCCATTTCATGATGACTATTAAGCCCATAGACTGTATAAAACAATCGACGTAGTGTCCGTGACGTCACCCATAGTATTCTGAAGAGCATTTTTGAAGCCCAAAGTGGGCGGAGCCAGCCGTCGCCATCTTGGCAGGGCCTCATTCCCGAATAACTGAAAATGGGCAAAGAGGCGGGACATGGGTGGAGCTGAGGTGCCTGGTTGACAGCAGACAAACGGCTAGTAGTGACAGCAGCCTGTCACTCAAGTAACCACGCCCTTAATTATGCAGAACTTTAATAATAATAAAAATAATTTGTTACATTTATATAGCACTTTTCTTGGTACTCAAAGCTCTTTACATATAGAAGGGGGGAATCTCTCCAACCATTACCAATGTGCAGCATCCACCTGGATGATGCGACGGCAGCCATATTGCGCCAGAACGCCCACCAAACACCGGAACAGCTAACTTTAAGGCTTAATATAATTTAAACGGATAAGTTATACAAATATTCACCCCCCTCACAGTTGTCATGAAGGGCAAAATTAGCTATATAGACCAAAACCACTTTTTGTACCAGGCTGTAAACATATTTTTTTCTGCTGTAAAGTTGGACATTTTAACATGGAGGGTCTATGGAATTGAAGTCCTTTTAGAGCCTGTCTCTAGCGGCCAGTCGATGAATTGCAGTTTAAGTCACTTCAGTGTTGGATTCAAGAGAGAGACCAGAAGGTTGCCGCTTGATCAAGCCACATACTATAGAACTCCTTTTATAAAGACAACTTTATAACTGGTTGAGAAATATATGAAATGTCCACAAATGAACTTCCTTACAGTTTTCTCACTGAATCTTTTATCCTTCCATTTCAAGCTCTAACTCTTTAGTAGCTCTTCTGTGCAATTTTTGACAGCTAGCTGGAGTCATGTGTCACCCACAACACTGAGGGATGAATACTATTTCACCCCAAATCCACATTTGCTAATAAGCCGGCACCAAGTTTTGCAGTAACAGGATGTTCTGGGCATTTCTGCGTCAGTGAGATGATGCACACTCTCATTATGACTGTAAAGGTCAGGATATCTGATGCAATATAACAAGCAATCTTTATCTGTGCTTATGCCTAGTAATGGGAATCATCATAAAATTTTACTGTAGTGTGCATAGTGTTTAGGGAAAAACCTTAATGATAATCTTTAGACAAAGTGTTTAAAGTCACTGAATCTTTCTTATTCAGTTTTGTGCATTAACTAAAATTTCCCGTCACTGTTTTCTCAGTTTGGCCCATATGAAGCTTGTGACTGTTTGATGGGGGACTGTTGCATTAGCAAAAAGCATTCAAGTGTGAGCTGTGAAGGAGCATGTAATTGGTTGGATCTACTCAAAAATATGCTAATCTCCCTGAACGCGTCACTGTTTTGAGTCTGAATGAATCAGAGAGGCACTGGTGTCAGGGTTTGGCTCTTTAGCATGGTCCAGTTAGCCCCTACCTCCATAACTACATCATTCATTATCGCAGATGTTTTGCCAGTGACCAATATTTTGGAGAGCTCTTAAAAGTGTGAAATAGACTTTTCCCTGTCTGCTGCATTTGCCGTCATAGTCATGAAAGGACTGTATGCTATCTGCCGATGTCACTGGTGAGGTTTATACTAAGAAGACTAAATACTGGTTATGAAAATTAATTTCTTTAGAACAATTAGCAAATTTTAAAAGGATAGTTCACCCCAAAATTCATTTCTATCATCATATACTCAGCCTCATGTTGTTTAAAACCCAGAAGACTGTTCATCTAGAAACTCAAAAATATTTTTCATGAAACCAGAGAGGTTTCTGTCTTCCTGTTAAAAGTCCACACAACCAAAAGTTTCACGATTCACAAAGTTCATAAAGACATTGTTAAAGAAATCCATATGAATCAAGCTGTTTTTTGCATGAACTAATGAGGTTTGTTCTCACTTCTGAGCATTTATAGGTGAACCATCCCATTATGTCCTACTTAAGTTTTGGGGTTTCTAGGAAACGCAACAATATTAGGGATTTAGGGTATGTTTAAACGACAACAATGTACTAAAAACTGAAAAGCTTTTAATTCACATTTTCTGGGTACAGACCATTGTCAAAACGATCCACCAACCATCCACAACGCCTCCAACCGGAACATGATTTCTACCGGGGGGGATACCGGGCCGCCCCCAACCAGAACACGATTTAATTTGGAGCAGGAGAAACTGGGGGAGTGACTTTATTGTGTCAGAGATGTGTCACTTTGCTCACAGCTGATTGGTCCAGAAAACCCAGGGTTGGCGTAAACTAAACTGAATCAGCGTCATGGTACAGGCCCCAGGCCTGGAACATTTATGTTGTTTTTTTGTGTTAGTTTATGCAGCAGTTGTCCATGAGGGGCTGCAGCTTTACTTTTGTTTTGTTGTTTTTCTATTGTGTCATTAAAAGTTACATTTAAAGGGTTAGTTCACAGAAAAATAAAAACAATTCTGTCATTAATTACCCTAATGTCATTCCAAACCCGTAAGACCTTCATTCATCTTTGGAACACAAATTGAGATATTTTTGATGAAATCCGAGAGGTTTCTGAACCACCCATAGAGAGCAACATCATTGCAACTTTCAGGCAGTAAAGACATCGTTAAAATAGTCCATGTGACTTCAGTCTTAATGTTATGAAGCGACGAGAATACTTTTTGTGAGCAAAAACAAAACAAAAATAATGACTTTATTCAACAATTTCTTCTCATTTGTGTCAGACTCCTACGCCATTGACTTAGTAAACACAGTGCAGTGCTTCCGGGTTCTACGTCAGAACGCCAGCTCACCATTGGCGGACGCTGTTCACGTGAGCACCAGGGCACATGCGTGTGATGCTAACGCAGGAGCTGGCCAATAATGAATTTCTGGGTGAACTAGCCCTTTAACGTTCGCCGATTCCTGCCTCCTTCTTCCTTTATCAATGAAGGACATTTTAGGTTGCACCCTTTATGCTGCCTTACTGGTCACCACCTACTGTTGTAATGGTGTAACCTAAAGGGTTACTAAATGAATCAGTGAACAAATATGAGTGAATCTTTGTGGTGAACAGGTTCAAAAAGCTTGATGCGAGTCCAGAATTTAGTTTCATTACTAAAATAAGTCTATATTTGTCATATTATCTTATGTTTCTCTGCTATTTGTAATATAGCTACTTTAACATCACGATCCAAGCCAAATTTATACCTTCATTCAGGATCAGCATAAGTAATGTATGCTAACTGCCAGAGGGCCTACATTTGGCCCTTACACAGCCTGTTTTTACAATCTAAGTAAATTTATCTCAAATTGTATGCAGCTGGCGATCATTTTGTTTGGGTTGGAGCTCCTAAAATAAACAGAACTGTATGACCCAGCTCGCTCCACCTGTGCAGCTGTATGCTCTGTCAGCTGTGAGCATGAATCAGGCTGTTTTCAGAGTCTGCCAGACTCCTGCTGAACATATTCAGGTCAGACAGTTCTTATTTGCCCAGGTTGTCTCATCACTCAAGCCTAAACATGGGACTAGACTAGATTACATAATGACAGACACAAGATGATTTAATAAGCCTGAGTTGAGCTATATTATGAATAACAGGGTCAGGTCATGTATTTTAATTAACCAGTTATTGCCATTCTTTTATATATCCATGCAGAAGTGTACTGCCCATATGATTTTTGAGTTAAAATTGTATCTTTCAAAATTCAGTTGTAGGTAAGAAAAAAAAATCTGTTTCATATCTGTTTGGCTAGTATACTCATGCAGAATCTGTCTTTTTTTTAATCATGCACACCACCAAATCCAAATTTTTTCTGCAGAACACAAAATGTCAAAGTTGCTTTTTTCTATATTAGTAAAATACATGCTGACTGAGATGAGACAAGCTGAGCGGAAAGCACTGCATGGTTGATGCATTTTTCTATCAGAATAAAACTGACTTTTTATAAAATAATAAATTGTTGGATTTTCTGATAGATTCAGCTATTTTTTTTAAACAAGCCAAATAAAGTTTTTGTTTAAAAAAAAAAAAAAAAATCCAGAACTGATTTTTCACTTCATCAGCTAGATGAATAAAATATGCTTGTGTTAACTGCAGTCTTCTTTTCAGCAATCCAACAACAAGATGCCGAGAGACGCCTGTGCAATCACACATACGGACATATGCACCAGACTTAACTTAGAATATTTTATTACAGATTAAATTAAATAGGTCTGTAAATAATAAATGAGATGAAGTAAATGTCATGAAATTAAAAATCACTGAAATACTAACTAACTCTCATTAGAGTATTAGTAGACTGTAGTAGATGGTTGGTAGACTGCTAGGTTAGGGTTAGGTTTAGTAGAATATGTTTGACATGTACTTGCAAAGTTACTTATAGACAGTAGAATGTCTGTGGGAACCATTAAAATAAAGTGTTAACAGATATTAAGTAGACAGTCTACTAATACTCTAATGACTGCTAGTTGACATGTAGTGTCAAAGTTACAAGTTAGTTGAATGTCTAAATTGGACCATTGAAAAAAAAAAGTGTTACCCAACAAAACACTGCACTCTAACCATTTTAAGTTAGGTATTGTGCTCTAGAGTCATCACTGTGAAGATCAGTGCACTTTTTGGGGTCAGTAAAAGGTATACACTCCAAGTCCAAAATGGCTAAACACTAAGCTTTTAATTGTCTTAACCACAAATCATTTGTCAGGAAATTAGCTAATTTTAAGCAAATGCACTACTGTACTGTCTTATAAACTTACAGTGTTTGAAAATTTTGATTTATAAAGAAAACAGATATGTTCCTAATTTTGAGAATCTGAATTTTTGTGTGTCTAGTCCACTGGTAGTGTTCAAAGGAATTTACTTTAAATCTACTTTACTCTTTCCCCACCACTGACTGAATTTTCTGGCTATCCATGTTTTCACTGTTATACGGTAGGGGCGCTATGGGGGTTATGCGCTTCCGTATTTTGTAAAACAGGTCTCATCGCTTCCAGTTTAGGTCTTTATATGCGCTTCATTAAATACATAGCCTTTATAGAGCCTCCTTCCAAGCAGCGAGCAAAGATGAGCATAACCAATGTTCATCGAAAATGCAGATTGATATCTAAAAGGTTTTTTTTATTTTTCTTCTTCCCACTTACATTTACAGTAGATATTTAAATAATAGTGTAAAACAGCAACAATAAAAAGAACTAGCTAGGTTAGCTGATTACCTTAAAACTCCATAGATATCGCCATCAGTTCGTACTGCTGTTAAAGTGCCCCTATCATGGTATTTCGTATTTTTGTTTTGGGAGTTCCCAACAACAGGTTTACATGCATGCAAGGTCAAGAAACACTTTCCTTGTCTTATAATATGCATTTATTTTTACCTTATTTGCTCAACGACTCCCAAAGGATTCGCTCAACGATTTATTTTTTTCAAATTCCTCCTTTGCGTGACGCTAATCTGCGGTGATTGGTCAGATGACCCAGTCAGTTGTTATTGGTATACTGCGTGCAGGAACGCCTATCACCATTACTGGATTACGGTTTGTCAAGTGTTGAAAATTTTATACAGTGTATGAACAGACATGGCATCAATTTTGATCACAGACGAATTAATTGGCGAATTTATTTAGGTGCACGTGTGGGAACTGTATTAAAATGCCAAGTGAGGCTGAAAATGCGGGCAATATGCTGAAGTTTCGTCTTGACGTCACAACGAAACGGCTTGGGATTCGTTTTAAAAACGATTTGTTTAATTGACTCAGAGTCGACTCTTACTTTTGAGAGACAATAACTTTATATACGGTGCACTTTCAGATTTAAAACTTTGCAGGATGTTTTCATTCACTTAGAGCTATGTTACACACTACATGAAAGGAAATTTTCAAAAATCCATAATAGGGGCACTTTAATACTTTCTCCAACAAGCGGATGCAATGAGACCTGTTTTCCTGTTTGTACATGTGACGTCCGGCATAAAGCCTATTACGCATCTTCTGAAAGAGTACAGAATCCCCTGATCAAAACACAGGTGAAGAAGAAGCAGAAACAAGTGATAGAAGATTGCTCACGCAAATGTAAAACAACGTGATCATCAAACATTAAACAGCATATCAGTTTAAAACTGTCTAACGTTACTGAATGAAATGTCGACCTAGTATGGGTTAATGACTGTGAGGCTTTGGGGGTGTTGATGGACTCAATCTACTCCATCTCTGTTTTGATCATCATTCTGAATCCGATCCGGACGTAGATTTTGACAAAAATGTGATTTTCTCATATTTTTGTTTTAAAATGTTTTTTTTATTATTATTTTTATTTTTTTATTTTTTTTAATGAAACTTACCCACATTCAAGTGTTGATTAAAAAAAAAGGATGCATTAAGCTACCAGTGGACTAACCTACACAAAAATTCAGATACTCAGAATTAGGAACAAATCTGTTTTCTTTATAAATCAATATTTTCAAACAATGCAAGTTTATAAGACAGTATGTAAAACTATGTGGAAAAAGTATTTAATAGCCTGCTCAATCAAAAGATTAAACACACAAGCCAAGTATACTTAGAATACTTAATTATACTTTTAAGCATATCACAGTCAAAAGATTGAGTACAAGTATAGGCCAAATGTACTTAGACTTTGCTGTCAGTATAAGTCATGTATACTTAAGTGCAATTTTAAGTACATTTATGAGAAGTATATAAAAAGTAGACTGAAAGTATACTTTCTTTTTTTAGTTTAAAAGAAGTATACCAATAGCACACTGGAATAAACGTATTTTTCATAAGGGTATTCAAAGCCCCTGGATCAACACAACTGCATTTTATCGGTATCCTTTTTTAAACCAGCATGAGACCACTTTATCACTGCCAGCATAATCTAACAATATAGTTTTTTTTTTTAAACATGTTGCACCAGCATAGATATTTTTAGACGAACAGAGCAGATCATCTACATTTTTGCAGCTCAATACATTTCGTCCACAGAAAAGATAAATACTTCAGTTAGGCTAAAAGTTGGCTGTAATTACCAGGACAGAATCTAATTAGTGGTTAATGTCACAGTGAATCCCACGAGAGGGCCGAAGTTTGGCCAATTTCCAGCTGGGTTCCCATGCTGATATGCATTAGCCCCACTTAAAGAGCAAGTGAATCAGCACAACAAAATCAACAAGTGGGTGACAACAGCTAACAGACACATCTGAAAAGCTAATCCCAGTCTGAAAGCAAGAGCGGTGGGAGAAACATTACTCTGCAAGGCATACGGCCAAAGACGAGTCAATCAAGCTCTTACTGGGTGAATAATTTAAATTTAGTGTTCAACATGCTGGGTGCACTAGGTCGTGAAAGTCACTTGTGTCACTATAATTGGTTGCAGTGAGCGTAGCATGCCGATAAGCCTGGCAGAAGACAGCAGGGCGATCTGAGCCGCTGCCAAATGTCACTGTAGGTTCAGGTGGCCGAAGCTGCTTGGAAAACAATGATGGGCTTGTGATGACATTTGCACAACCAGAGAGATTGTCCTCTATCAATCTCTCTGGGGGGGGTAATACTTTTGTGAATTTTCACAGAGAGCAAAATCAGCTATTTATGGCTTTTCTGCCACTTTTATTGATAAGGATGATAGGAGACAGACAGGAGAAAAATGGACTGATGGTGCGATCATGACACAAGCCAAACGTGCGTCACACACGTTAGTAGCACAAAGGGCCCTATTTTAACGATCTGAGCGGATGGTCTGAAGCGCATGGTTCCCTTTAAAAGCCAGTTGTGCTTGCTCCATGGCGGATTCGCTATTTACATGGTGGAATTTGCAAGCGGAAAGACTGAACGCTTCTCCAGAGAGGAATCCTATATTTTTAATAGTTAAAAATGTTTGTGTGCTGCTGCGCGTCCCTGTGTGTGTAACAAGTAGACTGTACGCCCATTGTGCACCGCCTATAGGCACATATTACTAACACCCCCTTTAAATAACACAAAAAATACTATTGACTTTAGACCAGGTTTTTGTTGGTCAATGGCGCAGTCAGTTTTCAGTTGCCTCAAAATAACAACGCGACAACAATGCGCCTGAACACACCTCGTTTTCAGACCAGCACGCCCATGGGCGAACAGATGGGCGTGAGTGCATTTGCTATTTAAAGGTGCGGTATGCAGGATTGACATAGGGTAATTGAAACCATTGAAATGGGTACTGCAATCTCAAAATATTGGAGAGCATTGTTTCCCCCGCCCCCTCCTCCTCAGACTCGACGCTCACGCAGGTTGCCAGCTTGAGGACACAACAGGACCGAGCGCAACTGACAATAAAAAAGCCATACTGTAAGTTGATGAGTGGATTTATCCATTTATCCGTGTTTTAATATGCTCTCATTCATAGAGATTTTTTGATGGATACAGAGGCTTTTTAGGTCAGGCAGAATCTGCGATCTCTGACCCGGTTAGTTCGCTGGCTTCCATAGCTGCAATACGATGTGTTTTCAGCCAGCTGGCAACCTAGGGTGTCGAAATACTATTGGGTAAACTGGCAGTGTGCGGTATCACACTGACCAAAACAAAAACAGACATTCTGACAGATTTCAAAGTAGAATAACTGGCTGTAGCATTGGTTTTCTGAGAAACAAGTAGGTGGATTTAGCATGTTTCCTACATATCTGCAAGCATATTATGGTATTTTTATGCTTTAGTAAAGTGAAAAACTTACATACAGCACCTTTAAACAATGTGACGCTGGACGTAAAAATGATAACTGCGTCGGGCTGAAACTAGCTAAAAACACTTGCGTCACGCCTGGCGTCGCATTGCGCTGGGTGTATGATAGGACTCAAAGTGTCAAAGCACACGCAGTAATGATTAGGCCACCATGCACAAAGACGAAGTCCAACAATATTGAGACAGTTTCTTTGGACTTGAGTGTGACAGATGCTGCATATCTGCAAATGTACCTTGTAGCACTGATTTGTAATGTTAGGGAGATCAGTTGGTGATGTTCAGTCATTCATAAGAAAAATTAAATGTCAATTACCAACAATCCTCATACAAGATGTTACAGGGTGATTTCAACAGTGTTTCTTGTTGTAAATATCTGGGAATTATGCCAAAAAATCTGCTAAAATTTTGGGTGATTGACTGTGTATGTGCACCTGAGGTGTAATAATTTGCATTAAATTGCATTACTTTGACAATATTATGGAAAGTGATACTGTAATAATCTAAAAGCAGCATACCACATATTTTGTTTTATATATTAGTTTATGAGTTTAGTGTGTTTCTCGAAGGAGGTTTATGAATAAAAGTTTCTTGAGTTTTCAGCAAGGATGCATTACATTGATCGCAAGTGATGGTAAAACTTTTGCATTGTTACAAAAAAAAGTTATTTAAAATAAACATTGTACTTTTGAACATTCTATTCATCTAGGAATCCTGAAAAAACATTATCAATGGTTTCCACAAAAATATTAACCAACTGTTTTCAACAAAAAAAAATTCTTGAGCAGCAAATCAGCATATTAGAATGATTTCTAAATGATCATGTGACACTGAAGAATTCAGCTTTGCCATCACAGGAATAAATTACAAATATATATTAGAATAGAAAATTATTATTTTCAATTTTAATAGTATTTTACAATATTAATCAAATAAATGCAGACTTGGTGAACATAAGATGCTTAAAAAAACTTACCAAACCCAAACTTTTTAATTGTAGTGCACTGATAAAAATAATAATGTGGGGAAGTAAATACTACAGAAAAAAAAAACAAATGTAATTTCTACATGAAAAAGTTAGTTCAGGCAAGAATAAAAAAAACAAAAAACATATACATTCTATATTAGTACTCCATTCAAGCTTGTAGAAATTAAAGCGTAAATATCAGCGATATAAAATTAAGTAAAACCTACTCAACTTTTCTGATACTGGTGTTCCCATCATGCACTGGGGTTTGAATTATTACAGTTTTTTTTTTATTCGCTTTGGTAAGTAAGGTGTACATTTTCAAAGCTCTTAGTACAAAAATCCAAACTGATCACACTTGTAATGCAGCTAATCATTCTTTCAAAACCTGATGTAATGCTTTCATTCAGTTGCACATATTTTCAGTCCACATAATCATTGTTTCAAACACAAGATTATTGTAATATGTAATGAGAACATTTGGTTTAATCACAGAAACACAACAGTATGATCTTCTTCCAATTTAGTACGTTTAACAATCAGTTCATTGAACAGAAAACAATGCAAGATACATGTTTCAAATCACCCTCGTTGCTGAAATCTACAGTAACACAGGCTACAGATGCCTCATAAGAAAATAGACTTACATTACCTAACTTATGTAATTGAATCCATAATATTTATAATAGTGTCTATTCAGTGTGTTATCAAAAGGTGTGATGAAGTTACAACACAGCCGTGAGGTTCTGGGCTATAGAACAGAGTTTGCTACCAATACAGTAAATGTTCTCAATGTACCATATGACTGAATCTATACTGTAGTTGACCTTTATAAGGGTGAGTTACAGTAATGCAGCAGTCTCTACCATGGCAATCTGTTTACAGTATCACATGGCATACATACTGTAATGTATGTATTTGATGCCATCTGTCTCCCTTCTTGCATTTCTGATCAGTCTGATGTTACACTATTTCCTCTCCCTTATACTCTATTCTGCTCTATGTTCACAAATTGCAAATCTTTCTGTCCCACCAACCCACACACACTCACACACACACACACGTCTAGTTCACTATCTTTGTGGGGACTCTCCATAGACGTAATAGTTTTTATACTGTACAAAATGTATATTATCTCCCCTTACACTAACCCTACCCCTTAACCTACCAATCACACAAAACTACAGGCATTTTTACATTTTCAAAAAAACTCATTCTGTATGATTTTTAAGCTTGTTTCCTCATGGGGACCAAAATTCAGACAAGGATTTAGGATATTGCCATCTTTATGGGGACATTATGTCCCCATAATGTAGAGTTTACCAGGCCACACACACATAGTGGTTCTAATCGCTTATAATGTAAAAAAAAAAATGCATTATATGGTAGGTTAACCATATTGGAAAATGCAAACAAAGTAGAAACTATGTCTATAGAATTAATATCTATAGAAATCTTTAGGTGTACCAAATGATTCATTGATTAACCATTAAGATCACTTGGATTAAATAATAGACAAATGTATTAAACTGAACGAGAAGAGATGCAAATCAAAAGTTTGATAGAAAGAGCTTTATGAAAGGCAGTTACTGTGAATGAAACATTTATATAGATGAAACACTTATTTTGTGTAGTGAAAAGGATACTTTGTGGTTTTGTGTATTGTACTAACACAATTGAAAATATGCTGAAATGTTTGAAAAAAGAGCACTTTGGATGATCTGTTGTGATATTAGTACTATGAGTTTTGAAAATGTACACCTTGCTTGTGAAAATAAAGTAAAAAAACTATAATAATGTTGATTTATTGCTGTTTTCCAGCTGTATTTACGGTGTTTTATCATTGCTTTTGTTGTAAGGTTTAGTAATTTGCCATTCTGTGAAATCTGGAGTTAATTTTCTACTCAAAATGACACATTCATACTCAAAAACGATCCATCGAATGTTACTGTCACTGTGAATTGTGTACCAAGCATTGAAGTCTCTTTGTTTGGGTGAGTAGTACCACATTACTTCTATTATGTAGATATGGTGTCTACACAATAATTATTGTAATATTTACTTAGATGTTTCTAAGTAAATAATACACTTTAAAAGCATGGTTTAATTCCATGTTATATTATTTGAGTAAAAAGTTAATTTTGTTAAATTTACTTAACTTAGTTAAGTAGATTTTACTTAATTCTAAATGTGAAATTAAATAAATTAAATATAATTAAGTAATATTTACTTAATTGCTTCATGAATGTTAAGTTCAATAGTAAGTAGATTTAACTTGATAATAACAGGTAAGTAGTACAGAGCAGATTTACTTAAAGGGATAGTTCACCCAAAAATGAAAATTAGCCCATGATTTACTCACCCTCAAGTCATCCTAGGTGTATATGACATTCTTCTTTCAGATGAATACAATCAGAGTTATATTAAAAAAGTCCTGGCTAATCCAAGCTTTATAATGGCAGTGATTGTTGTTCTGTTTTTGAAGTCAATAAAAATGCATCTGTCCATCATATAACTGCTCCACACGGCTCTGGGGGGTTAATAAAGGCCTTCTGAAGTGAATCGATGCGTTTGTGTACAAAAAAATATCCATATTTAAAACTTTATAAAGTAAAGTTCCGGCCGATCGCCTTCCATATTCAATTTATGGAAAAAGTGTTGAAAGTGCCTCTGCAGTTCAAAATGCTTACGCTACGTCTGGCGAGCATAACTGGTAGCGTAAGCATTTTGAATATTATATGACGGACAGATGCATTTTTATGGACTTCAAAAACAGAACAACAATCACTGCCATTATAAAGCTTGGATTAGCCAGGACTTTTTTAATATAACTCCGATTTTATTTGTCTGAAAGAAGAATGTCATATACACCTAGGATGACTTGAGGGTGAGTAAATCATGGGCTAATTTTCATTTTTGGGTGAACTATCCCTTTAAAATGGTCTAGTGCAAACTGTTATGAGGATTTTATCAAGTAAATCCTACAAGTTATTTTTTTTCTGTGTGTATACATGTTACAATAATCAATCTATAAAACTTCTCATTATACATTTGGTAAAGATAAAAGCTGATGGAAGACATGTAAGGAAGATTAATATTAGAATCACACCCCATCTGTCATAAGTCAACACTTGAACTTGCAACATTTTCTTGAACTTTTTAACATTGTTTCCTGGTTGCACTTCAGGTAAATACTCATAAAAAGACCCTTAAATCCTCTTCACATTCACCCAGTGGCTTGGCCATTTGTTATGCAGCAATGTGTTCAAGGTGGCTATAAGGGAGCATGAAATAAGTGGGTTTTTGCAGTAGACAGGGATACATCTAATCCTTCTCCCTGTCTCACTTCAAAGGCAGCAGTTGGACGAATGATTCTCTTTACCTGACAAATGGCCTCAATCCACAATGCTGCACTTTCACAGCTCTGGCTGTATCATATACATGCAGATGTATGGATTTCTGGCTATGCTTATCAGTTTCACAGAACGGGTGGGTTTTGTTGTGGTCCATGACCAAGTACACTTCGCCTGTTTGTCATATTGCTGAGCAGTGTCGGAGGAGGTATTGTGAAACATAGCTTGTCAAGATACAAGATACAAAATGTAAAGTAGTTACAGTTTTTTGTATTCGCTTTGGTACTATTTTCACAAGTAAGGTGTACTTTTTCAAAGCTCTTAGTACAAAAATCCAAACTGATCACACTTGTAATGCAGCTAATCATTCTTTCAAAACCTGATGTAATGCTTTCATTCAGTTGCACACATTTTCAGTCCACATAATCATTGTTTCAAACACAAGATTTTTGTAATATGTAATGAGAACATTTGGTTTAATCACAGAAACACAACAGTATGATCTTCTTTCAGTTTAGTACTTTTAACAATCAGTTAATTTAATAGCAAACAATGCAAGATACATGTTTCAAATCACCCTCGTTGCTGAATTAATTACAGTAACACAGGCTACAGATGCCTCATTAGAAAATAGACTTACATTACCTAACTTATGTAATTGAATCCATAATGTTTGTAATAGTATCTATTCAGTGTGTTATCAAAAGGTGTGATGAAGTTACAACACAGCCGTGAGGTTCTGGACTATAGAACAGAGTTTGCTACCAATACAGTAAATGTTCTCAATGTACCATATGACTGAATCTATACTGTAGTTGACCTTTATAAAGGTGAGTTACAGTAATGCAGCAGTCTCTACCATGGCAATCTGTTTACAGCATCACATGGCATACATACTGTAATGTAAAATGCTGTATTAGGTGCCATCCGTCTCCCTTCTGATTTCTGATCAGTTTGATGTTACACCATCATTGACTATTTCCTCTCCCTTATACTCTATTCTGCTCTATGCTCACAAATTAAAAAAAAAGGATCATACTGTTGTGTTTCTGTGATTAAACCAAATGCTCTCATTACATATTACAATAATCTTGTGTTTGAAACAATGATTATGTGGACTGAAAATGTGTGCAACTGAATGAAAGCATTACATCAGGTTTTGAAAGAATGATTAGCTGTGTTACAAGTGTGATCAGTTTAGATTTTTGTACTAAGAGCTTTGAAAATGTACACCTTACTTGTGAAAATAGTACCAAAGCAAATAAAAAAAAATAAAAAAAACACTGTAATGAAAAAGCTACACTACAGTCTAGATAGATAGACAGACAGACGATAGACAGACCGACAGAGATAGATAGATAGACAGACAGGCAGACAGACAATAGATGTGTCACGTTAAACCAAGGAAAAACTGGACTGAGGACTCAATTGCAGAGATGGGTGCTTTATTGACAAAATAAACATAATACAAAACCAAAAACCCACGAGGGCGGACGGGTTGGGACGGGAGGGACCGACCGACCGACCCGGGTGGGACCGGGCGGGACGGAAGGGACAGACCGACCGACCGACCGACCGACCGACTGACCCGGGAGGCCCACACAGTTCAGGAAGCCAGGGCGGCCCACACAGTTCAGGAGGCCAGGGCGGCCCACACAGTTCAGGAGGCCAGGGCGGCCCACACATTTCAGGAGGCCAGGGCGGCCCACACAGTTCAGGAGGCCTCTCAGGACTCGGGACCGCCGGAACCGGGACTGCCCGACTCGGGACCCCCGGAACCGGGACCACCGGACCAAAATAACAAAACACCACATGTGCTACACGAGACAGGACAGACATGTGACAAGATGATAGACAGACAGACAGACAGACAGACAGACAGACAGACCGACCGACCAACAGAGATAGATAGATAGATAGATAGACAGACAGACAGACAGACAGATAGATAGATAGATAGATAGATAGATAGACAGACAGACAGACAGACAGACAGACAGACAGACAGACCGACCGAACGACAAACAGAAAAACAGACAGACAGATAGATAGATAGATAGATAGATAGATAGATAGATAGATAGATAGATAGATAGATAGACCGATCAACAAAGACAGACAGACAGACAGACAGACAGACAGATAGATAGATAGATAGATAGATAGATAGATAGATAGATAGATAGATAGACAGACAGACAGACAGACAGACAGACCGTCCGTCTGTCGGACAGACAGACAGACAGACCGACCGACCGAACGACAGACAGACAGACAGACAGACAGACAGACAGACAGATAGACAGATAGATAGATAGATAGATAGATAGACAGACCGATCAACACAGACAGACAGACAGACAGACGATGATAGATAGACAGACAGACATATAGACAGATAGATAGATAGATAGATAGATAGATAGATAGATAGATAGATAGATAGATAGATAGATAGATAGACAGACCGATCAACACAGACAGACAGACAGACAGACGATGATAGATAGACAGACAGACATATAGACAGATAGATAGATAGATAGATAGATAGATAGATAGATAGATAGATAGATAGATAGATAGATAGATAGATAGATAGACCGATCGACAGACAGACAGACAGACAGATAGATAGATAGATAGATAGATAGATAGACAGACAGACAGACAGACAGATAGATAGATAGATAGATAGATAGACAGACAGACAGACAGACAGATAGATAGATAGATAGATAGATAGATAGATAGATAGATAGATAAATAGATAGATAGATAGATAGATAGATAGATAGATAGATAGATAGATAGATAGACAGACAGACAGACCGACAGAGATATATAGATAGATAGACAGGCAGAAAGACAGACCGACCGAACAACAGACAGACCGACCGAACGACAGACAGACAGACAGACAGACAGACAGACAGACAGACAGACAGACAGACAGACAGATAGATAGATAGATAGATAGATAGATAGATAGATAGATAGATAGATAGATAGATAGACCGATCAACACAGACAGACAGATAGATGGACAGACAAACAGACCGATCGACAGACAGACATATAGATAGATAGATAGACAGACAGACCGATCAACACAGACCGATCGACAGACAGACAGATAGATAGATAGATAGATAGATAGATAGATAGATAGATAGATAGATAGATAGATAGATAGACAGACCGATCAACACAGACAGACAGATAGATAGACAGACAGACAGAAAGACAGACAGATAGATAGACAGACAGACGTTGATAGATAGATAGATAGATAGATAGATAGATAGATAGATAGATAGATAGATAGACAGACAGACAAATAGACCTATCGACAGACAGACAGACAGATAGATAGATAGATAGACAGACAGACCGATGAACACAGACAGACAGATGATAGATAGATAGATAGATAGATAGATAGATAGATAGATAGATAGATAGATAGATAGATAGATAGACAGACCGATCAACACAGACAGACAGATAGATAGACAGACAGACAGAAAGACAGACAGATAGATAGACAGACAGACGTTGATAGATAGATAGATAGATAGATAGATAGATAGATAGATAGATAGATAGATAGACAGACAGACAAATAGACCTATCGACAGACAGACAGACAGATAGATAGATAGATAGACAGACAGACCGATGAACACAGACAGACAGATGATAGATAGATAGATAGATAGATAGATAGATAGATAGACAGACAGACAGACAGACAGACTGACAGACAGACAGACAGACAGACCGACCGAACGACAGACAGACAGACAGACAGACAGACAGACAGACAGACAGATAGATAGATAGATAGATAGATAGATAGATAGATAGATAGATAGATAGATAGATAGATAGATAGATAGATAGATAGACCGATCAACACAGACAGACAGATAGATGGACAGACAAACAGACCGATCGACAGACAGACAGATAGATAGATAGATAGATAGATAGACAGACCGATCAACACAGACAGAAAGATAGATAGACAGACAGACGATGATAGATAGATAGATATATAGATAGATAGATAGATAGATAGATAGATAGATAGATAGATAGATAGATAGATAGATAGATAGACAGAACGATCAACACAGACAGACAGATAGATAGATAGATAGATAGATAGATAGATAGATAGATAGATAGATAGATAGATAGATAGATAGATAGATAGACAGACCGATCAACACAGACAGACAGATAGATAGATAGATAGATAGATAGATAGATAGATAGATAGATAGATAGATAGATAGATAGATAGATAGATAGATAGATAGATAGACAGACGACAATAGATAGATAGATAGACAGACAAATAGACCGATCGACAGACAGACAGATAGATAGATAGATAGATAGATAGATAGATAGATAGATAGATAGATAGATAGATAGATAGATAGATAGATAGATAGATAGATAGATAGATAGATAGAACAATCAACACAGGCAGACAGACAGACAGACAGATAGATAGATAGATAGATAGATAGATAGATAGATAGATAGATAGATAGATAGATAGATAGATAGATAGACAGACCGATCAACACAGACAGACAGATAGATAGATAGATAGATAGATAGACAGACAGACAGACGACAATAGATAGATAGATAGACAGACAGACCGATCAACACAGACCGATCGACAGACAGACAGATGATAGATAGATAGACAGACCGATCAACACAGACAGAAAGATAGATAGATAGACAGACAGATGATGATAGATAGATAGATAGATAGATAGATAGATAGATAGATAGATAGATAGATAGATAGATAGATAGACAAATAGACCTATCGACAGACAGACAGACAGACGATAGATAGATAGATAGATAGATAGATAGATAGATAGATAGATAGATAGATAGATAGATAGATAGATAGATAGACCTATCGACAGACAGACAGACAGACCGAACGACCGACCGACAGATAGATAGATAGATAGATAGATAGATAGATAGATAGATAGATAGATAGATAGATAGATAGACAAACAAATAGACCTATCGACAGACAGACAGACCGAACGACCGACCTACAGATAGATAGATAGATAGATAGATAGATAGATAGATAGATAGATAGATAGATAGATAGATAGATAGATAGATAGATAGATAGACCGATCAACACAGACAGACAAACAGACAGATAGATAGATAGATAGATAGATAGATAGATAGATAGATAGATAGATAGATAGATAGATAGATAGATAGACAGAACGATCAACACAGACAGACAGACAGACAGACAGACAGACAGATAGATAGATAGATAGATAGATAGATAGATAGACAGATAGATAGACAGACAGACAGAAAGATAGATAGACAGAACGACCGACCGACCAACCGACAGATAGATAGATAGATAGATAGATAGATAGATAGATAGATAGATAGATAGATAGATAGATAGATAGACCGATCAACACAGACAGACAAACAGACAGATAGATAGATAGATAGATAGATAGATAGATAGATAGATAGATAGATAGATAGATAGATAGATAGATAGATAGATAGATAGATAGAATGATCAACAGAAAGACAGACAGACAGACAGACAGACAGACAGATAGATAGATAGATAGATAGATAGATAGATAGATAGATAGATAGATAGAAAGATAGATAGACAGAACGACCGACCGACCAACCGACAGATAGATAGATAGATAGATAGATAGATAGATAGATAGATAGATAGATAGATAGATAGATAGATAGATAGATAGACCGATCAACACAGACAGACAAACAGACAGATAGATAGATAGATAGATAGATAGATAGATAGATAGATAGATAGATAGATAGATAGATAGATAGATAGATAGATAGATAGAATGATCAACAGAAAGACAGACAGACAGACAGACAGACAGATAGATAGATAGATAGATAGATAGATAGATAGATAGATAGATAGATAGATAGATAGATAGATAGATAGATAGAACGATCAACAGACAGACAGACAGACAGACAGACAGATAGATAGATAGATAGATAGATAGATAGATAGATAGATAGATAGATAGATAGATAGAACGATCAACACAGATAGATAGATAGATAGATAGATAGATAGATAGATAGATAGATAGACCGATCAACACAGACAAACAGACAGATAGATAGA
>CM077173.1:4663313-4725813 GCA_039654105.1 Coreius guichenoti | reverse complement strand
TAACGCTCAACGAGTAATTGTATGCAATGCAATGGAAACGCACTAAACTCTTCAATGCACGAGTTTTATATGCATTGCAATGCAAAAGCATAATCTTTTTAATGCACAACGATTTCTTATAGGCATTGTAATGTAAAAGCAATTACCTCTTCAATGCACAACGACTTCTTATATGCTATGCAGTGAAAACGCACTAATCTCTTCAATGCACGAGTTTTTGTATGCATTGCAAAAGCAGTTGTCTCTTTAATGCACAAGTTCTTGTATGCAATGCAAAAAAGCTTTTGTCTCTTCAATGCACAACGAATTCTTGTATGTTTTGCAAAAGCAGATGTCTCTTCAATGCAAAAATTATTGTATGCAATGCAAAAGCAGTTGTCTGTTCAATGCACAACGAGTTTTTGTATGCATTGCAAAAGCACTAATCTGTTCAATGCACAACGAGTTCTTATATGCTTTGCATTGCAAAAGCACTAATCTCTTCAATGCGCAATGAGTTCTTATATGCAATTCAATGCAATAGCACTAATCTCTTTAATGCACAGCGAGTTTTTGTATGCATTGCAATGCAAACGCACTTAGCTCTTCATTGCACAAAGAGTTCTTGTATGCAAAATCACTAATCTCTTCAATGCACAAAGAGTTCTTATATGAATTGCATAGCAAAAGTACTAATCTCTTCAATGCACAAAGAGTTCTTATATGCAATTCAATGCAATAGCACTAATCTCTTCAATGCACAACGGGTTTTTGTATGCAATGCAATGCAAACGCACTTAGTTCCTCATTGCACAAAGAGTTCTTGTACGCAATGTCATGCAAAAGCAATTATCTCTAACGCATAACGAGTTCTTGTATGCAATAGCACTAATCTCTTCAGTGTCCAACAAGTTCTTGCATGCATTGCAAAACCAGTTGTTTCTTCAATGCACAACGAATTCTTATATTCATTGTAATGCAAAAGCACTGACCTCTTCAATGCACGACGAGTCCTTGTATGCAATGCAAAAGCAATTATCTCTTCAATGCAGAACGAGTTATTGTATGCAATTCAAAGCAATAGCATTAATCTCTTCAATGCACAACGTGTTCTTATATGCATTGTAATGCAAAAGCAATAATCTCTTCAATGCACAACGAGTTCTTATATGCTTTGCATTGCAAAAGCACTAATCTCTTCAATGCGCAATGAGTTCTTATATGCAATTCAATGCAATAGCACTAATCTCTTTAATGCACAGCGAGTTTTTGTATGCATTGCAATGCAAACGCACTTAGCTCTTCATTGCACAAAGAGTTCTTGTATGCAAAATCACTAATCTCTTCAATGCACAAAGAGTTCTTATATGAATTGCATTGCAAAAGCACTAATCTCTTCAATGCACAAAGAGTTCTTATATGAATTGCATTGCAAAAGCACTAATCTCTTCAATGCACAATGAGTTCTTATATGCAATTCAATGCAATAGCACTAATCTCTTCAATGCACAACGGGTTTTTGTATGCAATGCAATGCAAACGCACTTAGTTCCTCATTGCACAAAGAGTTCTTGTATGCAATGTCATGCAAAAGCAATTATCTCTAACGCACAACGAGTTCTTGTATGCAATAGCACTAATCTCTTCAGTGTCCAACAAGTTCTTGCATGCATTGCAAAACCAGTTGTTTCTTCAATGCACAACGAATTCTTATATTCATTGTAATGCAAAAGCACTGACCTCTTCAATGCACGACGAGTCCTTGTATGCAATGCAAAAGCAATAATCTCTTCAGTGCACAACGATTTCTCATATGCATTATAATGCAAAAGCAATTATCTCTTCAATGCAGAACGAGTTATTGTATGCAATTCAAAGCAATAGCACTAATCTCTTCAATGCACAATGTGTTCTTATATGTATTGCATTGCAAAAGCACTAATCTTTTCAATGCACAATGAGTTCTTATATGCAATTCAATGCAATAGCACTAACCTCTTCAATGCACGAGTTTTTGTATGCAATGCAACGCAAACGTACTAATCTGTTCAGTGCACGAGTTTTGTATGCAATGCAACAGCAATAAACTCCAATGCACGAGTTGTTGTAAGCAGAGCAAAAGCAGTTGTCTCTTCAATGCGCAAGTTCTTGTATGCATTGCAAAAAAGCATTTGTCTCTCAATGCACGAGTTTTTTTTGTATGCATTGCAAAAGCAATTACCTTTTTAATGCTCAACGAATAATAGCATGCATACCTACTGAACATATTTTTGGCCCAAGAGTCCTTAAACACTAACTTACTATACATACTCTTTGACTTCCGTTCTGATTCCCATTACTAGCCAAAAGTTCCTCAAAAGGTTTTAAATTTTTTTTAATATTTTTTTACATTTTATGGCTGTACAGAAGTCCATATTTGACCTACTGAACATATTTTTGGCAAAAGAGTCCTTGAACACTAATTTACTATACATACTCATTGACTTCCCTTTTTATTCCCATAACTAGCCAAAAGTTCCACAAAAGGATTTTTTTAAGGTTTTTTATTTATTTTTATTTTTTAATTTTACATGTTATGGCTGTACAGAAGTCCATATTTGACCTACTGAACATATTTTTGGCCCAAGAGTCCTTAAATACTAACTTCCTGTACATACTCATTGACTTCCCTTCGATTCCCATTACTAGCCAAATTTTCTACAAAAGGTTTTTTTAAAAAAAAAAATATATATATATATATATATATTTTTTTTTTTTTTTTTTATATGTTATGGCTGTACAGAAGTCCATATTTGACCTACTAAACATATTTTTGACGAAAATGACTCCTTCTTAATTATGTCAGCCTGTATTTGACTTTCTGAACATACCTCTGGCCAAAGGATTCAGAAAAGTTATGTTGCTATATATTCCCATAGACTCCTGCTGATATTAAATCAGCCATATTTTACCCACAGAGACATATTTCTGGCCGAAGAGCCCACGATCATGAACTTACTATAAATACATCATTGACTTCACTTCTGATTTCCATTTTTGGCCGATGGGTCCACAAATGTTTTTTTTTTTTTTTACATGTTATGGTTGTACAGAAGTCCATATTTGACCTACTGAACATATTTTTGGCCCAAGAGTCCTTAAACACTAACTTCCTGTACATACTCATTGACTTCCGTTCTGATTCCCATTACTAGCCAAAATTTCCACAAAAGGTTTTTAAATATATATATATAATGTTATGGCTGTACAGAAGTCCATATTTGACCTACTGAACATATTTTTGGCCCAAGAGTCCTTAAACACTAACTTGCTATACATACGCATTGACTTCCGTTCTGATTCCCATTACTAGCCAAAAGTTCCACAAAAGGTTTTTTTAAGGGTTTATTTATTTTTTTTTTTTTAAATGTTATGGCAGTACAGAAGACCATATTTGACCTACTGAACATATTTTTGGCCCAAGAGTCCTTAAAGACTAACTTGCTATACATACGCATTGACTTCCGTTCTGATTCCCATTACTAGCCAAAAGTTCCACAAAAGGTTTTTTTTAAGGGTATATATTTTTTTTTTTTTTTTTTAATGTTATTTCAGTACAGAAGACCATATTTGACCTACTGAACATATTTTTGGTCCAAAAGTCCTTAAACACTAACTTGCTATACATATGCATTGACTTCCGTTCTGATTCCCATTACTAGCCAAAAGTTCCACAAAAGGTTTTTTTAAGGGTTTATTTTTTTTTTTTTATGTTATGGCAGTACAGAAGACCATATTTGACCTACTAAACATATTTTTGGCCCAAGAGTCCTTAAACACTATCTTGCTATACATACTCATTGACTTCCCTTCTGATTCCCATTACTATCCAAAAGCTCCACAAAAGGTTTTAAATTTGTTTAAAAATGTTTTTTTTTTTTTTTTTTTTTGTACATTTAATGGCTCTACAGAAGTCCATATTTGACCTACTGAACATATTTTTTGCCCAAGAGTCCTTAAACACTATCTTACTATACATACTCATTGACTTTGTTTCTGATTCCCATTACTAGCCAAAAGTTCCACAAAAGGTTTTTTTTGGTTTGTTTTTCATGTTATGGCTGTACAGAAGTCCATATTTGACCTACTGAACATATTTTTGGCCCAAGAGTCCTTAAACACTAACTTCCTGTACATACTCATTGACTTCCGTTCTGATTCCCATTACTAGCCAAAATTTCCAAAAAAGGTTTTTAAAAAAAAAAAAAAAAAAAAAAAAATATATATATATATATATATATATATATATACATATATATATATACATATATATATATATATATATATATATATATATATATATATATATATATATATATATATATATATTTATTAATATGTTATGGCTGTACAGAAGTCCATATTTGACCTACTGAACATATTTTTGGCCCAAGAGTCCTTAAACACTAACTTGCTATACATACGCATTGACTTCCGTTCTGATTCCCATTACTAGCCAAAAGTTCCACAAAAGGTTTTTTTAAGGGTTTATTTATTTTTTTTTTTTTAAATGTTATGGCAGTACAGAAGACCATATTTGACCTACTGAACATATTTTTGGCCCAAGAGTCCTTAAACACTAATTTACTATACATACTCATTGACTTCCGTTCTGATTACCATTACTAGCCAAAAGTTCCACAAAAGGTTTTTTTAAGGGTTTATTCATTTATTTATTTATTTTTTATGTTATGGCAGTACAGAAGTCCATATTTGACGTACTGAACATATTTTTGGTCCAAGAGTCCTTAAACACTAACTTACTATACATACTCATTGACTTCCCTTCTGATTCCCATTACTATCCAAAAGTTCCACAAAAGGTTTTAAATTTGTTTCAAATTTTTTTTTTTTTTTTTTTTTTACATTTAATGGCTGTACAGAAGTCCATATTTGACCTACTGAACGTATTTTTTGCCCAAGAGTCCTTAAACACTATCTTACTATACATACTCATTGACTTTGTTTCTGATTCCCATTACTAGCCAAAAGTTCCACAAAAGGTTTTTTTTGGTTTGTTTTACGTGTTATAGCTGTACAGAAGTCCATATTTGACCTATTGAACATATTTTTTGCCCAAGAGTCCTTAAACACTAACTTCCTGTACATACTCATTGACTTCCGTTCTGATTCCCATTACTAGCCAAAATTTCCACAAAAGGTTTTTTAAAAAAAAAAAATATACATATATATATATATTTATTAATATGTTATGGCTGTACAGAAGTCCATGTTTGACCTACTGAACATATTTTTGGCCCAAGAGTCCTTAAACACTAACTTGCTATACATACGCATTGACTTCCGTTCTGATTCCCATTACTAGCCAAAAGTTCCACAAAATGTTTATTTATTTATTTTTTTTAAATGTTATGGCAGTACAGAAGACCATATTTGACCTACTGAACATATATTTGGCCCAAGAGTCCTTAAACACTAACTTGCTATACATATGCATTGACTTCCGTTCTGATTCCCATTACTAGCCAAAAGTTCCACAAAAGGTTTTTTTAAGGTTTTTTTTTATTTTTTTTTATGTTATGGCAGTACAGAAGACCATATTTGACCTACTAAACATATTTTTGGCCCAAGAGTCCTTAAACACTATCTTGCTATACATACTCATTGACTTCCCTTCTGATTCCCATTACTATCCAAAAGTTCCACAAAAGGTTTTAAATTTGTTTAAAAATTTTTTTTTTTTTTTTTTTTTTGTACATTTAATGGCTGTACAGAAGTCCATATTTGACCTACTGAACGTATTTTTTACCCAAGAGTCCTTAAACACTATCTTACTATTCATACTCATTGACTTTGTTTCTGATTCCCATTACTAGCCAAAAGTTCCACAAAAGGTTTTTAAAAAAAATATATATATATATATATATATATATATATATATATATATATATATATATACATATATATATATATATTTATTAATATGTTATGGCTGTACAGAAGTCCATATTTGACCTACTGAACATATTTTTGGCCCAAGAGTCCTTAAACACTAACTTGCTATACATACGCATTAACGTCTTTTCTGATTCCCATTACTATCCAAAAGTTCCACAAAAGGTTTTAAATTTGTTTCAAATTTTTTTTTTTTTTTTTTTTTTACATTTAATGGCTGTACAGAAGTCCATATTTGACCTACACTAATTTACTATACATACTCATTGACTTCCGTTCTGATTACCATTACTAGCCAAAAGTTCCACAAAAGGTTTTTTTAAGGGTTTATTCATTTATTTATTTATTTTTTATGTTATGGCAGTACAGAAGTCCATATTTGACGTACTGAACATATTTTTGGTCCAAGAGTCCTTAAACACTAACTTACTATACATACTCATTGACTTCCCTTCTGATTCCCATTACTATCCAAAAGTTCCACAAAAGGTTTTAAATTTGTTTCAAATTTTTTTTTTTTTTTTTTTTACATTTAATGGCTGTACAGAAGTCCATATTTGACCTACTGAACGTATTTTTTGCCCAAGAGTCCTTAAACACTATCTTACTATACATACTCATTGACTTTGTTTCTGATTCCCATTACTAGCCAAAAGTTCCACAAAAGGTTTTTAAAGTTTTTTTTGGTTTGTTTTACATGTTATAGCTGTACAGAAGTCCATATTTGACCTACTAACATATTTTTGGCAAAAGAGTCCTTGAACACTAACTTACTATACATACTCATTGACTTCCCTTTTTATTCCCATAACTAGCCAAAAGTTCCACAAAAGTATTTTTTTAAGGTTTTTTATTTATTTTTATTTGTTAATTTTACATGTTATGTCTGTACAGAAGTCCATATTTGACCTACTGAACATATTTTTGGCCCAAGAGTCCTTAAACACTATCTTACTATACATACTCATTGACTTTGTTTCTGATTCCTATTACTAGCCAAAAGTTCCACAAAATGTTTTTTTAAAGTTTTTTTTGGTTTGTTTTACATGTTATGGCTGTACTACTAACATATTTTTGGCAAAAGAGTCCTTGAACACTAACTTACTATATATACTCATTGACTTCCCTTTTTATTCCCATAAGTAGCCAAAAGTTCCACAAAAGTATTTTTTTAAGGTTTTTTATTTATTTTTATATTTTAATTTTACATGTTATGTCTGTACAGAAGTCCATATTTGACCTACTGAACATATTTTTGGCCCAAGAGTCCTTAAACACTAATTTCCTGTACATACTCATTGACTTCCCTTCGATTCCCATTACTAGCCAAAATTTCCACAAAAGGTTTTTTAAAAAAAAAATATATATATATATATATATTTTTTTTTTTACATGCTATGTCTGTACAGAAGTCCATATTTGACCTACTGAACGTATTTCTGTCCAAAAAGTCCTCGATCATGAACTTACTATACATACTCATTGACTTCCCTTCTGATTCCCATGTTTGGCTGAAGGGTCCACAAAGGTTTTTTTTAGTATATATTCTCATAGACTCCTTCTGAACATGTTTTTGGCCAAAGAGTCCTTAAACACTAAGACCCCAAGAGTCCTTAAACACTAATTTATTATACATACTCTTTGACTCCCGTTCTGATTGCCATTACTAGCCAAAAGTTCCACAAAAGATTTTCATAAAAAGTTTTTTTTACATGTTATGGCTGCACATAAGTCCATATTTGACCTACTGAACATATTTTTGTCGAAAGAATCTTTGAACAGTGAATTTCTATCCATACATATTGACTCCTTCTTAGTTGTCAGCCTGTATTTGACTTTCTGAACATACCTCTGGCCAAAGGATTCAGAAAAGTTAAGTTGCTATATATTCCCATAGACTCCTGCTGATATTAAATCAGTCATAAAGCAGTCCATATTTTACCCACAGAGACATATTTCTGGCCGAAGAGCCCACGATCATGAACTTACTATAAATACATCATTGACTTCACTTCTGATTTCCATTTTTGGCCGATGGGTCTAAAAATGTTTTTTTTTTTTTTTAATACATGTTATGGCTGTACAGAAGACCATAATTGACCTATTGAACATATTTTTGACCAAAAAGTCAGTGAAAATTAACTTACTATACATACTTATTGATGTACCTTCTGACTCCCAATTTTGGCCAAAAGGTCCAAAAAGGTTTTTTCATTGTATATTCTCATAGACTACTTCTGATGTTAAATCAGACATACAGCAGTCCATATTTGACCCACTGAACACATTTCTAGCCCAAGAGTCCTCGATTTCCCTTTTACTCCTCCTCATATTAAATCTGCCACAACGTAGTACATTATGAACTATTGAACATCTTTCTGGCCGAAGAGTCCTCAAATATTAAGTTACTATACATACTCAGTGATTCCTTCTTATGTTACATCAAGCAATACAGAAGACCATAATTGACCTACTGGATATATTTCTGTTCCAAGATTTCTTGAACATTAACTTACTATACATACATCATTGACTTCCCTTCTGATTCCCATTTCTAGCCAAAAGGTTTTTTTAAGGTTTTTTTTTTTTTTTTTTTTTACATGTTATGGCTGTACAGAAGTCCATATTTGACCCACTGAACATATTTTTGACCAAAGTGTCCTTGAAAACTGAATTATTATCCATACTCATTGACTTCCCTTTTTATTCCCATAACTAGCCAAAAGTTCCACAAAAGTATTTTTTTAAGGTTTTTTATTTATTTTTATTTGTTAATTTTACATGTTATGTCTGTACAGAAGTCCTTATTTGACCTACTGAACATATTTTTGGCCCAAGAGTCCTTAAACACTATCTTACTATACATACTCATTGACTTTGTTTCTGATTCCTATTACTAGCCAAAAGTTCCACAAAATGTTTTTTTTAAGTTTTTTTTGGTTTGTTTTACATGTTATGGCTGTACTACTAACATATTTTTGGCAAAAGAGTCCTTGAACACTAACTTACTATATATACTCATTGACTTCCCTTTTTATTCCCATAAGCAGCCAAAAGTTCCACAAAAGTATTTTTTTAAGGTTTTTTATTTATTTTTATATTTTAATTTTACATGTTATGTCTGTACAGAAGTCCATATTTGACCTACTGAACATATTTTTGGCCCAAGAGTCCTTAAACACTAACTTCCTGTACATACTCATTGACTTCCCTTCGATTCCCATTACTAGCCAAAATTTCCACAAAAGGTTTTTTAAAAAAAAAATATATATATATATATATATATTTTTTTTACATGCTATGTCTGTACAGAAGTCCATATTTGACCTACTGAACGTATTTCTGTCCAAAAAGTCCTCGATCATGAACTTACTATACATACTCATTGACTTCCCTTCTGATTCCCATGTTTGGCTGAAGGGTCCACAAAGGTTTTTTTTAGTATATATTCTCATAGACTCCTTCTGAACATATTTTTGGCCAAAGAGTCCTTAAACACTAAGAGCCCAAGAGTCCTTAAACACTAATTTATTATACATACTCTTTGACTCCCGTTCTGATTGCCATTACTAGCCAAAAGTTCCACAAAAGATTTTCATAAAAAGTTTTTTTTACATGTTATGGCTGCACAAAAGTCCATATTTGACCTACTGAACATATTTTTGTCGAAAGAATCTTTGAACAGTGAATTTCTATCCATACATATTGACTCCTTCTTAGTTGTCAGCCTGTATTTGACTTTCTGAACATACCTCTGGCCAAAGGATTCAGAAAAGTTAAGTTGCTATATATTCCCATAGACTCCTGCTGATATTAAATCAGTCATAAAGCAGTCCATATTTTACCCACAGAGACATATTTCTGGCCGAAGAGCCCACGATCATGAACTTACTATAAATACATCATTGACTTATCTTCTGATTTCCATTTTTGGCCGATGGGTCCAAAAATGTTTTTTTTTTTTTTAATACATGTTATGGCTGTACAGAAGACCATAATTGACCTATTGAACATATTTTTGACCAAAAAGTCAGTGAAAATTAACTTACTATACATACTTATTGATGTACCTTCTGACTCCCAATTTTGGCCAAAAGGTCCAAAAAGGTTTTTTCATTGTATATTCTCATAGACTACTTCTGATGTTAAATCAGACATACAGCAGTCCATATTTGACCCACTGAACATATTTCTAGCCCAAGAGTCCTCGATTTCCCTTTTACTCCTCCTCATATTAAATCTGCCACAACGTAGTACATTATGAACTATTGAACATCTTTCTGGCCGAAGAGTCCTCAAATATTAAGTTACTATACATACTCAGTGATTCCTTCTTATGTTACATCAAGCAATACAGAAGACCATAATTGACCTACTGGATATATTTCTGTTCCAAGATTTCTTGAACATTAACTTACTATACATACATCATTGACTTCCCTTCTGATTCCCATTTCTAGCCAAAAGGTTTTTTTAAGGTTTTTTTAAGGTTTTTTTTTTTTTTTTTTTTACATGTTATGGCTGTACAGAAGTCCATATTTGACCCACTGAACATATTTTTGACCAAAGTGTCCTTGAAAACTGAATTATTATCCATACTCATTGACTCCTAATGTTACTTTAGCCATACATTAGAACCTGATGTAACATAAGGTGTCAATGAGTATGGATAATAATTCAGTTTTCAAGGACACATTGGTCAAAAATACATTCAGTAGGTCAAATATGGACTACTGTCTCGCAGTTTTAACATTGGAAGGAGTCTCTGAGAAATGTATAATTTGAAAACCAAACCTTTTATGTACACCTTGGCCAGAAATGTGTTTGAAGGGTAAAATATGGACTACTGTCTGGCTTATTTAACATCAGAAGGAATCTATGACAATATATAGAAAATAACCTTTTGTGGCCCCTTTGGCAAGAAATATGTTCAGTAGGTCATATATAGACTAATGTAATGCTGATGTAGGAAGGAGTCAAGAAGTATGGATAGTGTCAATGTTCAAGGACACTTTGGTCAAAAATATGTTCAGTGGGACGAATATGGTCCATATATGACCACTGAACATCTTTCTGGCCCAAGAGTCATCGATCATGAGATTACTATACATACTAATTGACTTCCCTTCTGATTCTCATTTCTGGGCGAAGGGTCTGAAGGGTTTTTTTTTACATATGTACAGAAGACCACAAATAACCTACTGAACACATTTTTGACCTATTAGTCCTTGAAAATTAACTTACTATACATACAAATGGACTTTCCTTCTGATTCCCATCTCTGGCCAAAGTGTCCACAAGAGATTTTTTTAAAAGTTATTTTCAAGTTGTTGTTTTTTTTTACATGATATGGCTATACAGAAGTCCATATTTGACTATGAGCATATACGGGAATCAGAAGTGAAGTTCATGAGTATGTATAAGTTCATGATCGAGGACTCTTTGGCCAGATATTATATTCAGTAGGTCAGTTATGTATGGCTTAATGTAATATGAGTATGTACAGTAACTTAATATTTTAGGACTCTTCGGCAAGAAGGATGTGCAATAGGTCATAATGTACTATCTGGCTGATTTAAAATGAGGAGTCAAAGGGAATATATAAAAAACCTAATGTTTGTGAATTTGTCGGCGAGAAAGACGTTCAAAAGCCATAATTATCTACTTCCCGGCATAATGAGCAAGACAACTTATTCCGAGGTGCATTGAGGACATATATGCCATTGCAGTGCATTGCATTATATGGACATAACTTTATCCAAGGAATACTTTAAGAATAACATATTAGAGATAAAACATTAGCGATAATAGAGATATACTTGGAGCTAACACAGCACATATGAGACATACCCTTTGAAAAGAATTGAAAGTTGCTTAAGCAGTTGCTATTGCACTTATATGCACAACGAGTTTTTGTATGCATTGCAAAAGCACTAATCTCTTCAATGCACAACGATTTCTTGTAAGCATTGTAATGCAAACGCACTAAACTCTTCAATTCACGAGTTTTGTGTGCAATGCAATGCAAACAGCACTGATCTTTTCAATGCACAACTAGTTCTTGTATGCAATGCAAAAGCAGTTGTCTCGAATGCACAGCGAGTTCTTATATGCATTGTAATGCAAACGCACTAAACTCTTCAATTCACGAGTTTTGTGTGCAATGCAATGCAAATGCACTAAACTCTTCAATGCACAACGAGTTTTGTATGCATTGCAATGCAAAAGCATAATCTCTTTAATGCACAACGAATTTTTATATGCATTGCAATGCAACAGCAATGATCTCTTATTTTAATTTAATGCAAAAGCACTAATCTCTTCAATGCACAACGAACTTCTTGTATGCATTGTAATGTAAAAGCAATTATCTTTTCAATGCACTAGTTTTATGTATGCAATGCAATGCAAACGCACTAATCTCTTCAATGCACGAGTTTTGTATGCAATTCAATGCAAACGCACTAATCTGTTCAATGCACGGGTTTTGTATGCAATGCAATGCAACAGCAATAAACTTCAATGCACGAGTTTTTGTAAGCAGTGCAAATGTAGTTGTCTCTTCAATGCACAAGTTCTTGTATGCATTGCAAAAAAGCATTTGTCTCTCAATGCACAAGTTTTTGTATGCATTGCAACAGCAATTATCTTTTTAATGTACAACGAGTTATTGTATGCAATGCAATGCAAACGCACTAATCTCTTCAATGCACGAGTTTTGTATGCAATGCAATGCAAACGCACTAACTCTTCAATGCACAACGAATTTTATATGCATTGCAATGCAAAAGTATAATCTCTTTAATGCACAACGATTTCATATATGCATTGTATTGTAAAAGCAATTATCTTTTTAATGCACAACGATTGTATGCAATGCAAATGCAAACGCACTAATCTCTTCAATGCACGAGTTTTGTATGCAATGCAATGCAAACGCACTGATCTCTTCAATGCACAAGGAGTTCTTGTATGCATTGCAAAAGCAGTTGTCTCTTCAATGCACGAGTTTTCTATGCAATGCAATGCAATCGCACTGATCTCTTCAATGCAAGAGTTCTTGTATTCATTGCAAAAGTAGTACTTGTACGCAATAATGCACAACAATGCAATCTTTTTAATGTTCAAAGAATTATTGTATGCAATGCAATGTAAACGCACGAAAGTCTTCAATGCACAACGATTTCCTATATGCATTGCAATCCAACAGCATTCTGCAATGCACAAATTCTTGTATGCAACGCAAAAGCAGTTGTCGCTTCAATGCACAACAAGTTCTTATATGCATTGCAAAAGCCTTAATCTCTGCAATGCACAACGATTTATTGTTCAATGCAATTCAATGCAAAAGCACTAATGTCTTCAATGTACTAGTTCTTGTATGCATTGCATAAACAGTTGTTATTGCAAAAGCAGTTGTCTCTTCAATGCACAAGTTCTTGCATGTAATGCAAAAGCAGTTGTCTCTTCAATGCACGAGTTTTGTATGCAATGCAATGCAACAGCACTGATCTCTTCAACGCACAACGAGTTCTTATATTCATTGCAAAAGCAGTTGTCTCTTGTATACAGCGAGTTCTTATATGCATTGTAATGCAAAACCACTAATCTAAAAGCAATTATCTTTTCAATGCACGAGTTATTGTATGCAATGCAATGCAAACGCACTAAACTCTTCAATGCACAACGAGTTTTGTATGCATTGCAAAGCAACAGCTCTGATCTCTTCAATGCACAAGGAGTTTTTGTATGCATTGCAAAAGCACTAATCTTTTCAATGCACGAGTTTTCTATGCAATGCAATGCAAACGCACTGACCTCTTCAATGCACGAGTTCTTGTATTCATTGCAACAGCAGTTCGTAATAATGCACAACGATGCAATCTTTTCAATGCACGAGTTATTGTATGAAATGCAATGCAAACGCACTAATCTCTTCAATGCACAAGTTCTTGCATGCATTGCAAAAACAGATGTCTCCTTCAATGCAGTTCTTGTATGCAGTGCAAAAGCACTAATCTCTTCAATGCACAACGAGTTCTTCTATGCATTACATTGTAAAAGCATTAATCTCTTCAGTGCACAACAAGGTCTTGTATATAATTCAATGCAAAAGCACTAATCTCTTCAGTGCACAACAAGTTCTGGTATGCAATATAATGCAAACGCAATAATCTCTTCAATGCACAACGAGATCTTGTATTCATTGTAATGCAAAAGCAATTATCTTTTCAATGCACAACGAGTTATTGAATGCAATGCAAGCAACAGCACTGATCTCTTCAATACATGACGAGTTCCTGTATGCAATGCAATGCAAAAGCACTAATCTTCTGAGCTCTGGTATGCAATGCAATGTAAAAGCACTAATCTCTTCAGTGCACAATGAGTTCTTGTATGCAATGCAAAAGCACTTGTCTCTTCAATGCTCGTATTCTTGTATGCACTTTCTTGCATGTAATGCAACAGCTCACATGTTGTGTTATCTCTTAATACACAACGCATTAAGTTAGATGGTGCAAAAGAAATTATCTCTTCATCATATAACACAACATTTTTATGCAATTCATGGAAACAGAGCATATGTTATTCTTTAATGCACAACAGAATGATTTTCTTTTTGTGTCTAAACAGAGCATTTTAAGGTTGTTCTTCACTGAATAACGGATTAAGTTAGATAAGTGTATGCAATGCAACAATTGTGTTGTGTTATTTCTTTAATGAGTTAGTTCTTGTATGCATATCAATGAAATGGAGCATATCTCAAGAGTTATGTTATCTCTTCAATGCACAATTTAGATCGTTTATGCAATGCAATAAAACAGCATATGTTATTCACAATGCACAACGTATTAAGTTAGATCCTGCATGGAATGTAACAGCACACGTTATATTTTCCCTCTTCAATTTATAACGAAATGAGTTTGTATACAATGCAAGCAAATATGTTTATGTTATATTTATTATTCAATGCACAGCGTATTACGTTAGATCGTGTATGCAGTGCAAGGCAATAGCAAATATGTTATTTAAATGCACAACGGCATGAGTTAGTTCTTGTTGCAATGCAGTACAACAGCACATATGTTATGTCTTCAATGCACAACGGAATAATTAAGTTTTCTATCAGAGTTTTCTTAAGTTTTCTTTTCTAGCAGAGCAAAACATAACATTTTAAGTCTGTTCCTCACTGGAAATGGATTAAGTTAATTTAAGCACAATATACTGAACATATGTCTGACCAAGGGGTCCACACAAGGTTTTCAACTATATATTCTCAAAGACTCCTTCTGATGTTAAATCAACCATACAGTAGTCCATATTTGACCCACTGAACATATTTCTGGCTCAAGAGTCCTCGATCATGAACTTACAATACATACTCATTGACTTCCCTTCTGATTCCCATTTTTAGCGTTGTGAACATACTTCTGGCCAAATGGTCCAGAAAAGTTTTTTTTACTATATATTCTAAAAGACTCCTTCTGAACATATTTTTGGACCAAGAGTCCTTAAACACTAAGAGCCGAAGCGTCCTTAAACACTAAATTACTATAAATACTCATAGACTTCCGTTCTGATTCCAATTACTAGCCAGAAGTTCCACAATAGATTTTTTTTTTTTTTTTTTTAACATGTTATGGCTGTACAGAAGTACATATTTGACCTACTGAACATATTTTTGGCCCAAGAGTCCTTAAACACTAACTTACTATACATGCTCATTGACATCCCTTCTGATTCCCATTACTAGCCAAAAGTTCCACAAAAGGTTTTACATTTTTTTTTTTTTTTTTTACATGTTAAGGCTGTACAGAAGTCTATATTTGACCTACTGGCAAAAGTTCCACAAAAGATTTTTTTTAAAAATTGAAAAAAAAAAAAAAAAATGTATGTTATGGCTGTACAGAAGTCCATATTTGACCTACTGAACATATTTTTGGCCCAAAAGTCCTTAAAAATGACACATCACACGCTCATTGACTTCCCTTCTGATTCCCACTACTAGCCTAAAGTTCAACAAAAGTTTTTTTTTTTTTTTTTTAATTTTTTTAATATGTTATGGCTGTACAGAAGTCCATATTTGACCTACTGAACATAGCTTTAGGCCAAGAGTCCTCAATCATGAACTTACTATACATACTCATTGACTTCCCTTCTGATTCACATTACTAGCCAAAAGTTCCACAAAAGGTTTTTTTAAGGTTTATTTTTATTTATTTATTTTTTTTTTTTTTACATGTTATGGCTGTACAGAAGTCCATATTTGACCTACTGAACATATTTTTGGCCCAAGAGTCCTTAAACAGTAACTTACTATATATACCCATTGACTTCCCTTATGATTCCCATTATTAGCCAAAAGTTCCACAAGGTTTTATTTATGGTTTTTATTTTTATTTTTTATTTTTACATATTATGGCTGTACAGAAGTCCATATTTGACCTACTGAACATATTTTTGGCCCAAGAGTCCTTAAACACTAACTTCCTATACATGCTCATTGACATCCCTTCTGATTCCCATTACTAGCCAAAAGTTCCACAAAAGGTTTTACATTTTTTTTTTTTTTTTTTTTTTACATGTTAAGGCTGTACAGAAGTCTATATTTGACCTACTGGTAAAAGTTCCACAAAAGATTTTTTTTAAAAATTGAAAAAAAAAAAAAAAAATGTATGTTATGGCTGTACAGAAGTCCATATTTGACCTACTGAACATATTTTTGGCCCAAAAGTCCTTAAAAATGACACAACACACGCTCATTGACAACTTCTGATTCCCACTACTAACCTAAAGTTCAAAAAATTTTTTTTTTTTTTTTTTTTTTTAATTTTTTTAATATGTTATGGCTGTACAGAAGTCCATATTTGACCTACTGAACATAGCTTTAGGCCAAGAGTCCTCAATCATGAACTTACTATACATACTCATTGACTTCCCTTCTGATTCCCATTACTAGCCAAAAGTTCCACAAAAGGTCTTTTTAAGGTTTATTTTTATTTATTTATTTATTTATTTTTTTACATGTTATGGCTGTACAGAAGTCCATATTTGACCTACTGAACATATTTTTGGCCCAAGAGTCCTTAAACAGTAACTTACTATATATACCCGTTGACTTCCCTTATGATTCCCATTATTAGCCAAAAGTTCCACAAGGTTTTATTTATGGTTTTTATTTTTATTTTTTATTTTTACATATTATGGCTGTACAGAAGTCCATATTTAACCTACTGAACATATTTTTGGCCCAAGAGTCCTTAAACACTAACTTAGTATACATCCTCTTTGATTTCCCTTCTGATTCCCATTACTAGGCAAAAGTTCCAAAAAAAGGTTTTTTTTAAGTTTTTTTTTTTTTTTTTTTAGTTTTTTTTTACATGTTATGGCTGTACAGAAGTCCATATTTGAACTACTGAACATATTTTTGGCCCAAGAGTCCTCAAACAGTAACTTACTATGCATACTCATTGACTTCCCTTCTGATACCCATTATTAGCCAAAAGTTCCACAAGGTTCTTTTAAGATTTTTATTTTTGTTTTTTATTTTTACATATTATGGCTGTACAGAAGTCCATATTTGACCTACTGAACATATTTTTGGCCCAAGAGTCCTCAAACAGCAACTTACTATACATACTCATTGACTTCCCTTATGATACCCATTATTAGCCAAAAGTTCAACAAGGTTTTTTTATTTTTATTTTTTATTTTTACATATTATGGCTGTACAGAAGTCCATATTTGACCTACTGAACATAGCTTTGGGCCAAGAGTCCTCAATTATGAACTTACTATACATACTCATTGACTTCCCTTCTGATTCCTATTACTAGCCAAAAGTTCCAAAAAGTTTTTTTTAAGGTTTATTTTTACTTTTATTTTTATTTTTTACGTTATGGCTGAAAATATTTTTGGCCCAAGAGTTCTTAAACACTAACTTACTATACACACTCATTGACTTCCCTTCTGATTCCCTTTACTAGCCAAAAGTTCCACAAAAGGTTTTACATTTTTTTTTAATTTTTTTTTTTTTATACATGTTATGGCTGTACTGAAGTCTATATTTGACCTACTGGCAAAAGTTCCACAAAAGATTTTTTTCAAAAATTGGAAAAAAAAAAAAAAAAATGTTATGGCTGTACAGAAGTCCATATTTGACCTACTGAACATATTTTTGGCCCAAAAGTCCTTAAAAATGACACAATACACGCTCATTGACTTCCCTTCTGATTCCCACAACTAGCCTAAAGTTCAACAAAAGTTTTTTTTTTTTTAATTTTTTTTAATATGTTATGGCTGTACAGAAGTCCATATTTGACCTACTGAACATATTTTTGGCCCAAGAGTCCTTAAACACTAATTTACTATACATACTCATTGACTTCAGTTCTGATTCCCATTATTAGCCAAAAGTTCCACAAAAGGTTTTTTTAAGGTTTTTATTTTTACGTGTTATGGCTGTACAGAAGTCCATATTTGACCTACTGAACATATTTTTGGCCCAAGAGTCCTCAAACAGTAACTTACTATAGATACTCATTGACTTCCCTTCTGATACCTATTATTAGCCAAAAGTTCCACAAGGTTTTTTTAAGGTTTTTATTTTTATTTTTTATTTTTACATATTATGGCTGTACAGAAGTCCATATTTGACCTACTGAGCATAGCTTTGGGCCAAGAGTCCTCAATCATGAACTTACTATACATACTCATTGACTTCCTTTCTGATTCCCATTACTAGTCAAAAGTTCCACAAAAGGTTTTAAATTTATTTTATTTTTTTTTATTTTTTTTTATTTTTTTTTTTACATCTTATGGCTGTACCCAAATTCCATATTTGACCTACTGAACATAGTTTTGGCCCAAGAGTCCTTAAACAGTAACTTACTATACATACTTATTGACTTCCTTTCTGATTTCCATTACTAGCCAAAAGTTTTTTTTAAGGTTTATTTTTATTTTTATTTTTACATGTTATGGCTGTACAGAAGTCCGTATTTGACCTACTGAACATAGTTTTGGCACAAGAGTCCTCAAATACTAACTTAGTATACATACTCATTGACTTCTGTTCTGAATCCCATTACTAGCCAAAAGTTCCACAAAAGGTTTTTTTAAGGGTTTATTTTTGTTTTGTTTTACGTGTTCTGGCTGTACAGAAGTCCATATTTGACCTACTGAACATATTTTTGGCCAAAGAGTCCTTAAAAACTAACTTACTATACATACTCTTTGACTTCCGTTCTGATTCTCATAACTAGTCAAAAGTTTCTCAAAATGTTTTTTTTATTTATTTTTTTACATGTTATGGCTGTACAGAAGTCCATATTTGACGTACTGAACATATTTTTTGCCCAAGAGTTCTTAAACATTATCTTACTATACATACTCATTGACTTTGTTTCTGATTCCCATTACTAGACAAAAGTTCCACAAAAGGTTTTTTAAAGTTTTTTTTGGTTTGTTTAACATGTTATGGCTGTACAGAAGTCCATATTTGACCTACTGAACATAGCTTTGGGCCAAGAGTCCTCAATCATGAACTTACTATACATACTCATTGACTTCCCTTCTGATTCCCATTACCAGCTAAAAGTTCCAAAAAAGTTTTTTTTAAGGTTTATTTTTACTTTTATTTTTATTTTTTTGTTACATGTTATGGCTGTACAGAAGTCCGTATTTGACCTACTGAACATAGTTTTGGCACAAGAGTCCTCAAACACTAACTTAGTATACATACTCATTGACTTCTGTTCTGAATCCCATTATTAGCCAAAAGTTCCACAAAAGGTTTTTTTAAGGTTTTTATTTTTTATTTTTGCATGTTATGGCTGTACAGAAGTCCATATTTGACCTACTGAACATATTTTTGGTCCAAGAGTCCTTAAACACTAACTTACTATACATACTCATTGACTTCCCTTCTGATTCCCATTACTATCCTAAAAGTTCCACAAAAAATTTTTTAAAAGTTTTTTTGAGGTTTTTTTTTTTTTACATCTTATGGCTGTACTCAAATTCCATATTTGACCTACTGAACATAGTTGTGGCCCAAGAGTCCTTGATCATGAACACTATACGTACTCTTTGACTTCCTTTCTGATTCCCATTACTAGTCAAAAGTTCCACAAAAGGTTTTAAATTTATTTATTTTTTTTCATTTTTTTTTTTACATCTTATGGCTGTACCCTAATTACAATAAGTCCATTTATTTTTATTTATTTTTTTACATGTTATGGCTGTACAGAAGTCCATATTTGACCTACTAACATATTTTTGGCAAAAGAGTCCTTGAACACTAACTTACTATACATTCTCATTGACTTCCCTTCGATTCCCATTGTTAGCCAAAAGTTCCACAAAAGGTTTTTTTAAGGTTTTTTTAAGGTTTTTATTTTTTATTTTTACATGTTATGGGTGTACAGAAGTCCATATTTGACCTACTGAACATATTTTTGGCCCAAGAGTCCTCGATCATGAACACTACACATACTCTTTGACTTCCTTTCTGATTCCCATTACTAGTCAAAAGTTCCACAAAAGGTTTTGTTTATTTTATTTTTTTTTATTTTTTTTTTTACCTCTTATGGCTGTACCCAAATTCCATATTTGCCCTACTGAACATAGTTTTGGCCCAAGAGTCCTTAAACAGTAACTTACTATACATACTTATTACCTTCCTTTCTGATTTCCATTACTAGCCAAAAGTTTTTTTTAAGGTTTATTTTTATTTTTATTTTTACATGTTATGGCTGTACAGAAGTCCGTATTTGACCTACTGAACATATTTTTGGCCCAAGAGTCCTTAAACACTAACTTAGTATACATCCTCTTTGATTTCCCTTCTGATTCCCATTACTAGGCAAAAGTTCCAAAAAAAGGTTTTTTTTAAGTTTTTTTTTTTTTTTTTTTAGTTTTTTTTTACATGTTATGGCTGTACAGAAGTCCATATTTGAACTACTGAACATATTTTTGGCCCAAGAGTCCTCAAACAGTAACTTACTATGCATACTCATTGACTTCCCTTCTGATACCCATTATTAGCCAAAAGTTCCACAAGGTTCTTTTAAGATTTTTATTTTTGTTTTTTATTTTTACATATTATGGCTGTACAGAAGTCCATATTTGACCTACTGAACATATTTTTGGCCCAAGAGTCCTCAAACAGCAACTTACTATACATACTCATTGACTTCCCTTATGATACCCATTATTAGCCAAAAGTTCAACAAGGTTTTTTTATTTTTATTTTTTATTTTTACATATTATGGCTGTACAGAAGTCCATATTTGACCTACTGAACATAGCTTTGGGCCAAGAGTCCTCAATTATGAACTTACTATACATACTCATTGACTTCCCTTCTGATTCCTATTACTAGCCAAAAGTTCCAAAAAGTTTTTTTTAAGGTTTATTTTTACTTTTATTTTTATTTTTTACGTTATGGCTGAAAATATTTTTGGCCCAAGAGTTCTTAAACACTAACTTACTATACACACTCATTGACTTCCCTTCTGATTCCCTTTACTAGCCAAAAGTTCCACAAAAGGTTTTACATTTTTTTTTTATTTTTTTTTTTTTATACATGTTATGGCTGTACTGAAGTCTATATTTGACCTACTGGCAAAAGTTCCACAAAAGATTTTTTTCAAAAATTGGAAAAAAAAAAAAAAAAATGTTATGGCTGTACAGAAGTCCATATTTGACCTACTGAACATATTTTTGGCCCAAAAGTCCTTAAAAATGACACAATACACGCTCATTGACTTCCCTTCTGATTCCCACAACTAGCCTAAAGTTCAACAAAAGTTTTTTTTTTTTTTAATTTTTTTTAATATGTTATGGCTGTACAGAAGTCCATATTTGACCTACTGAACATATTTTTGGCCCAAGAGTCCTTAAACACTAATTTACTATACATACTCATTGACTTCAGTTCTGATTCCCATTATTAGCCAAAAGTTCCACAAAAGGTTTTTTTAAGGTTTTTATTTTTACGTGTTATGGCTGTACAGAAGTCCATATTTGACCTACTGAACATATTTTTGGCCCAAGAGTCCTCAAACAGTAACTTACTATAGATACTCATTGACTTCCCTTCTGATACCTATTATTAGCCAAAAGTTCCACAAGGTTTTTTTAAGGTTTTTATTTTTATTTTTTATTTTTACATATTATGGCTGTACAGAAGTCCATATTTGACCTACTGAGCATAGCTTTGGGCCAAGAGTCCTCAATCATGAACTTACTATACATACTCATTGACTTCCTTTCTGATTCCCATTACTAGTCAAAAGTTCCACAAAAGGTTTTAAATTTATTTTATTTTTTTTTATTTTTTTTTATTTTTTTTTTTACATCTTATGGCTGTACCCAAATTCCATATTTGACCTACTGAACATAGTTTTGGCCCAAGAGTCCTTAAACAGTAACTTACTATACATACTTATTGACTTCCTTTCTGATTTCCATTACTAGCCAAAAGTTTTTTTTAAGGTTTATTTTTATTTTTATTTTTACATGTTATGGCTGTACAGAAGTCCGTATTTGACCTACTGAACATAGTTTTGGCACAAGAGTCCTCAAATACTAACTTAGTATACATACTCATTGACTTCTGTTCTGAATCCCATTACTAGCCAAAAGTTCCACAAAAGGTTTTTTTAAGGGTTTATTTTTGTTTTGTTTTACGTGTTCTGGCTGTACAGAAGTCCATATTTGACCTACTGAACATATTTTTGGCCAAAGAGTCCTTAAAAACTAACTTACTATACATACTCTTTGACTTCCGTTCTGATTCTCATAACTAGTCAAAAGTTTCTCAAAATGTTTTTTTTATTTATTTTTTTACATGTTATGGCTGTACAGAAGTCCATATTTGACGTACTGAACATATTTTTTGCCCAAGAGTTCTTAAACATTATCTTACTATACATACTCATTGACTTTGTTTCTGATTCCCATTACTAGACAAAAGTTCCACAAAAGGTTTTTTAAAGTTTTTTTTGGTTTGTTTAACATGTTATGGCTGTACAGAAGTCCATATTTGACCTACTGAACATAGCTTTGGGCCAAGAGTCCTCAATCATGAACTTACTATACATACTCATTGACTTCCCTTCTGATTCCCATTACCAGCTAAAAGTTCCAAAAAAGTTTTTTTTAAGGTTTATTTTTACTTTTATTTTTATTTTTTTGTTACATGTTATGGCTGTACAGAAGTCCGTATTTGACCTACTGAACATAGTTTTGGCACAAGAGTCCTCAAACACTAACTTAGTATACATACTCATTGACTTCTGTTCTGAATCCCATTATTAGCCAAAAGTTCCACAAAAGGTTTTTTTAAGGTTTTTATTTTTTATTTTTGCATGTTATGGCTGTACAGAAGTCCATATTTGACCTACTGAACATATTTTTGGTCCAAGAGTCCTTAAACACTAACTTACTATACATACTCATTGACTTCCCTTCTGATTCCCATTACTATCCTAAAAGTTCCACAAAAATTTTTTTAAAAGTTTTTTTGAGGTTTTTTTTTTTTTACATCTTATGGCTGTACTCAAATTCCATATTTGACCTACTGAACATAGTTGTGGCCCAAGAGTCCTTGATCATGAACACTATACGTACTCTTTGACTTCCTTTCTGATTCCCATTACTAGTCAAAAGTTCCACAAAAGGTTTTAAATTTATTTATTTTTTTTCATTTTTTTTTTTACATCTTATGGCTGTACCCTAATTACAATAAGTCCATTTATTTTTATTTATTTTTTTACATGTTATGGCTGTACAGAAGTCCATATTTGACCTACTAACATATTTTTGGCAAAAGAGTCCTTGAACACTAACTTACTATACATTCTCATTGACTTCCCTTCGATTCCCATTGTTAGCCAAAAGTTCCACAAAAGGTTTTTTTAAGGTTTTTTTAAGGTTTTTATTTTTTATTTTTACATGTTATGGGTGTACAGAAGTCCATATTTGACCTACTGAACATATTTTTGGCCCAAGAGTCCTCGATCATGAACACTACACATACTCTTTGACTTCCTTTCTGATTCCCATTACTAGTCAAAAGTTCCACAAAAGGTTTTGTTTATTTTATTTTTTTTTATTTTTTTTTTTACCTCTTATGGCTGTACCCAAATTCCATATTTGCCCTACTGAACATAGTTTTGGCCCAAGAGTCCTTAAACAGTAACTTACTATACATACTTATTACCTTCCTTTCTGATTTCCATTACTAGCCAAAAGTTTTTTTTAAGGTTTATTTTTATTTTTATTTTTACATGTTATGGCTGTACAGAAGTCCGTATTTGACCTACTGAACATAGTTTTGGCACAAGAGTCCTCAAATGCTAACTTAGTATACATACTCATTGACTTCTGTTCTGAATCCCATTACTAGCCAAAAGTTCCACAAAAGGTTTTTTTAAAGGTTTTTTTTTTTTGTTTTGTTTTACATGTTCTGGCTGTACAGAAGTCCATATTTGACCTACTGAACATATTTTTGGCCAAAGAGTCCTTTAAAACTAACTTACTATACATACTCTTTGACTTCCGTTCTGATTCTCATAACTAGTCAAAAGTTTCTCAAAATGTTTTTTTTATTTACTTTTTTACATGTTATGGCTGTACAGAAGTCCATATTTGACGTACTGAACATATTTTTTGCCCAAGAGTCCTTAAACATTATCTTACTATACATACTCATTGACTTTGTTTCTGATTCCCATTACTAGACAAAAGTTCCACAAAAGGTTTTTTAAAGTTTTTTTTGGTTTGTTTTACATGTTATGGCTGTACAGAAGTCCATATTTGACCTACTAACATATTTTTGGCAAAAGAGTCCTTGAACACTAACTTACTATACATACTCATTGACTTCCCTTCGATTCCCATTACTAGCCAAAATTTCCACAAAAGGTTTTTAAAAAAAAAAATATATATATATATATATATATATATATATATATTTTTTTTAATATGTTATGGCTGTACAGAAGTCCATATTTGACCTACTAAACATATTTTTGACGAAAGAGTCTTTGAAGATTGACTTTATACATATTGACCTTCTTATGTTACGTCAGCCATACATTAGTCTTTATTTGACGTTCTGAACATACTTCTGGCCAAAGGGTCCAAAAAAGTGTTTTTGCTATATATATTCTCATAGACTCCTTCTGATAATAAACCAGCCATACAGTTGTCCATATTTGACATACTGAACGTATTTCTGTCCAAAAAGTCCTCAATCATGAACTTACTATACATACTCATTGACTTCCCTTCTGATTCCCATGTTTGGCTGAAGGGTCCACAAAAGTTTTTTTTAGTATATATTCTCATAGACTCCTTCTGAACATATTTTTGGTCAAAGAGTCCTTAAACACTAAGAGCCCAAGAGGCCTTAAACACGAACTTACTATACATACTCATTGACTTCGGTTCTGATTCCCATTACTAGCCAAAAGTTCCACAAACATTTTTTTTAAAAAAATTTTTACGTGTTATGGCTGTACAGAAATCCACACTTGACCTACTGAACATAGTTTTGGCCCAAGAGTCCTTAAACAGTAACTTACTATACATACTCATTGACTTCGGTTCTGATCCCCATTACTAGTCAAAAGTTCCACAAAAGGTTTTAAATTTTTTTTTTTTAAATGTTATGGCTGTACAGAAATCCATATTTGACCTACTGAACATAGTTTTGGGCCAAGATTCCTCAATCATGAACTTATTATACATACTCATTGACTTCCCTTCTGATTCAAATTACTAGCCATAATTTCCACAAGTTTTTTTTAAGGTTTATTTTTATTATAATTTTTTTTTTTTACATGTTATGGCTGTACAGAAATCCATATTTGACCTACTGAACATAGTTTTGGGCCAAGAGTCCTCAATCATGAACTTACTATACACACTCATTGACTTCCCTTCTGATTCCCATTACTAGGCAAAAGTTCTACAAAATGTTTTTTAAGTTTTTTTTTTTTTTTTTTTACATATCATGGCTGTACAGAAGTCTATAATTGACCTACTGCCAAAACTTCCACAAAAGGTTTTTTTTAAAGTTTTTTTTAATTTACTTTTTATGTTATGGCTGTACAGAAATCCACATTTGACCTACTGAACATATTTTTGGCCCAAGATACTTAAACACTGACTTACTATACATACTCATTGATTTCCCTTCTGATTCCCATTACTAGCCAAAACTTCCACGAAAGGTTTTACATTTTTTTTAAAAAATTTTTTAATTTTTTTTTTTACATTTTTTGGCTGTACAGAAGTCCATATTTGACCTACTGAACATATTTTTTGCACAAGAGTCTTTAAACACTATCTTACTATACATACTCATTGACTTTGCTTCTGATTCCCATTACTAGCCAAAATTTCCACAAAAGGTTTTTAAAAATATATATATATATTTTTTAATATGTTATGGCTGTACAGAAGTCCATATTTGACCTACTAAACATATTTTTGATGAAAGAGTCTTTGAAGATTGACTTTATATCCATACATATTGACTTATGTTACATACCAGAAGTATGTTCTTCTGAACATACTTCTGGCCAAAGGGTCCAAAAAAGTGTTTTTGCTATATATTCTCATAGACTCCTTCTGATAATAAATCAGCCATACAGTTGTCCATATTTGACCTACTGAACGTATTTCTGTCCAAAAAGTCCTCGATCATGAACTTACTATACATACTCATTGACTTCCCTTCTGATTCCCATGTTTGGCTGAAGGGTCCACAAAGGTTTTTTTAGTATATATTCTCATAGACTCCTTCTGAACATATTTTTGGCCAAAGAGTCCTTAAACACTAAGAGCCCAAGAGTCCTTAAACACTAACTTACTATACATGCTCACTGACTTCCTTTCTGATTCCCATTACTAGCCAAAAGTTCCACAAAAGGTTTTTCAATTTTTTTTTCAATTTTTTTTTAACATGTTATGTCTGTACAGAAGTCGATATTTGACCTACTGAGAATATTTTTGGCCCAAGAGTCCTTAAACACTAACTTACTATACATGCTCACTGACTTCCTTTCTGATTCCCATTACTAGCCAAAAGCTCCACAAAAGTTTTTTTTAAAAAAAAATTTATTTTATTTTTTATTTTTTTTTACATTATGGCTGTACAGAAGTCCATATTTGTCCTACTGAACATATTTTTGGCTCAAGAGTCCTTAAACACTAATTTATTATACATGCTCTTTGACTCCCGTTCTGATTCCCATTACTAGCAAAAAGTTCCACAAAAGGTTTTCATAAAAAGTTTTTTTCTTACATGTTATGGCTGCACAGAAGTCCATATTTGTCCTACTGAACATATTTTTGGCCCGAGAGTCCTTAAACACTGATTTATTATACATACTCTTTGACTCCCGTTCTGATTGCCATTACTAGCCAAAAGTTCCACAAAAGGTTTTCATAAAGTTTAATTTTTGCATGTTATGGCTGCACAGAAGTCCATATTTGACTTACTGAACATATTTTTGACGAAAGAATCTTTGAACATTGAATTTCTATCCATACATATTGACTCCTTAGTTATGTCAGCCTGTATTTAACTTTCTGAACATACCTCTGGCCATAGGGTTGAGAAAAGTTATGTTGCTATATATTCCCATAGACTCCTGCTGATATTAAATCAATCATAAAGCAGTCCATATTTTACCCACAGAGACATATTTCTGGCCGAAGATCCCACGATCATGAACTTACTATAAATACATCATTGACTTCACTTCTGATTCCCATTTCTAGCCAAAATGTTTTTTTTTTTTTTTTTTTTTTTTTTTATGTTATGGCTGTACAGAAGTCCATATTTGACCCACTGAACATATTTTTGACCAAAGTGTCCTTAAAAACTGAATTATTATCAATACTCATTGACTCAGTAAAGTAAAGTAATTACTTTAGTAATGTTACTTTAGCCATACATTAGAACCTGATGTAACATAAGGCGTCAATGAGTATGGATAATAATTCAGTTTTCAAGGACACATTGGTCAAAAATATGTTCAGTAGGTCAAATATGGACTACTGTCTTGCAGTTTTAATATTGGAAGGAGTCTTTGAGAATTGTATAATTGAAAACCAAACCTTTTATGTACGCCTTGGCCAGAAATATGTTCGAAGGGTAAAATATGGACTACTGTCTGGCTTATTTAACATCAGAAGGAATCTATGACAATATATAGAAAATAACCTTTTGTGGCCCCTTTGGCAAGAAATATGTTCAGTGGGACGAATATGGTCCATATATGACCACTGAACATATTTCTGGCCCAAGAGTCATGGATCATGAAATTACTATACATGCTAATTGACTTCCCTTCTGATTCTCATTTCTGGCCGAAGGGTCTGAAGGTTTTTTTTTTTTACATGTTATGGCTGTACAGAAGACGACAAATAACCGACTGAACACATTTTTGACCTATTAGTCCTTGAAAATTAACTTACTATACATACAAATGGACTTTCCTTCTGATTCCCATCTCTGGCCAAAGTGTCCACAAGAGTTTTTTTTAAAAAGTTATTTTCAAGTTGTTTTTTTACTTGATATGGCTATACAGAAGTCCATATTTGACTATGAGCATATATGGGAATCAGAAGTGAAGTTCATGAGTATGTATAAGTTCATGATCGAGGACTCTTTGGCCAGATATTATATTCAGTAGGTCAATTATGTATGGCTTGATGTAATATGAGTATGTACAGTAACTTAATATTTCAGGACTCTTCGGCAAGAAAGATGTCCAATAGGTCATAATGTACTACTTTCTGGCTGATTTAAAATGAGGAGTCAAAGGGAATATATAAAAAACCTAATGTTTGTGGATTTGTCGGCGAGAAAGATGTTCAAAAGCCATAATTATCTACTTCCCAGCATAATGGGTTACTCCTGGCAAGACAACTTATTCCAAGGTGCATTGAGGACATATATGCCATTGCAGTGCATTGCATTACATGGACATAACTTTATCCAAGGAATACTTTAAGAATAACATATTAGAGATAACACATTAGCGATAATAGAGATATACTTGGAGCTAACACAGCACATATGAGACATACCAATTGAAAAGACAGATGTTGCTTAAGCAGTTGCTATTGCACTTATATGCACAACGAGTTTTTGTATGCATTGCAAAAGCACTAATCTCTTCAATGCACAACGATTTCTTGTAAGCATTGCAAAAGCACTAATCTCTTCAATGTACAACGAGTTATTGTATGCAATGCAATGCAAACGCACTAAACTCTTCAATTCACTAGTTTTGTGTGCAATGCAATGCAACAGCACTGATCTTTTCAATGCACAACTAGTTCTTGTATGCAATGCAACAGCAGTTGTCTCGAATGCACAGCGATTTCTTATATGCATTGTAATGCAAAAGCACTAAACTCTTCAATGCACAACGAGTTCTTGTATGCAATGCAAAAGAAGTTGTCTCTTCAAAAGCACAGGTTCCTGTATGCATTGCAAAAGCAGTTGTCTCTTCGATGCAAAAAGATTTCTTATATGCATTGTAATGCAAAAGCACTAATCTCTTCAATGCACAAGTTCTTGTATGCAATGCAATTCAAACGCAATAAACTCTTCAATGCACTACGAGTTTTTGTATGCATTGCAAAAGCAGTTGTCTCTTCAATGCACAAGTTCTTGTATGTAATGCAAAAGCAGTTGTCTCTTCAATGTACGTTCTTGAATGCAATGCAAGAAAGCATTTGTCTCTCAATGGACGAGTTTTTGTATGCATTGCAAAAGCAATTATCTTGCAATGCAATGCAATGCAATGCAAATGCACTAAACTCTTCAGTGCACAACGAGTTTTGTGTATGCATTGCAATGCAAAAGCATATTCTCTTTAATGCACAACGAATTCTTATATGCATTGCAAAAGCAGCTGTCTCTTCAATGCACAAATTTTTGTATGCAATGCAAAAGCAGTTGTCTCTTCAATGCATAACGAGTTCTTGTATGCAATGCAATGCAAACGCAATAAACTCTTCAATTCACAACGATTTCTTGTATGCATTGTAATGTAAAAGTAATTATCTTTTCTCACGAATTATTATATGCAATGCAATGCAATGCAAACGCACTAAACTCTTCAATGCACAACGAGTTTTGTATGCATTGCAATGCAACAGCACTCATCTCCTCAATGCAAAAGCATAAACTGATGTACAACGATTTCTTATATGCATTGTAATGTAAAAGCAATTATCTTTCAATGCACTACGAGTTATTGTATGCAGTTCAATGCAAACGCACTAATCTGTTTAATGCACGGGTTTTGTATGCAATGCAATGCAACAGCAATAAACTTCAATGCACGAATTTTTGTATACATTGCAAAAGCAATTATCTTTTTAATGCTCAAAAAGTTATTGTATGCAATGCGATGTAAACGCACGAAAGTCTTCAATGCACAACGATTTCTTATATGCATTGCAATCCAACAGCACTGATCTCTGCAATGCACAAATTCTTGTATGCAACGCAAAAGCAGTTGTCGCTTCAATGCACAAGTTCTTGTATGCATTGCAAAAGCAGTTGTCTCTTCAATGCACAAGTTCTTGTATGTAATGCAAAAGCAGTTGTCTCTTCAATGCACGAGTTTTGTATGCAATGCAATGCAACAGCACAGATCTCTTCAATGCACAACGAGTTGTTATATATTAATTGCAAAAGCAGTTGTCTCTTCAATGCACAAATTCTTGTATGCAAAGCAAAAGCAGTTGTCTCTTGAATACACAGCGAGTTCTTATATGCATTGTAATGCAAACGCTCTAATGTCTTCAATGCACAACGAGTTTTGTATGCATTGTAATGTAAAAGCAATTATCTCTTCAATGCACAACGAGTTTTTGTATGCAATGCAATGCAAACGCACTAAACTCTTCAATGCACAACGAGTTCTTGTATTCATTGCAAAAGCAGTTCCTGTACGCAATAATGCACAACAATGCAATCTTTTTAATGCTCAAAGAGTTATTGTATGCAATGCAATGCAAACGCACGAAAGTCTTCAATGCACAACGATTTCTTATATGCATTGCAATCCAACAGCACTAATCTCTGCAATGCACAAATTTTTGTATGCAACGCAAAAGCCTTAATCTCTGCAATGCATAACGAATTATTGTTCCATGCAATTCAGTGCAAAAGCACTAATCTCTTCAATGCACGAGTTCTTATATTCATTGCAAAAGCAGCTGTCGCTTCAATACACAAATTCTTGTATGCAAAGCAAAAGCAGTTGTCTCTTGAATACACAGCGAGTTCTTATATGCATTGTAATGCAAAAGCAATTATCTTTTCAATGCACGAGTTTTGTATGCAAGGCAATGCAAAACGCACTAAACTCTTCAATGCACAACGAGTTCTGTATGCATTGCAATGCAAAAGCATAATCTCTTTAATGCACAACGATTTCTTATATGCATTGTAATGTAAAAGCAATTATCTTTTCAATGCATAACGAGTTATTGTGTGCAATGCAATGCAAACGCACTAATCTCTTCAATGCACGAGTTTTGTATGCAAACGCACTAAACTCTTCAATGCACAACGAATTTTGTATGCATTACAATGCAACAGCACTGGTCTCGTCAATGCACTAGGAGTTCTTGTATGCATTGCAAAAGCAGTTGTCTCTTCAATGCACGAGTTCTTGTATGCATTGCAAAAGCACTAATTTCTTCAATGCACAAGTTCTTATATTCATTGCAAAAGCAGTTCCTGTACGCAATAATGCACAACAATGCAATCTTTTTAATGGTCAAAGAGTTATTGTATGCAATGCAGTACAAACGCACGAAAGTCTTCAATGCACAACGATTTCTTATATGCATTGCAATCCAACAGCACTGATATCTGCAATGCACAAATTCTTGTATGCAACGCAAAAGCAGTTGTCGCTTCAATGCACAACAAGTTCTTGTATGCATTGCAAAAGCCTTAATCTCTGCAATGGCACAACGAATTATTGTTCAATACACTGCAATGCAAAAGCACGAATCTCTTCAATGCACGAGTTATTGTATGCAATTCAATGCAAAAGCACTAATGTCTTCAATGTACTAGTTCTTGTATGCATTGCAAAAACAGTTATTGCAAAAGCAGTTGTCTCTTCAATGCACAAGTTCTTGTATGTAATGCAAAAGCAGTTGTCTCTTCAATGCACGAGTTTTGAATGCAATGCAATGCAACAGCACTGATCTCTTCAATGCACAACGAGTTCTTATATTCATTGCAAAAGCAGTTGTCTCTTCAATGCACAAATTCTTGTATGCAAAGCAAAAGCAGTTGTCTCTTGAATACACAGCGAGTTCAACAGCTGTGCATTGCAATGCAAAAGCACTAAACACTTCAACGCACAACGAGTTCTTGTATGCAATGCAAAAGCAGTTGTCTAATAAAAAAACAAATTCCTGTATGCATTGCAAAAGCAATTACCTCTTCAATGCACAACGAGATATTGTATACAATGCAATGAAAAGCACTTAATCTCTTCAATGTAGAATGAGTTCTTGTATGCAATGCAAAAGCACTAATCTCTTCAATGCACGAGTTTTGTATGCAATACAACAGCACTGATCTCTTCAATGCACAACGAGTTCTTCTATGCATTATATTGCAAAAGCACTAATCTCTTCAGTGCACAACAAGTTCTTATATGCAATGCAATGCAAACGCACTTAGCTCTTCAATACACAACGAGTTCTTGAATACAATGTAATGCAAAACCACTAATCTCTTCAATGTACAAAGAGTTCTTATATGAATTTTCATGCAAAAGCACTTATCTCTTTAATGCACAACGAGTTCTTATATGCAATTCAATGCAAAAGCACTAAACTCTTCAATGCACAACGAGATCTTGTATGCATTGCAAAAGCAGTTTTCTCTTCAATGCACAACGAGTTTTTGTATGCATTGCAATGCAACAGCCCTGATCTCTTCAATGCACAATGAGATCTTGTATGCATTGCAAAAGCAGTTTTCTCTTCAATGCACAACAAGTTTTTGTATGCATTGCAAAAGCACTAACCTCTTCAATGCATAACGAGTTCTTGTATTCAATACAATACAAACGCAATAAACTCTTCAGTGCTCAACGAGTACTTGTATGCAATGCAATGCAACAGCACTGATCTTTTCAATGCACAACGAGTTCTTGTATTCATTGCAAAAGCAGTTGTCTCTTAAATGCACAAATTCTTGTATGCAATGCAAAAGCAGTTGTCTCTTGAATGCACAAATATTTCTTATATGCATTGCAATCCAAAAGCACTAATCTCTTCAATGTAGAACGAGTTCTTGTTTTGGCCCAAGAGTCCTTAAACACTAACTTACTATACAAACTCATTGACTTCCCTTCTGATTCCCATTACTAGCCAAAAGTTTTTTTTAATTTTTATTTTAATTTTTATTTTTTTTACATGTTATGGCTGTACAGAAGTCCATATTTGACCTACTGAACATAGTTTTGGCACAAGAGTCCTCAAACAATAACTTACTATACATAATAATTGACCCCTTCTGATTCCCATTACTATTCAAAAGTTCCACAAAAAGTTTTTTTAAGATTTTTTTTTTTTTTTAAATGTTAAGGCTGTACAGAAGTCCATATTTGACCTTCTGAACATATTTTTGGCCCAAGAGTCCTTAAACACTAACTTACTATACACACACTCATTGACTTCCCTTCTGATTCCCATTATTAGCCAAAAAGTCCACAAAAGATTTTTTTAAGGTTTTTATTTTTATTTTTTATTTTTACATGTTATGGCTGTACAGAAGTCCATATTTTACTTACTGAACATATTTTGGGCGCAAGAGTTCTTAAACACTAACTTACTATACATACTCATTGACTTCCCTTCTGATTAACATTACTAGCCAACTAGCCAAAAGTTCCACAAAAGGTTTTTTTAAGGTTTTTATTTTTACATGTTATGGCTGTACAGAAGTCCATATTTGACCTACTGAACATATTTTTGGCCGAAGAATCCTTAAACACTAACTTACTATACATACTCATTGACTTCCCTTCTGATTCCCATTACTATTCAAAAGTTCCACAAAAGTTTTTTTTAAGGTTTATTTTTATTTTTATTTTTATTTTTATTTTTTTTACATGTTATGGCTGTAAAGAAGTCCATATTTGACCTACTGAACATAGTTTTGGCCCAAGAGTCCTTAAACACTGACTTACTATACATGCTTATTGACTTCCGTTTTGATTCCCATTACTAGCTAAAAGTTCCACATATGGTTTTAAATTATTATTATTATTTATTTTTTTACATGTTACTATACATACTCATTGACTTCCCTTCTGATTCCCATTATTAGCCAAAAGTTCTACAAAAGGTTTTTTAAAGTTTTTTTTTTTTTTTTTTTTTTTACATGTTATAGCTGTACAGAAGTCCATATTTGACCTACTGAACATATTTTTGGCCCAAGAGTCCTTAAATACTAACTTCCTGTACATACTCATTGACTTCCCTTCGATTCCCATTACTAGCCAAATTTTCTACAAAAGGTTTTTAAAAAAAAATATATATATATATATATTTTTTTTTTTTATATGTTATGGCTGTACAGAAGTCCATATTTGACCTACTAAACATATTTTTGACGAAAGAATCTATGAACATTGAATTTCTATCCATACATATTGACTCCTTCTTAGTTATGTCAGCCTGTATTTGACTTTCTGAACATAGCTCTGGCCAAAGGATTTAGAAAAGTTATGTTGCTATATATTCCCATAGACTCCTGCTGATATTAAATCAGCCATAAAGCAGTCCATATTTTACCCACAGAGACATATTTCTGGCCGAAGAGCCCACGATCATGAACTTACTATAAATACATCATTGACTTCACTTCTGATTTCCATTTTTGGCCGATGGGTCAACAAATGTTTTTTTTTTTTACATGTTATGGTTGTACAGAAGTCCATATTTGACCTACTGAACATATTTTTGGCCCAAGAGTCCTTAAACACTAACTTGCTATACATACGCATTGACTTCCGTTCTGATTCCCATTACTAGCCAAAAGTTCCACAAAAGGTTTTTTTAAGGGTTTATTTATTTATTTTTTTTAATGTTATGGCAGTACAGAAGACCATATTTGACCTACTGAACATATTTTTGGCCCAAGAGTCCTTAAACACTAACTTGCTATACATACTCATTGACTTCCGTTCTAATTCCCATTACTAGTCAAAAGTTCCTCAAAAGGTTTTTTTAAAGTTTTTTATTTATTTATTTTTTTACATGTTATGGCTGTACAGAAGTCCATATTTGACGTACTGAATATATTTTTGGTCCAAGAGTCCTTAAACTAACTTACTATACATACTCATTGACTTCTCTTCTTTCCCTTCTGATTCCCATTACTATCCAAAAGCTCCACAAAAGGTTTTAAATTTGTTTTAAATTTTTTTTTTTTTTTTTTTTTTTTTTTTTTTTTTTTACATTTTATGGCTGTACAGAAGTCCATATTTGACCTACTAACATATTTTTGGCAAAGGAGTCCTTGAACACTAACTTACTATATATACTCATTGACTTCCCTTTTTATTCCCATAACTAGCCAAAAGTTCCACAAAAGTATTTTTTTAAGGTTTTTTATTTATTTTTATTTTTTAATTTTACCTGTTATGTCAGTACAGAAGTCCATATTTGACCTACTGAACATATTTTTGGCCCAAGAGTCCTTAAACACTATCTTACTATACATACTCATTGACTTTGTTTCTGATTCCCATTACTAGCCAAAAGTTCCACAAAAGTTTTTTTAAAGTTTTTTTTGGTTTGTTTTACATGTTATGGCTGTACAGAAGTCCATATTTGACCTACTAACATATTTTTGGCAAAAGAGTCCTTGAACACTAACTTACTATATATACTCATTGACTTCCCTTTTTATTCCCATAACTAGCCAAAAGTTCCACAAAAGTATTTTTTTAAGGTTTTTTATTTATTTTTATATTTTAATTTTACATGTTATGTCTGTACAGAAGTCCATATTTGACCTACTGAACATATTTTTGGCCCAAGAGTCCTTAAACACTAACTTCCTGTACATACTCGTTGACTTCCCTTCGATTCCCATTACTAGCCAAAATTTCCACAAAAGGTTTTTAAAAATTTATACATATATATATTTTTTAATGTGTTATGGCTGTACAGAAGTCCATATTTGACCTACTAAACATATTTTTGACGAAAGAGTCTTTGAAGATTAACTTTATGTCCATACATATTGACTTCTTATGTTACGTCAGCCATACATTAGTCTTTATTTGACGTTCTGAACATACTTCTGGCCAAAGGGTCCAAAAAAGTTTTTTTGCTATATATTCTCATAGACTCCTTCTGATAATAAATCAGCCATACAGTTCTCCATATTTGACCTACTGAACGTATTTCTGTCCAAAAAGTCCTCGATCATGAACTTACTATACATACTCATTGACTTCCCTTCTGATTCCCATGTTTGGCTGAAGGGTCCACAAAGGTTTTTTTTAGTATATATTCTCATAGACTCCTTCTGAACATATTTTTGGCCAAAGAGTCCTTAAACACTAAGAGCCCAAGAGTCCTTAAACACTAACTTACTATACATGCACATTGACTTCCTTTCTGATTCCCATTACTAGCCAAAAGTTCCACAAAAGGTTTTTCAATTTTTTTTCAATTTTTTTTTAACATGTTATGTCTGTACAGAATTCCATATTTGTCCTACTGAACATATTTTTGACCCAAGAGTCCTTAAACACTAATTTATTATACATACTCTTTGACTCCCGTTCTGATTCCCATTACTAGCCCAAAGTTCCACAAAAGGTTTTCATAAAAGGTTTTTTTCTTACATGTTATGGCTGCACAGAAGTCCATATTTGTCATACTGAACATATTTTTGACCCAAGAGTCCTTAAACACTAATTTATTATACATACTCTTTGACTCCCGTTCTGATTCCCATTACTAGCCAAAAGCTCCACAAAAGGTTTTCATAAAAAGTTTTTTTCTTACATGTTATGGCTGCACAGAAGTCCATATTTGACCTACTGAATATATTTTTGTCGAAAGAATCTTTGAACATTGAATTTCTATCCATACATATTGACTCCTTCTTAGTTATGTCAGCCTGTATTTGACTTTCTGAACATACCTCTGGCCAAAGGGTTCAGAAAAGTTAAGTTGCTATATATTCCCATAGACTCCTGCTGATATTAAATCAGTCATAAAGCAGTCCATATTTTACCCACAGAGACATATTTCTGGCCGAAGAGCCCACGATCATGAACTTACTATAAATACATCATTGACTTCACTTCTGATTTCCATTTTTGGCCAATGGGCCCAAAAATGTTTTTTTTTTTTTTTTATACATGTTATGGCTGTACAGAAGACCATAATTGACCTATTGAACATATGTTTGACCAAAAAGTCAGTGAAAATTAACACTATACATATTGATGTACCTTCTGACTCCCAATTTTGGCCAAAAGGTCCAAAAAGGTTTTTTCATTGTATATTCTCATAGACTACTTCTGATGTTAAATCAGACATACAGCAGTCCATATTTGACCCACTGAACATATTTCTAGCCCAAGAGTCCTCGATTTCCCTTTTACTCCTCCTCATATTAAATCTGCCACAACATAGTATATTATGAACTATTGAACATCTTTCTGGCCGAAGAGTCCTCAAATATTAAGTTACTATACATACTCAGTGACTCCTTCTTATGTTACGTCAAGCAATACAGAAGACCATAATTGACCTACTGGATATATTTCTGGTCCAAGATTTCTTGAACATTAACTTACTATGCATACATCATTGACTTCCCTTCTGATTCCCATTTCTAGCCAAAAGGTTTTTTTAAGGTTTTTTTTTTTTTTTTTTTTACATGTTATGGCTGTACAGAAGTCCATATTTGACCCACTGAACATATTTTTGACCAAAGTGTCCTTGAAAACTGAATTATTATCCATACTCATTGACTCCTAATGTTACTTTAGCCATACATTAGAACCTGATGTAACATAAGGTGTCAATGAGTATGGATAATAATTCAGTTTTCAAGGACACATTGGTCAAAAATATGTTCAGTAGGTCAAATATGGACTACTGTCTTGCAGTTTTAATATTGGAAGGAGTCTTTGAGAAATGTATAATTTGAAAACCAAACCTTTTATGTACACCTTGGCCAGAAATATGTTTGAAGGGTAAAATATGGACTACTGTCTGGCTTATTTAACATCAGAAGGAATCTATGACAATATATAGAAAATAACCTTTTGTGGCCCCTTTGGCAAGAAATATGTTCAGTAGGTCATATATAGACTAATGTAATGCTGATGTAGGAAGGAGTCAAGAAATATGCATAGTAAGTCAATGTTCAAGGACACTTTGGTCAAAAATATGTTCAGTGGGACGAATATGGTCCATATATGACCACTGAACATATTTCTGGCCCAAGAGTCATCGATCATGAGATTACTATACATACTAATTGACCCCTTCTGATTCTCATTTCTGGCCGAAGGGTCTGAAGGGTTTTTTTTACATGTTATGTACAGAAGACCACAAATAACCTACTGAACACATTTTTGACCTATTAGTCCTTGAAAATTAACTTACTATACATACAAATGGACTTTCCTTCTGATTCCCGTCTCTGGCCAAAGTGTCCACAAGAGATTTTTTAAAAAGTTATTTTCAAGTTGTTGTTTTTTTTACATGATATGGCTATACAGAAGTCCATATTTGACTATGAGCATATATGGGAATCAGAAGTGAAGTTCATGAGTATGTATAAGTTCATGATCGAGGACTCTTTGGCCAGATATTATATTCAGTAGGTCAATTATGTATGGCTTAATGTAATATGAGTATGTACAGTAACTTAATATTTCAGGACTCTTCGGCAAGAAAGATGTGCAATAGGTCATAATGTACTATCTGGCTGTTTTAAAATGAGGAATCAAAGGGAATATATAAAAAACCTAATGTTTGTGGATTTGTCGGCGAGAAAGATGTTCAAAAGCCATAATTATCTACTTCCCGGCATAATGGGTTACTCCTGGCAAAACAACTTATTCCGAGGTGCATTGAGGACATATATGCCATTGCAGTGCATTGCATTATATGGACATAACTTTATCCAAGGAATACTTTAAGAGTAACATGTTAGAGATAAAACATTAGCGATAATAGAGATATACTTGGAGCTAACACAGCACATATGAGACATACCAATTGAAAAGACTTTGAAAAGAATTGAAAGTTGCTTAAGCAGTTGCTATTGCACTTATATGCACAACGAGTTTTTGTATGCATTGCAAAAGCACTAATCTAAACTTTCCACAAAAGTTTTTTTTAAGTTTTATTTTTTTATTTTTTTTTTACATGTTATAGCTGTACAGAAGTCCATATTTGACCTACTGAACATAGTTTTGGCACAAGAGTCCTCAAACAATAACTTACTGTACATAATAATTGACTTCCCTTCTGATTCCCATTACTATTCAAAAGTTCCACAAAAAGTTTTTTTAAGATTTTTTTTTTACAAGTTATGGCTGTACAGAAGTCCATATTTTACTTACTGAACATATTTTGGGCGCAAGAGTTCTTAAACACTAACTTACTATACATACTCATTGACTTCCCTTCTGATTAACATTACTAGCCAACTAGCCAAAAGTTCCACAAAAGGTCTTTTTAAGGTTTTTATTTTTATTTTTTATTTTTACATGTTATGGCTGTACAGAAGTCCATATTTGACCTACTGAACATATTTTTGGCCCAAGAATCCTTAAACACTAATTTACTGTACATACTCATTGACTTCCCTTCTGATTCCCATTACTATTCAAAAGTTCCACAAAAGTTTTTTTTAAGGTTTATTTTTATTTTTATTTTTATTTTTTTTACATGTTATGGCTGTACAGAAGTCCATATTTGACCTACTGAACATAGTTTTGGCCCAAGAGTCCTTAAACAGTAACTTACTATACATACTCATTGACTTCCGTTCTGATTCCCATTACTAGCCAAAAGTTCCACAAAAGGTTTTTTAAAGGTTTGTTAAAGGTTTTTTTTTTTTTTTTTTTTTACATGTTATGGCTGTACAGAAGTCCATATTTGACCTACTGAACATATTTTTGGCCTAAGAGTCCTTAAACACTGACTTACTATACATGCTTATTGACTTCCGGTTTGATTCCCATTACTAGCTAAAAGTTCCACATATGGTTTTAAATTATTATTATTATTTATTGTTTTATTTTTTTATACATGTTATGGCTGTACAGAAGTCCATATTTGACCTACAGAACACAGTTTTGGCCCAAGAGTCCTTAAACACTAACTTAATATACATATTCATTGACTTCCCTTCTGATTCCCATTACTATTCAAAAGTTCCACAAAAGTTTTTTTTAAGGTTTATTTTTATTTTTATTTTTTTTACATGTTATGGCTGTACAGAAGTCCATATTTGACCTACTGAACATAGTTTTGGCCCAAGAGTCCTTAAACAGTAACTTACTATACATACTCATTGACTTCCGTTCTGATTCCCATTACTAGCCAAAAGTTCCACAAAAGGTTTTTTAAAGGTTTGTTAAAGGTTTTTTTTTTTTTTACATGTTATGGCTGTACAGAAGTCCATATTTGACCTACTGAACATATTTTTGGCCTAAGAGTCCTTAAACACTGACTTACTATACATGCTTATTGACTTCCGGTTTGATTCCCATTACTAGCTAAAAGTTCCACATATGGTTTTAAATTATTATTATTATTTATTGTTTTATTTTTTTATACATGTTATGGCTGTACAGAAGTCCATATTTGACCTACAGAACACAGTTTTGGCCCAAGAGTCCTTAAACACTAACTTAATATACATACTCATTGACTTCCCTTCTGATTCCCATTATTAGCCAAAAGTTCTACAAAAGGTTTTTTAAAGGTTTTTTTTTTTTTTTTTTTTTTTACATGTTATGGCTGTACAGAAGTCCATATTTGACCTACTGAACACAGTTTTGGCCCAAGAATCCTTAAACACTAACTTAATATACATACTCATTGACTTCCCTTCTGATTCCCATTATTAGCCAAAAGTTCTACAAAAGGTTTTTTAAAGGTTTTTTTTTTTTTTTTTTAACATGTTATGGCTGTACAGAAGTCCATATTTGACCTACTGAACACAGTTTTGGCCCAAGAATCCTTAAACACTAACTTACTATACATACTCATTGACTTCCCTTCTGATTCCCATTACTATTCAAAAGTTCCACAAAAGGTTTTTTTAAGGTTTTTATTTTTATTTTTTATTTTTGCATGTTATGGCTGTACAGAAGTCCATATTTGACCTACTGAACATAGCTTTGGGCCAAGAATCCTTAAACACTAACTTACTATACATACTCATTGACTTCCCTTCTGATTCCCATTACTACTCAAAAGTTCCACAAAAGTTTTTTTTAAGGTTTATTTTTATTTTTATTTTTTTTACATGTTATGGCTGTACAGAAGTCCATATTTGACCTACTGAACATAGTTTTGGCCCAAGAGTCCTTAAACAGTAACTTACTATACATACTCATTGACTTCCGTTCTGATTCCCATTACTAGCCAACTAGCCAAAAGTTCCACAAAAGGTTTTTTTATTTTTTTTTATTTTTTTATACATATTATGGCTGTACAGAAGTCCATATTTGACCTACAGAACACAGTTTTGGCCCAAGAGTCCTTAAACACTAACTTAATATACATACTCATTGACTTCCCTTCTGATTCCCATTACTAGCCAACTAGCCAAAAGTTCCACAAAAGGTTTTTTTATTTTTTATTTTTACATGTTATGGTTGTGCAGAAGTTCATATTTGACCTACTGAACATATTTTTGACCAAAGAGTCCTTAAACACTAACTTACTATACATACTCATTGACTTCCCTTCTGATTCCCATTACTAGCCAACTAGCCAAAAGTTCCACAAAAGGTTTTTTTATTTTTTATTTTGTTATGTTATGGTTGTGCAGAAGTTCATGTTTGACCTACTGAACATATTTTTGACTAAAGAGTCCTTAAACAGTAACTTACTACACATACTCATTGACTTCCCTTCTGATTCCCATTACTAGCCAACTAGCCAAAAGTTCCAAAAAATGTTTTTTTAATTTTTATTTTTACCTGTTATGGTTGTGCAGAAGTTAATATTTGACCTACTGAACATATTTTTGACCAAAGAGTCCTTAAACACTAACTTACTATACATACTCATTGACTTCCCTTCTGATTCCCATTACTAGCCAACTAGCCAACTAGCCAACTAGCCAAAAGTTCCACAAAATGTTTTTTTATTTTTTATTTTTACATGTTATGGTTGTGCAGAAGTTCATATTTGACCTACTGAACATATTTTTGACCAAAGAGTCCTTAAACACTAACTTACTATATTTATTGACTTCCCTTCTGATTCCCATTATTAGCCAAAAGTTCCACAAAAGGTTTTTTTTAAGGTTTTTATTTTTATTTTTTATTTTTACATGTTATGGCTGTACAGAAGTCCATATTTGACCTACTGAACATATTTTTGGCCCAAGAGTCCTTAAACACTAACTTACTATACATACTCTTCGACTTCCGTTCTGATTCCCATTACTAGCCAAAAGTTCCACAAAAGTTTTTTTTAAGGTTTATTTTTATTTTTATTTTTTTTACATGTTATGGCTGTACAGAAGTCCATATTTGACCTACTGAACATAGTTTTGGCCCAAGAGTCCTTAAACAGTAACTTACTATACATACTCATTGACTTCCGTTCTGATTCCCATTACTAGCCAACTAGCCAAAAGTTCCACAAAAGGTTTTTTTATTTTTTTTTATTTTTTTATACATATTATGGCTGTACAGAAGTCCATATTTGACCTACAGAACACAGTTTTGGCCCAAGAGTCCTTAAACACTAACTTAATATACATACTCATTGACTTCCCTTCTGATTCCCATTACTAGCCAACTAGCCAAAAGTTCCACAAAAGGTTTTTTTATTTTTTATTTTTACATGTTATGGTTGTGCAGAAGTTCATATTTGACCTACTGAACATATTTTTGACCAAAGAGTCCTTAAACACTAACTTACTATACATACTCATTGACTTCCCTTCTGATTCCCATTACTAGCCAACTAGCCAAAAGTTCCACAAAAGGTTTTTTTATTTTTTATTTTGTTATGTTATGGTTGTGCAGAAGTTCATGTTTGACCTACTGAACATATTTTTGACTAAAGAGTCCTTAAACAGTAACTTACTACACATACTCATTGACTTCCCTTCTGATTCCCATTACTAGCCAACTAGCCAAAAGTTCCAAAAAATGTTTTTTTAATTTTTATTTTTACCTGTTATGGTTGTGCAGAAGTTAATATTTGACCTACTGAACATATTTTTGACCAAAGAGTCCTTAAACACTAACTTACTATACATACTCATTGACTTCCCTTCTGATTCCCATTACTAGCCAACTAGCCAACTAGCCAACTAGCCAAAAGTTCCACAAAATGTTTTTTTATTTTTTATTTTTACATGTTATGGTTGTGCAGAAGTTCATATTTGACCTACTGAACATATTTTTGACCAAAGAGTCCTTAAACACTAACTTACTATATTTATTGACTTCCCTTCTGATTCCCATTATTAGCCAAAAGTTCCACAAAAGGTTTTTTTTAAGGTTTTTATTTTTATTTTTTATTTTTACATGTTATGGCTGTACAGAAGTCCATATTTGACCTACTGAACATATTTTTGGCCCAAGAGTCCTTAAACACTAACTTACTATACATACTCTTCGACTTCCGTTCTGATTCCCATTACTAGCCAAAAGTTCCTCAAAAGGTTTTAAATTTTTTTTTTTTTACATTTTATGGCAGTACAGAAGTCCATATTTGACCTACTGAACATATTTTTGGCCCAAGAGTCCTTAAACACTAACTTACTATACATACTCATTGACTTCCCTTCTTTCCCTTCTGATTCCCATTACTATCCAAAAGTTCCACAAAAGGTTTTAAATTTATTTTTATTTTTATTTTTTTATTTTTTTTTACATATATTTGACCTACTGAACATATTTTTGACGAAAGAGTCTTTGAAGATTGACTTTATGTCCATACATATTGACTTCTTATGTTACGTCAGCCATACATTAGTCTTTATTTGACGTTCTGAACATACTTCTGCCCAAAGGGTCCAAAAAAGTGTTTTTGCTATATATTCTCATAGACTCCTTCTGATAATAAATCAGCCATACAGTTGTCCATATTTGACCTACTGAACGTATTTCTGTCCAAAAAGTCCTCGAACATGAACTTACTATACATACTCATTGACTTCCCTTCTGATTCCCATGTTTGGCTGAAGGGTCCACAAAGGTTTTTTTTAGTATATATTCTCATAGACTCCTTCTGAACATATTTTTGGCCAAAGAGTCCTTAAACACTAAGAGCCCAAGAGTCCTTAAACACTAACTTACTATACATGCACATTGACTTCCTTTCTGATTCCCATCACTAGCCAAAAGTTCCACAAAAGGTTTTTCAATTTTTTTTCAATTTTTTTTTAACATGTTATGTCTGTACAGAATTCCATATTTGTCCTACTGAACATATTTTTGACCCAAGAGTCCTTAAATAACTAATTTATTATACATACTCTTTGAGTCCCGTTCTGATTCCCATTACTAGCCAAAAGTTCCACAAAATGTTTTCATAAAAAGTTTTTTTCTTACATGTTATGGCTGCACAGAAGTCCATATTTGTCATACTGAACATATTTTTGACCCAAGAGTCTTTAAATACTAATTAATTATACATACTCTTTGACTCCCGTTCTGATTCCCATTACTAGCCAAAAGTTCCACAAAAGGTTTTCATAAAAAGATTTTTTTCTTACATGTTATGGCTGCACAGAAGTCCATATTTGGCCTACTGAATATATTTTTGTCGAAAGAATCTTTGAACATTAAATTTCTATCCATACATATTGACTCCTTCTTAGTTATGTCAGCCTGTATTTGACTTTCTGAACATACCTCTGGCCAAAGGGTTCAGAAAAGTTAAGTTGCTATATATTCCCATAGACTCCTGCTGATATTAAATCAGTCATAAAGCAGTCCATATTATACCCACAGAGACATATTTCTTGCCGAAGAGCCCACGATCATGAACTTACTATAAATACATCATTGACCACTTCTGATTTCCATTTTTGGCCAATGGGTCCAAAAATGTTTTTTTTTTATATACATGTTATGGCTGTACAGAAGACCATAATTGACCTATTGAACATATTTTTGACCAAAAAGTCAGTGAAAATTAACTTACTATACATACTTATTGATGTACCTTCTGACTCCCAATTTTGGCCAAAAGTTCCAAAAAGGTTTTTTCATTGTATATTCTCATAGACTACTTCTGATGTTAAATCAGACATACAGCAGTCCATATTTGACCCACTGAACATATTTCTAGCCCAAGAGTCCTCGATTTCCCTTTTACTCCTCCTCATATTAAATCTGCCACAACGTAGTATATTATGAACTATTGAACATCTTTCTGGCCGAAGAGTCCTCAAATATTAAGTTACTATACATGCTCAGTGACTCCTTCTTATGTTACATCAAGCAATACAGAAGACCATAATTGACCTACTGGATATATTTCTGGTCCAAGATTTCTTGAACATTAACTTACTATACATACATCATTGACTTCCCTTCTGATTCCCATTTCTAGCCAAAAGGTTTTTTTAAGGTTTTTTTTTTTTTTTTTTTTACATGTTATGGCTGTACAGAAGTCCATATTTGACCCACTGAACATATTTTTGACCAAAGTGTCCTTGAAAACTGAATTATTATCCATACTCATTGACTCCTAATGTTACTTTAGCCATACATTAGAACCTGATGTAACATAAGGTGTCAATGAGTATGGATAATAATTCAGTTTTCAAGGACACATTGGTCAAAAATATGTTCAGTAGGTCAAATATGGACTACTGTCTTGCAGTTTTAATATTGGATGGAGTCTTTGAGAAATGTATAATTTGAAAACCAAACCTTTTAAGTACACCTTGGCCAGAAATATGTTCGAAGGGTAAAATATGGACTACTGTCTGGCTTATTTAACATCAGAAGGAATCTATGACAATATATAGAAAATAACCTTTTGTGGCCCCTTTGGCAAGAAATATGTTCAGTAGGTCATATATAGACTAATGTAATGCTGATATAGGAAGGAGTCAAGAAGTATGGATAGTAAGTCAATGTTCAAGGACACTTTGGTCAAAAATATGTTCAGTGGGACGAATATGGTCCATATATGACCACTGAACATATTTCTGGCCCAAGAGTCATCGATCATGAGATTACTATACATACTAATTGACTTCCCTTCTGATTCTCATTTCTGGCCGAAGGGTCTGAAGGTTTTTTTTTTACATGTTATGTACAGAAGACCACAAATAACCTACTGAACACATTTTTGACCTATTAGTCCTTGAAAATTAACTTACTATACATACAAATGGACTTTACTTCTGGTTCCCGTCTCTGGCCAAAGTGTCCACAAGAGATTTTTTAAAAAGTTATTTTCAAGTTTTTTTTTTTTTTACATGATATGGCTATACAGAAGTCCATATTTGACTATGAGCATATATGGGAATCAGAAGTGAAGTTCATGAGTATGTATAAGTTCATGATCGAGGACTCTTTGGCCAGATATTATATTCAGTAGGTCAATTATGTATGGCTTAATGTAATATATGTACAGTAACTTAATATTTCAGGACTCTTCGGCAAGAAAGATGTGCAATAGGTCATAATGTACTATCTGGCTTTTTTAAAATGAGGAATCAAAGGGAATATATAAAAAACCTAATGTTTGTGGATTTGTCGGCGAGAAAGATGTTCAGAAGCCATAATTATCTTCTTCCCGGCATAATGGGTTACTCCTGGCAAAACAACTTATTCCGAGGTGCATTGAGGACATATCAATGTATTGCAGTGCATTGCATTATATGGACATAACTTTATCCAAGGAATACTTTAAGAGTAACATATTAGAGATAAAACATTAGCGATAATAGAGATATACTTGGAGCTAACACAGCACATATGAGACATACCAATTGAAAAGACTTTGAAAAGAATTGAAAGTTGCTTAAGCAGTTGCTATTGCACTTATATACACAACGAGTTTTTGTATGCAATGCAAAAGCAGTTGTCTCGAATGCACAGCGAGTTCTTATATGCATTGTAATGCAAACGCACTAAACTCTTCAATTCACGAGTTTTGTGTGCAATGCAATGCAAATGCACTAAACTCTTCAATGCAGAACGAGTTTTGTATGCATAGCAATGCAAAAGCATAATCTCTTTAATGCACAACGAATTTTTATATGCATTGCAATGCAACAGCAATGATCTCTTCGATGCACAAGGAGTTCTTGTATGCATTGCAAAAGCAGTTGTCTCTTCAATGCATAACGAGTTATTTTATGCAATGCAAACGCAATAAACTCTTCAATTCACAATGATTTCTTATTGTAATTTAATGCAAAAGCACTAATCTCTTCAATGCACAACGAGTTCTTGTATGCAATTCAATGCAAACGCACCTAATCTCTTCAATGCACGAGTTTTGTATGCAATGCAATGCAAACGCACTAAACTCTTCAATGCACAACGAGTTTTGTATGCAATTCAATGCAAACGCACCTAATCTGTTCAATGCACGGGTTTTGTATGCAATGCAATGCAATGCAATGCAAACGCACTAATCTCTTCAAAGCACGAGTTTTGTATGCAAACGCACTAAACTCTTCAATGCACAACGAGTTATTGTATGCAATTCAATGCAAACGAACCTAATCTTTTCAATGCATGGGTTTTGTATGCAATACAATGCAACAGCAATAAATTTCAATGCACGAGTTTTTGTAAGCAGTGCAAAAGTAGTTGTCTCTTCAATGCACACGTTCTTGTATGCATTGCAAAAAAGCATTTGTCTCTCAATGCACAAGTTTTTGTATGCATTGCAAAAGCAATTGTCTTTTTAATGCACAATGAGTTATTGTATGCAATGCAATGCAAACGCACTAATCTCTTCAATGCACGAGTTTTGTATGCAATGCAATGCAAACGCACTAACTCTTCAATGCACAACGAATTTTATATGCATTGCAATGCAAAAGTATAATCTCTTTACTGCACAACGATTTCATATATGCATTGTAATGTAAAAGCAATTATCTTTTTAATGCACAACGAGTTATTGTATGCAATGCAATGCAAACGCACTAATCTCTTCAATGCACGAGTTTTGTATGCAATGCAATGCAAACGCACTAAACTCTTCAATGCACAACGAATTGTGTATGCATTGCAATGCAACAGCACTGATCTCTTCAATGCACAAGGAGTTCTTGTATGCATTGCAAAAGCAGTTGTCTCTTCAATGCACGAGTTTTCTATGCAATGCAATGTAATCGCACTGATCTCTTCAATGCAAGAGTTCTTGTATTCATTGCAAAAGTAGTTCTTGTACGCAATACAATCTTTTTAATGTTCAAAGAATTATTGTATGTATATTGTATTATTGTACAACGATTTCCTATATGCATTGCAATCCAACAGCACTGATCTCTGCAATGCACAAATTCTTGTATGCAACGCAAAAGCAGTTGTCGCTTCAATGCACAACAAGTTCTTATATGCATTGCAAAAGCCTTAATCTCTGCAATGCACAACGAATTATTGTTCAATGCAATTCAATGCAAAAGCACTAATGTCTTCAATGTACTAGTTCTTATATGCATTGCATAAACAGTTGTTATTGCAAAAGCAGTTGTCTCTTCAATGCACGAGTTTTGTATGCAATGCAATGCAACAGCACTGATCTCTTCAATGCACAACGAGTTCTTATATTCATTGCAAAAGCAGTTGAACAAATGAACAAATTCTTGTATGCAAAGAAAAAAGTATTTGTCTCTTGAATACAGCGAGTTCTTATATGCATTGTAATGCAAAACCACTAATCTCTTCAATGCACAACGATTTTTGTATGCATTGTAATGTAAAAGCAATTATCTTTTCAATGCACGAGTTATTGTATGCAATGCAATGCAAACGCACTAATCTCTTCAATGCACGAGTTTTGTATGCAATGCAATGCAAACGCACTAAACTCTTCAATGCACAACGAGTTTTGTATGCATTGCAATGCAAAAGCATAATCTCTTTAATGCACAACGATTTCTTACATGCATTGTAATGTAAAAGCAATTATCTTTTCAATGCACAACGAGTTTTTGTATGCAATGCAATGCAAACGCACTAATCTCTTCAATGCACAACACATTTTGTATGCATTGCAAAGCAACAGCTCTGATCTCTTCAATGCACAAGGAGTTTTTGTATGCATTGCAAAAGCACTAATCTCTTCAATGCACAACACATTTTGTATGCATTGCAAAGCAACAGCTCTGATCTCTTCAATGCACAAGGAGTTTTTGTATGCATTGCAAAAGCACTAATCTCTTCAATGCACGAGTTTTCTATGCAATGCAATGCAAACGCACTGATCTCTTCAACGCACGAGTTCTTGTATTCATTGCAACAGCAGTTCCTGTACGCAATAATGCACAACAATGCAATCTTTTTAATGCTCAAAGAGTTATTGTATGCAATGCAATGCAAACGCACGAAAGTCTTCAATGCACAACGATTTCTTATATGTAATTTAATGCAAAAGCAATTATCTTTTCAATGCACAAGTTATTGTATGAAATGCAATGCAAACGCACTAATCTCTTCATTGCACAACAAGTTCTTGTATACAATTCAATGCAAAAGCACTAATCTCTTCAGTGCACAACAAGTTCTGGTATGCAATATAATGCAAACGCAATAAACTCTTCAATGCACAACGAGATCTTGTATGCATTGCAAAAGCATTTTTCTCTTCATTGCACAACGAGTTATTGAATGCAATGCAATGCAACAGCACTGATCTCTTCAATACATGACGAGTTCCTGTATGCAATACAATGCAAAAGCACTAATCTTCTGAGTTCTGGTATGCAATGCAAAAGCACTTGTCTCTTCAATGCTCGTATTCTTGTATGCACTTTCTTGCATGTAATGCAACAGCTCACATGTTGTGTACACAACGCATTAAGTTAGATGTTGCAAAAGAAATTATCTCTTCATTATATAACACAACATTTTTATGCAATTCATTGAAACAGAGCATATGTTATTCTTTAATGCACAACGGAATGATTTTCTTTTTGTGTCTAAACAGAGCATTTTAAGGTTGTTCTTCACTGAATAACGGATTAAGTTAGATAAGTGTATGCAATGCAACAATTGTGTTGTGTTATTTCTTTAATGAGTTAGTTCTTGTATGCATATCAATGAAATGGAGCATATCTCAAGAGTTATGTTATCTCTTCAATGCACAATTTAGATCGTTTATGCAATGCAATAAAACAGCATATGTTATTCACAATGCACAACGTATTAAGTTAGATCCTGCATGGAATGTAACAGCACACGTTATATTTTCCCTCTTCAATTTATAACGAAATGAGTTTGTATACAATGCAAGCAAATATGTTTATGTTATATTTATTATTCAATGCACAGCATATTACGTTAGATCGTGTATGCAGTGCAAGGCAATAGCAAATATGTTATTTAAATGCACAACGGCATGAGTTAGTTCTTGTTGCAATGCAGTACAACAGCACATATGTTATGTCTTCAATGCACAACGGAATAATTAAGTTTTCTATCAGAGTTTTCTTAAGTTTTCTTTTCTAGCAGAGCAAAACATAACATTTTAAGTCTGTTCCTCACTGGAAATGGATTAAGTTAGTTTAAGCACAACATATGTCTGACCAAGGGGTCCACACAAGGTTTTCAACTATATATTCTCAAAGACTCCTTCTGATGTTAAATCAACCATACAGTAGTCCATATTTGACCCACTGAACATATTTCTGGCTCAAGAGTCCTCGATCATGATCTTACAATACATACTCATTGACTTCCCTTCTGATTCCCATTTTTAGCGTTCTGAACATACTTCTGGCCAAATGGTCCAGAAAAGTTTTTTTACTATATATTCTAAAAGACTCCTTCTGAACATATTTTTGGCCCAAGAGTCCTTAAACACTAAGAGCCGAAGCGTCCTAAAACACTAAATTACTATAAATACTCATTGACTTCCATTCTGATTCCCATTACTAGCCAAAAGTTCCACAATAGGTTTTATTTATTTTATTTTTTTAACATGTTATGGCTGTACAGAAGTACATATTTGACCTACTGAACATATTTTTGGCCCAAGAGTCCTTAAACACTAACTTACTATACATACTCATTGACTTCTCTTCTGATTCCCATTACTAGCCAAAAGTTCCACAAAAGGTTTTTTTAAGTTTTTTTTATTTTTATTTTTTTTTACATGTTATGGCTGTACAGAAGTACATATTTGACCCACTGAACATATTTTTGGCCCAAGAGTCCTTAAACACTAACTTACTATACATACTCATTGACTTCCCTTTTGATTCCCATTATTAGCCAAAAGTTCCACAAAAAGTGTTACTTTTTTTTTCTTTTTTTTTATGTTATGGCATACAGAAGTCCATATTTGAACTATTGAACATATTTTTGGCCCAAGAGTCCTTAAACAATGACTTACTATACACGCTCATTGACTTCCCTTCTGATTCCCACTACTAGCCTAAAGTTCAACAAAAGTTTTTTTTTTAATTTTTATTTTTTAACATGTTATGGCTGTACAGAAGTCCATATTTGACCAACTGAACATATTTTTGGCCCAAGAATCCTTAAACACTAACTTTACTATACGTACTCATTGACTTCCCTTCTGATTCCCATTACTAGCCAAAAGTTCCACAAAATTTTTTTTTTTTTTTTTTTTACATGTTATGGCTGTACGTAAGTCCATATTTGACCTAATGAACATATTTTTGGCCCAAGCATCCTTAAACACTAACTTACTATACATACTCATTGGCTTCCATTCAGATTCCCATTACTAGCCAAAAGTTCCACAAAAGCTTTTTTTTTTTTCATGTTAAGGCTGTACAGAAGTCTATGGTTGACCTACTGGCAAAAGTTCCACAAAAGATTTTTTTCAAAAAAAAAAAAAAAAAAAAATGCATGTTATGGCTGTACAGAAGTCCATATTTGACCTACTGAACATAGCTTTAGGCCAACAGTCCTCAATCATGAACTTACTATACATACTCATTGACTTCCCTTCTGATTCCCATTACTTGCCAAAAGTTCCACAAAAGTTTTTTTTAAGGTTTATTTTTATTTTTTATTTTTTATTTTTTTACATGTTATGGCTGTACAGAAGTCCGTATTTGACCTACTGAACATAGTTTTGGCACAAGAGTCCTCAAACACTAACTTAGTATACATACTTATTGACTTCTGTTCTGAATCCCATTACTAGCCAAAAGTTCTACAATTTTTTCTTTTTTTTTCTTTTTTATGTTATGGCTGTACAGAAGTCCATATTTTACCTACTGAACATAGTTTTGGCACAAGAGTCCTCAATCATGAATTTACTATACATACTTATTGACTTCCCTTCTGATTCCCATTACTAGCCAAAAGTTAAACAAAAGTTTTTTTTAAGGTTTAATTTTTTTTTTTTTTTTTTTACATGTTATGGCTGTACAGAACTCCATATTTGACCTACTGAACATAGTTTTGGCCCAAGACTCCTTAAACACTAACTTACTATACATACTCATTGACTTCCCTTCTGATTAACATTACTAGCCAACTAGCCAAAAGTTCCACAAAAGGATTGTTAAAGGTTTTTTTTTTTTTACATTTTATGGCTGTACAGAAGTCCATATTTGACCTACTGAACATATTTTTGGCCCAAGAGTCCTTAAACACTAACTTACTATGCATACTCATTGACTTCCCTTCTGATTCCCATTGTTAGCCAAAAGTTCCACAAAAGGTTTTTTTAAGGTTTTTATTTTTATTTTTTATTTTTACATGTTATGGGTGTACAGAAGTCCATATTTGACCTACTGAACATATTTTTGACCAAAGAGTCCTTAAACACTAACTTGTTATACATACTCATTGACTTCCCTTCTGATTAACATTACTAGCCAACTAGCCAAAAGTTCCACAAAAGGATTGTTAAAGGTTTTTTTTTTTTTTTTTTTTTTTTTTTACTTTTTATGGCTGTACAGAAGTCCATATATGACCTACTGAACATATTTTTGGCCCAAGAGTCCTTAAACACTAACTTACTAATTGACTTCCCTTCTGATTCCCATTGTTAGCCAAAAGTTCCACAAAAGTTTTTTTTAAGGTTTTTATTTTTATTTTTTATTTTTACATGTTATGGGTGTACAGAAGTTCATATTTGACCTATTGAACATATTTTTGGCTCAAGAGTCCTCCATCATGAACTTACTATACATACGCATTGACCACTTCTGATTCCCATTATTAGCCAAAAGTTCCACAAAAGGTTTTTTTTAAGGTTTTCTTTCTTTTTTTTTTTTAACATGTTATGGCTGTACAGAAATCCATATTTGACCTACTGAACATATTTTTGGCCCAAGAGTCCTCAAACAGTAACTTACTATACATACTCATTGACTTCCCTTCTGATACCCATTATTAGCCAAAAGTTCCACAAGGTTTTTTTAAGGTTTTTATTTTTATTTTTTATTTTTACATATTATGGCTGTAAAGAAGTCCATATTTGACCTACTGAACATAGCTTTGGGCCAAGAGTCCTCAATCATGAACTTACTATACATACTCATTGACTGCCCTTCTGATTCCTATTACTAGCCAAAAGTTCCAAAAAGTTTTTTTTAAGGTTTATTTTTACTTTTACTTTTATTTTTTTTTTTACGTTATGGCTGTACAGAAATCCATATTTGACCTACTGAACATAGTTTTGGCACAAGAGTCCTCAAACACTAACTTAGTATACATACTCATTGACTTCTGTTCTGAATCCCATTACTAGCCAAAAGTTCCACAAAAGGTTTTTTTTATGTTTTTTTAAAGTTTATTTTTTTACATGTTATGGCTGTACAGAAGTCCATATTTGACGTACTGAACATATTTTTTGCCCAAGAGTTCTTAAACACTATCTTACTATACATACTCATTGACTTTATTTCTGATTCCCATTACTAGCCAAAAGTTCCACAAAAGGTTTTTTAAAGTTTTTTTTGGTTTGTTTTACATGTTATGGCTGTACAGAAGTCCATATTTGACCTACTAACATATTTTTGGCAAAAGAGTCCTTGAACACTAACTTACTATACATACTCATTGACTTCCCTTCGATTCCCATTACTAGCCAAAATTTCCACAAAAGGTTTTTAAAAAAAAAAAATATATATATATATATATATATATATATATTTTTTTTTTAATATGTTATGGCTGTACAGAAGTCCATATTTGACCTACTAAACATATTTTTGACTAAAGAGTCTTTGAAGATTGACTTTATACATATTGACTTCTTCTTATGTTACGTCAGCCATACATTAGTCTTTATTTGACGTTCTGAACATACTTCTGGCCAAAGGGTCCAAAAAAGTGTTTTTGCTCTATATTCTCATAGACTCCTTCTGATAATAAATCAGCCATACAGTTGTCCATATTTGACCTAATGAACGTATTTTTTGTCCAAAAAGTCCTCGATCATGAACTTACTATACATACTCATTGACTTCGGTTCTGATTCCCATTACTAGTCAAAAGTTCCACAAAAGGTTTTTTTTTTTTTTTTTTAACATGTTATGGCTGTACAGAAATCCATACTTGACCTACTGAACATAGTTTTGGCCCAAGAGTCCTTAAACAGTAACTTACTATACATAATCATTGACTTCCCTTCTGATTCACATTACTAGCCAAAAGTTCCACAAAAGTTTTTTTTAAGGTTTATTTTTATTTATTTATTTTTTTTTTCATGTTATGGCTGTACAGAAGTCTGATTCCCATTACTAGCCAAAAGTTCCACAAAATTTTTTTTTTTTTTTTTTTACATGTTATGGCTGTACAGAAATCCATATTTGACCTACTGAACATAGTTTTGGGCCAAGAGTCCTCAATCATGAACTTACTATACACACTCTTTGACTTCCCTTCTGATTCCCATTACTAGGCAAAAGTTCTACAAAAGGTTTTTTAAGGTTTTTTTTTTTTACATATCATGGCTGTACAGAAGTCTATAATTGACCTACTGCCAAAACTTCCACAAAAGGTTTTTTTAAAGTTTTTTTTTTATTTATTTTTTATGTTATGGCTGTACAGAAATCCACATTTGACCTACTGAACATATTTTTGGCCCAAGAGACTTAAACACTGACTTACTATACATACTCATTGATTTCCCTTCTGATTCCTATTACTAGCCAAAAGTTCCACGAAAAGTTTTAAATTTTTTTTTTTTTTTTTTTTGTTTTTTGTTTTTTTTTTTACATTTTATGGCTGTACAGAAGTCCATATTTGACCTACTGAACATGTTTTTTGCCCAAGAGTCCTTAAACACTATCTTACTATACATACTCATTGACTTTGTTTCCGTTACTAGCCAAAATTTCCACAAAAGGTTTTTAAATATATATATATATATTTTTTTTTAATATGTTATGGCTGTACAGAAGTCCATATTTGACCTACTAAACATATTTTTGACGAAAGAGTCTTTGAAGATTGACTTTATATCGATACATATTGACTTCTGTTACATACCAGAAGTATGTTCTTCTGAACATACTTCTGGCTAAAGGGTCCAAAAAAGTGTTTTTGCTATATATTCTCATAGACTCCTTCTGATAATAAATCAGCCATACATTTGTCCATATTTGACCTACTGAACGTATTTCTGTCCAAAAAGTCCTCGATCATGAACTTACTATACATACTCATTGACTTCCCATGTTTGGCTGAAGGGTCCACAAAGGTTTTTTTTTGTATATATTCTCATAGACTCCTTCTGAACATATTTTTGGCCAAAGAGTCCTTAAACACTAAGAGCCCAAGAGTCCTTAAATACTAACTTACTATACATGCTCATTGACTTCCTTTCTGATTCCCATTACTAGCCAAAAGTTCCACAAAAGGTTTTTCAATTTTTTTTTCAATTTGTTTTTAACATGTTATGTCTGTACAGAAGTCGATATTTGACCTACTGAGAATATTTTTGGCCCAAGAGTCCTTAAACACTAACTTACTATACATGCTCACTGACTTCCTTTCTGATTCCCATTACTAGCCAAAAGCTCCACAAAAGTTTTTTTTTAATTTTTTTTTTAATTTTAATTTTAATTTTTTTTTACATTATGGCTGTACAGAAGTCCATATTTGTCCTACTGAACATATTTTTGGCCCAAGAGTCCTTAAACACTGATTTATTATACATACTCTTTGACTCCCGTTCTGATTCCCATTACTAGCCAAAAGTTCCACAAAAGGTTTTCATAAAAAGTTTTTTTCTTACATGTTATGGCTGCACAGAAGTCCATGTTTGTCCTACTGAACATATTTTTGGCCCAAGAGTCCTTAAACACTGATTTATTATACATACTCTTTGACTCCCGTTCTGACTGCCATTACTAGCCAAAAGTTCCACAAAAGGTTTTCATAAAAAGGTTTTTTTTTGCATGTTATGGCTGCACAGAAGTCCATATTTTACCTACTGAACATATTTTTGTCGAAAGAATCTTTGAACATTGAATTTCTATCCATATATATTGACTCCTTCTTAGTTATGTCAGCCTGTATTTGACTTTCTGAACATACCTCTGGCCAAAGGGTTCAGAAAAGTTATGTTGCTATATATTCCTGCTGATATTAAATCAGTCATAAAGCAGTCCATATTTTACCCACAGAGACATATTTCTGGCCGAAGATCCCACGATCATGAACTTACTATAAATACATCATTGACTTCACTTCTGATTTCCATTTTTGGCCAATGGGTCCAAAAATGTTTTTATGTTTTTTTTTTTATTTATTTTTATTTATTTATTTTTTTTACATGTTATGGCTGTACAGAAGACCATAATTGACCTATTGAACATATTTTTGACCAGAAAGTCAGTGAAAATTAACTTACTATACATACTTATTGATGTACCTTCTGACTCCCAATTTTGGCCAAAAGGTTCAAAAAGGTTTTTTCATTGTATATTCTCATAGACTACTTCTGATGTTAAATCAGACATACAGCAGTCCATATTTGACCCACTGAACATATTTCTAGCCCAAAGAGTCCTTGATTTCCCTTTTTACTTCCCTTTTGTGGCCCCTTTGGCAAGAAATATGTTCAGTAGGTCATATATAGACTAATGTAATGCTGATGTAGGAAGGAGTCAAAAAGTATGGATAGTAAGTCAATGTTCAAGGACACTTTGGTCAAAAATATGTTCAGTGGGACGAATATGGTCCATATATGACCACTGAACTTACTATAAATACATCATTGACTTCACTTCTGATTTCCATTTTTGGCCAATGGGTCCAAAAATGTTTTTATGTTTTTTTTTTTATTTATTTTTTTATACATGTTATGGCTGTACAGAAGACCATAATTGACCTATTGAACATATTTTTGACCAGAAAGTCAGTGAAAATTAACTTACTATACATACTTATTGATGTACCTTCTGACTCCCAATTTTGGCCAAAAGGTTCAAAAAGGTTTTTTCATTGTATATTCTCATAGACTACTTCTGATGTTAAATCAGACATACAGCAGTCCATATTTGACCCACTGAACATATTTCTAGCCCAAAGAGTCCTTGATTTCCCTTTTACTCCTCCTCATATTAAATCTGCCACAACGTAGTATATTATGAACTATTGAACATCTTTCTGGCCGAAGAGTCCTCAAATATTAAGTTACTATACATGCTCAGTGACTCCTTCTTATGTTACATCAAGCAATACAGAAGACCATAATTGACCTACTGGATATATTTCTGGTCCAAGATTTCTTGATCATTACTATACATACATCATTGACTTCCCTTCTGATTCCCATTTCTAGCCAAAAGGTTTTTTTAAGGTTTTTTTTTTATTTTTTATGTTATGGCTGTACAGAAGTCCATATTTGACCCACTGAACATATTTTTGACCAAAGTGTCCTTGAAAACTGAATTATTATCCATACTCATTGACTCCTAATGTTACTTTAGCCATACATTAGAACCTGATGTAACATAAGGCGTCAATGAGTATGGATAATAATTCAGTTTTCAAGGACACATTGGCCAAAAATATGTTCAGTAGGTCAAATATGGACTACTGTCTTGCAGTTTTAATATTGGAAGGAGTCTTTGAGAAATGTATAATTGAAAACCAAACCTTTTATGTACACCTTGCCCAGAAATATGTTCGAAGCGTAAAGTATGGACTACTGTCTGGCTTATTTAACATCAGAAGGAATCTATGACAATATATAGAAAATAACCTTTTGTGGCCCCTTTGGCAAGAAATATGTTCAGTAAGACAACTTATTCCAAGGTGCATTGAGGACATATATATAGACTAATGTAATGTACTAATGTAGGAAGGAGTCAAAAAGTATGGATAGTAAGTCAATGTTCAAGGACACTTTGGTCAAAAATATGTTCAGTGGGACGAATATGGTCCATATATGACCACTGAACATATTTCTGGCCCAAGAGTCATCGATCATGAAATTACTATACATACTTCCCTTCTGATTCTCATTTCTGGCCGAAGGGTCTGAAGGTTTATTTTTTACATGTTATGGCTGTACAGAAGACCACAAATAACCTACTGAACACATTTTTGACCTATTAGTCCTTGAAAATTAACTTACTATACATACAAATGGACTTTCCTTCTGATTACTATCTCTGGCCAAAGTGTCCACAAGAGTTTTTTTAAAAAGTTATTTTCAAGTTGTTTTTTTTTAAATGATATGGCTATACAGAAGTCCATATTTGACTATGAGCATATATGGGAATCAGAAGTGATGTTCATGAGTATGTATAAGTTCATGATCTTTGGCCAGATATTATATTCAGTAGGTCAATTATGTATGGCTTGATGTACAGTAACTTAATATTTCAGGACTCTTCGGCAAGAAAGATGTCCAATAGGTCAAAATGTACTACTTTTCTGGCTGATTTAAAATGAGGAGTCAAAGGGAATATATAAAAAACCTAATGTTTGTGGATTTGTCGGCGAGAAAGATGTTCAAAAGCCATAATTATCTACTTCTCAGCATAATGGGTTACTCCTGGCAAGACAACTTACTCCAAGGTGCATTGAGGACATATATGCCATTGCAGTGCATTGCATTACATGGACATAACTTTATCCAAGGAATACTTTAAGAATAACATGTTAGAGATAACACATTAGCGATAATAGCGATATACTTGGAGCTAACACAGCACATATGAGACATACCAATTGAAAAGACAGATGTTGCTTAAGCAGTTGCTATTGCACTTATATGCACAACGAGTTTTTGTATGCATTGCAAAAGCATTAATCTCTTCAATGCACAACGATTTCTTGTAAGCATTGCATGCAAAAGCAATAATCTCTTCAATGCACAGAGTTCTTGTATGCATTGCAAAAGCACTAATCTCTTCGCTGCACAACGAGTTATTGTATGCAATGCAATGCAAACGCACTAAACTCTTCAATTCACGAGTTTTGTGTGCAATGCAATGCAACAGCACTGATCTTTTCAATGCACAACTAGTTCTTGTATGCAATGCAACAGCAGTTGTCTCGAATGCACAGCGAGTTCTTATATGCATTATAATGCAAAAGCACTAATCTCTTCAATGCACAACAATTGCTTGTATACATTGCAATGCAAAAGCACTAAACACTTCAATGCACAACGAGTTCTTGTATGCAATGCAAAAGCAGTTGTCTCTTCAATGCACAAGTTCTTGTATGCAATGCAAAAGCAGTTGTCTCTTCAATGCACGTTCTTGTATGCAATGCAAGAAAGCATTTGTCTCTCAATGCACGAGTTTTTGTATGCATTGCAAAAGCAATTATCTTTTTAATGCTCAACGAGTTATTGTATGCAATGCAATGAAAATGCACTAAACTCTTCAATGCATAACGAGTTCTTGTATGCAATGCAATGCAAACGCAAAAAACTCTTCAATTCACAACGATTTCTTATTGTAATTTAATCCAAAAGCACTTTTATTCATTGTAATGTAAAAGCAATTATCTTTTCAATGCACGAGTTATTATATGCAATGCAATGCAAACCCACTAATCTTTTCAATGCACGAGTTTTGTATGCAATGCAATGCAAACGCACTAAACTCTTCAATGCACAAGGAGTTTTGTATGCAATGCAATGCAAACGCACTAAACTATTCAATGCACGAGTTATTATATGCAATGCAATGCAACAGCAATAAACTTCAATGCACGAATTTTTGTATGCATTGCAAAAGCAATTATCTTTTCAATGCACTACGAGTTATTGTATGCAATTCAATGCAAACGCACTAATCTGTTCAATGCACGGGTTTTGTATGCAATGCAATGCAACAGCAATAAACTTCAATGCACGAATTTTTGTATGCATTGCAAAAGCAATTATCTTTTCAATGCACTACGAGTTATTGTATGCAATTCAATGCAAACGCACTAATCTCTTCAATGCATTTTTTTTTTATGCAATGCAATGCAAAAGCATAATCTCTTTAATGCACAACGATTTCTTATATGCAATGCAACAGCACTGATCTCTTCAATGCACAAGGAGTACTTGTATGCATTGCAAAAGCAGTTGTCTCTTCAACGCACGAGTTCTTGTATGCATTGCAAAAGCACTGATCTCTTCAATGCACGTTTGTATTCATTGCAAAAGTAGTTCCTGTACGCAATAATGCACAACAATGCAATCTTTTTAATGCTCAAAGAGTTATTGTATGCAATGCGATGTAAACGCACGAAAGTCTTCAATACATAACGATTTCTTATATGCATTGCAATCCAACAGCGCTGATCTCTTCAATGCACAACGATTTCTTATATGCAATGCAATGCAACAGCACTGATCTCTTCAATGCACAACGAGTTTTGTATGCAATGCAATGCAAACGCACTAATCTCTTCAATGCACGAGTTTTGTATGCAATGCAATGCAAAAGCATAATCTCTTTAATGCACAACGATTTCTTATATGCATTGTAATGTAAAAGCAATTATCTTTTCAATGCACGAGTTTTTGTATGCAATGCAATGCAAACGCACTAAACTCTTCAATGCACGAGTTCTTGTATGCATTGCAAAAGCACTAATCTCTTCAATGCACGAGTTTTGTATGCAATGCAATGCAAACGCACTGATCTCTTCAATGCACGAGTTCTTGTATTCATTGCAAAAGTAGTTCCTGTACGCAATAATGCACAACAATGCAATCTTTTTAATGCTCAAAGAGTTATTGTATGCAATGCAATGCAAACGCACGAAAGTCTTCTATGCACAACGATTTCTTATATGCATTGCAATCCAACAGCACTGATCTCTGCAATGCACAAATTCTTGTATGCAACGCAAAAGCCTTAATCTCTGCAATGCATAACGAATTATTGTTCCATGCAATTCAGTGCAAAAGCAGTTGTCGCTTCAATGCACAAATTCTTGTAAGCAAAGCAAAAGCAGTTGTCTCTTGAATACACAGAGAGTTCTTAAATGCATTGTAATGCAAAAGCAATTATCTTTTCAATGCACGAGTTTTGTATGCAAGGCAATGCAAACGCACTAAACTCTTCAATGCACAACGAGTTCTGTATGCATTGCAATGCAAAAGCATAATCTCTTTAATGCACAACGATTTCTTATATGCATTGTAATGTAAAAGCAATTATCTTTTCAATGCATAACGAGTTATTGTATGCAATGCAATGCAAACGCACTAATCTCTTCAATGCACGAGTTTTGTATGCAGTGCAATGCAAACACACTAAACTCTTCAATGCACCACGAATTTTGTATGCATTGCAATGCAACAGCACTGATCTCGTCAATGCACTAGGAGTTCTTGTATGCATTGCAAAAGCAGTTCCTGTACGCAATAATGCACAAAAATGCAATATTTTTAATGCTCAAAGAGTTATTGTATGCAATGCAATACAAATGCACGAAAGTATTCAATGCACAACGATTTCTTATATGCATTGCAGTCCAACAGCACTGATCTCTGCAATGCACAAATTCTTGTATGCAACGCAAAAGCAGTTGTCGCTTCAATGCACAAGTTCTTGTATGCATTGCAAAAGCACTAATCTCTTCAATGCACGAGTTATTGTATGCAATTCAATGCAAAAGCACTAATGTCTTCAATGTACTAG
>CM077173.1:4648313-4655813 GCA_039654105.1 Coreius guichenoti | reverse complement strand
CCTTCTGATTCCCATTATTAGCCAAAAGTTCCTCAAAAGATTTTTTTTTTTTTTTTTTTTTTTTTTTTTTTTTTACATGTTATGGCTGTACAGAAATAAATATTTGGCCTACTGAACATAGTTTTGGCCAAAGAGTCCTTAAACACTGACACTCTACATACTCTTTGACTTCCGTTCTGATTCCCATTACTAGCCAAAAGTTCCACAAAAGGTTCTTTTTAAGTTTTTTTTTTTTTTTTTTCACATGTTATGTCTGTACAGAAGTCCATATTTGACCTACTGAACATATTTTTGGTCCAAGAGTCCTTAAACAATAACTTACTATACATTCTCATTGACTTCCCTTCTGATTCCCATTACTAGCCAAAAGTTCCACAAAAGGTTTTTTAAAGGTTTGTTAAAGGTTTTTTTTTTTTTTTTTTTTGCATTTTATGGCTGTACAGAAGCCCATTCTTGACCTACTGAACATATTTTTGACCAAAGAGTCCTTAAACACTAACTTACTATACATAATCATTGACTTCCCTTCTGATTCCCATTATTAGCCAAAAGTTCCACAATAGGTTTTTTTTAAGGTTTTTATTTTATTTATTTATTTATTTTTTTTACACGTTATGGCTGTACAGAAGTCCATAATTGACCTACTGAACATAGTTTTGGGCCAAGAGTTCTTAAACACTAACTTAATATACATACTCATTGACTACCCTTCTGATTCCCATTATTAGCCAAAAGTTCCACAAAAGGTTTTTTTAAGGTTTTTATTTATTTATTTATTTATTTATTTACATGTTATGGCTGTACAGAAGCCCATACTTGACCTACTGAACATATTTTTGACCAAAGAGTCCTTAAACACTAACTTACTATACATACTCATTGACTTCCCTTCTGATTCCCATTACTAGCCAACTAGCCAAAAGTTCCACAAAAGGTTGTTTTATTTTTTATTTTTACATGTTATGGTTGTGCAGAAGTTCATATTTGACCTACTGAACATATTTTTGACCAAAGAGTCCTTAAACACTAACTTACTATACATACTCATGGACTTCCCTTCTGATTCCCATTACTAGCCAAACGTTCCACAAAAGTTTTTTTTAAGGTTTATTTTTATTTATTATTTTTTTTTTTTACATGTTATGGCTGTACAGAAGTCCATAATTGACCTACTGAACATAGTTTTGGGCCAAGAGTCCTTAAATACTGACTTAATATACATACTCATTGACTGCCCTTCTGATTCCCATTACTAGCCAAAAGTTCCACAAAAGGTTTTTTTAAGGTTTTTATTTATTTATTTATTTATTTATTTATTTACATGTTATGGCTGTACAGAAGTCCATATTTGACCTACTGAACATATTTTTGACCAAAGAGTCCTTAAACACTAACTTACTATACTTACTCATTGACTTCCCTTCTGATTCCCATTACTAGCCAAAAGTTCCACAAAAGTTTTTTTTATTTTTTTTTTTTTACATGTTATGGCTTTACAGAAATCCATATTTGACCTACTGAACATATTTTTGGCCCAAGAGTCCTTAAACACTAAGTTACTATACATACTCATTGACTTCCCTTCTGATTCCCATTACTATTCAAAAGTTCCACAAAAGGTTTTTTTAAGGTTTTTATTTTTATTTTTTATTTTTACATGTTATGGCTGTACAGAAGTCCATATTTGACCTACTGAACATAGTTTTCGGCCAAGAGTCCTCAATCATGAACTTACTATTGACTTCCCTTCTGATTCTCATTACTAGCCAAAAGTTCCACAAAAGTTTTTTTTAAGGTTTATTTTTATTTTTATTTTTATTTTTTTTTACATGTTATAGCTGTACAGAAGTCTGTATTTGACCTACTGAACATAGTTGTGGCCCAAGAGTCCTTAAACACTAAGTTACTATACATACTCATTGACTTCCCTTCTGATTCCCATTACTATTCAAATGGCTCTACAGAAGTCCATACTTGACCTACTGAACATATTTTTGGCCCAAGAGTCCTCGATCATGAACTTACAATACATACTCTTTGACTTACCTTCTGATTCCCATTACTAGGCAAAAGTTCCAGAAAAGGTTTTTTTTTAAGGTTTTTTATTTATTTTAAAAAAAAATAAAAATGTTTTAAATGTTATGGCTGTACAGAAGTCCATATTTGACCTACTGAACATAGTTTTGGGCCAAGAGTCCTCAATCATGAACTTACTATACATACTCATTGACTTCCCTTCTGATTCCCATTACTAGCCAAACGTTCCACAAAATATTTTTTTTTTTTTTTTACATGTTGTGGCTGTACAGAAATCCATATTTGACCTACAGAACATATTTTTGGCCCAAGAGTCCTTAAATACTAACTTACTATACATACTCATTGACATCCCTTCTGATTCCCATTACCAGCCAAAAGTTCGACAAAAGGTTTTTTTTGTTTTGTTTTTTTTTCCGTTATGGCTGTACAGAAGACCATAATTGACCTATTGAACATATTTTTGACCAGAAAGTCAGTGAAAATTAACTTACTATACATACTTATTGATGTACCTTCTGACTCCCAATTTTGGCCAAAAGGTTCAAAAAGGTTTTTTCATTGTATATTCTCATAGACTACTTCTGATGTTAAATCAGACATACAGCAGTCCATATTTGACCCACTGAACATATTTCTAGCCCAAAGAGTCCTTGATTTCCCTTTTTACTTCCCTTTTGTGGCCCCTTTGGCAAGAAATATGTTCAGTAGGTCATATATAGACTAATGTAATGCTGATGTAGGAAGGAGTCAAAAAGTATGGATAGTAAGTCAATGTTCAAGGACACTTTGGTCAAAAATATGTTCAGTGGGACGAATATGGTCCATATATGACCACTGAACTTACTATAAATACATCATTGACTTCACTTCTGATTTCCATTTTTGGCCAATGGGTCCAAAAATGTTTTTATGTTTTTTTTTTAATTTTTTTTTTTATACATGTTATGGCTGTACAGAAGACCATAATTGACCTATTGAACATATTTTTGACCAGAAAGTCAGTGAAAATTAACTTACTATACATACTTATTGATGTACCTTCTGACTCCCAATTTTGGCCAAAAGGTTCAAAAAGGTTTTTTCATTGTATATTCTCATAGACTACTTCTGATGTTAAATCAGACATACAGCAGTCCATATTTGACCCACTGAACATATTTCTAGCCCAAAGAGTCCTTGATTTCCCTTTTACTCCTCCTCATATTAAATCTGCCACAACGTAGTATATTATGAACTATTGAACATCTTTCTGGCCGAAGAGTCCTCAAATATTAAGTTACTATACATGCTCAGTGACTCCTTCTTATGTTACATCAAGCAATACAGAAGACCATAATTGACCTACTGGATATATTTCTGGTCCAAGATTTCTTGATCATTACTATACATACATCATTGACTTCCCTTCTGATTCCCATTTCTAGCCAAAAGGTTTTTTTAAGGTTTTTTTTTTATTTTTTATGTTATGGCTGTACAGAAGTCCATATTTGACCCACTGAACATATTTTTGACCAAAGTGTCCTTGAAAACTGAATTATTATCCATACTCATTGACTCCTAATGTTACTTTAGCCATACATTAGAACCTGATGTAACATAAGGCGTCAATGAGTATGGATAATAATTCAGTTTTCAAGGACACATTGGCCAAAAATATGTTCAGTAGGTCAAATATGGACTACTGTCTTGCAGTTTTAATATTGGAAGGAGTCTTTGAGAAATGTATAATTGAAAACCAAACCTTTTATGTACACCTTGCCCAGAAATATGTTCGAAGCGTAAAGTATGGACTACTGTCTGGCTTATTTAACATCTGAAGGAATCTATGACAATATATAGAAAATAACCTTTTGTGGCCCCTTTGGCAAGAAATATGTTCAGTAAGACAACTTATTCCAAGGTGCATTGAGGACATATATATAGACTAATGTAATGTACTAATGTAGGAAGGAGTCAAAAAGTATGGATAGTAAGTCAATGTTCAAGGACACTTTGGTCAAAAATATGTTCAGTGGGACGAATATGGTCCATATATGACCACTGAACATATTTCTGGCCCAAGAGTCATCGATCATGAAATTACTATACATACTTCCCTTCTGATTCTCATTTCTGGCCGAAGGGTCTGAAGGTTTATTTTTTACATGTTATGGCTGTACAGAAGACCACAAATAACCTACTGAACACATTTTTGACCTATTAGTCCTTGAAAATTAACTTACTATACATACAAATGGACTTTCCTTCTGATTACTATCTCTGGCCAAAGTGTCCACAAGAGTTTTTTTAAAAAGTTATTTTCAAGTTGTTTTTTTTTAAATGATATGGCTATACAGAAGTCCATATTTGACTATGAGCATATATGGGAATCAGAAGTGATGTTCATGAGTATGTATAAGTTCATGATCTTTGGCCAGATATTATATTCAGTAGGTCAATTATGTATGGCTTGATGTACAGTAACTTAATATTTCAGGACTCTTCGGCAAGAAAGATGTCCAATAGGTCAAAATGTACTACTTTTCTGGCTGATTTAAAATGAGGAGTCAAAGGGAATATATAAAAAACCTAATGTTTGTGGATTTGTCGGCGAGAAAGATGTTCAAAAGCCATAATTATCTACTTCTCAGCATAATGGGTTACTCCTGGCAAGACAACTTACTCCAAGGTGCATTGAGGACATATATGCCATTGCAGTGCATTGCATTACATGGACATAACTTTATCCAAGGAATACTTTAAGAATAACATGTTAGAGATAACACATTAGCGATAATAGCGATATACTTGGAGCTAACACAGCACATATGAGACATACCAATTGAAAAGACAGATGTTGCTTAAGCAGTTGCTATTGCACTTATATGCACAACGAGTTTTTGTATGCATTGCAAAAGCATTAATCTCTTCAATGCACAACGATTTCTTGTAAGCATTGCATGCAAAAGCAATAATCTCTTCAATGCACAGAGTTCTTGTATGCATTGCAAAAGCACTAATCTCTTCGCTGCACAACGAGTTATTGTATGCAATGCAATGCAAACGCACTAAACTCTTCAATTCACGAGTTTTGTGTGCAATGCAATGCAACAGCACTGATCTTTTCAATGCACAACTAGTTCTTGTATGCAATGCAACAGCAGTTGTCTCGAATGCACAGCGAGTTCTTATATGCATTATAATGCAAAAGCACTAATCTCTTCAATGCACAACAATTGCTTGTATACATTGCAATGCAAAAGCACTAAACACTTCAATGCACAACGAGTTCTTGTATGCAATGCAAAAGCAGTTGTCTCTTCAAAAGCACAGGTTCCTGTATGCATTGCAAAAGCAGTTGTCTCTTCGATGCAAAAAGATTTCTTATATGCATTGTAATGCAAAAGCACTAATATCTTCAATGCACAAGTTCTTGTATGCAATGCAATTCAAACGCAATAAACTCTTCAATGCACTACGAGTTTTTGTATGCATTGCAAAAGCAGTTGTCTCTTCAATGCACAAGTTCTTGTATGCAATGCAAAAGCAGTTGTCTCTTCAATGCACGTTCTTGTATGCAATGCAAGAAAGCATTTGTCTCTCAATGCACGAGTTTTTGTATGCATTGCAAAAGCAATTATCTTTTTAATGCTCAACGAGTTATTGTATGCAATGCAATGAAAATGCACTAAACTCTTCAATGCATAACGAGTTCTTGTATGCAATGCAATGCAAACGCAAAAAACTCTTCAATTCACAACGATTTCTTATTGTAATTTAATCCAAAAGCACTTTTATTCATTGTAATGTAAAAGCAATTATCTTTTCAATGCACGAGTTATTATATGCAATGCAATGCAAACCCACTAATCTTTTCAATGCACGAGTTTTGTATGCAATGCAATGCAAACGCACTAAACTCTTCAATGCACAAGGAGTTTTGTATGCAATGCAATGCAAACGCACTAAACTATTCAATGCACGAGTTATTATATGCAATGCAATGCAACAGCAATAAACTTCAATGCACGAATTTTTGTATGCATTGCAAAAGCAATTATCTTTTCAATGCACTACGAGTTATTGTATGCAATTCAATGCAAACGCACTAATCTGTTCAATGCACGGGTTTTGTATGCAATGCAATGCAACAGCAATAAACTTCAATGCACGAATTTTTGTATGCATTGCAAAAGCAATTATCTTTTCAATGCACTACGAGTTATTGTATGCAATTCAATGCAAACGCACTAATCTCTTCAATGCATTTTTTTTTTATGCAATGCAATGCAAAAGCATAATCTCTTTAATGCACAACGATTTCTTATATGCAATGCAACAGCACTGATCTCTTCAATGCACAAGGAGTACTTGTATGCATTGCAAAAGCAGTTGTCTCTTCAACGCACGAGTTCTTGTATGCATTGCAAAAGCACTGATCTCTTCAATGCACGTTTGTATTCATTGCAAAAGTAGTTCCTGTACGCAATAATGCACAACAATGCAATCTTTTTAATGCTCAAAGAGTTATTGTATGCAATGCGATGTAAACGCACGAAAGTCTTCAATACATAACGATTTCTTATATGCATTGCAATCCAACAGCGCTGATCTCTTCAATGCACAACGATTTCTTATATGCAATGCAATGCAACAGCACTGATCTCTTCAATGCACAACGAGTTTTGTATGCAATGCAATGCAAACGCACTAATCTCTTCAATGCACGAGTTTTGTATGCAATGCAATGCAAAAGCATAATCTCTTTAATGCACAACGATTTCTTATATGCATTGTAATGTAAAAGCAATTATCTTTTCAATGCACGAGTTTTTGTATGCAATGCAATGCAAACGCACTAAACTCTTCAATGCACGAGTTCTTGTATGCATTGCAAAAGCACTAATCTCTTCAATGCACGAGTTTTGTATGCAATGCAATGCAAACGCACTGATCTCTTCAATGCACGAGTTCTTGTATTCATTGCAAAAGTAGTTCCTGTACGCAATAATGCACAACAATGCAATCTTTTTAATGCTCAAAGAGTTATTGTATGCAATGCAATGCAAACGCACGAAAGTCTTCTATGCACAACGATTTCTTATATGCATTGCAATCCAACAGCACTGATCTCTGCAATGCACAAATTCTTGTATGCAACGCAAAAGCCTTAATCTCTGCAATGCATAACGAATTATTGTTCCATGCAATTCAGTGCAAAAGCAGTTGTCGCTTCAATGCACAAATTCTTGTAAGCAAAGCAAAAGCAGTTGTCTCTTGAATACACAGAGAGTTCTTAAATGCATTGTAATGCAAAAGCAATTATCTTTTCAATGCACGAGTTTTGTATGCAAGGCAATGCAAACGCACTAAACTCTTCAATGCACAACGAGTTCTGTATGCATTGCAATGCAAAAGCATAATCTCTTTAATGCACAACGATTTCTTATATGCATTGTAATGTAAAAGCAATTATCTTTT
>CM077173.1:4618313-4640813 GCA_039654105.1 Coreius guichenoti | reverse complement strand
ACACTGACACTCTACATACTCTTTGACTTCCGTTCTGATTCCCATTACTAGCCAAAAGTTCCACAAAAGGTTCTTTTTAAGTTTTTTTTTTTTTTTTTTCACATGTTATGTCTGTACAGAAGTCCATATTTGACCTACTGAACATATTTTTGGTCCAAGAGTCCTTAAACAATAACTTACTATACATTCTCATTGACTTCCCTTCTGATTCCCATTACTAGCCAAAAGTTCCACAAAAGGTTTTTTAAAGGTTTGTTAAAGGTTTTTTTTTTTTTTTTTTTTGCATTTTATGGCTGTACAGAAGCCCATTCTTGACCTACTGAACATATTTTTGACCAAAGAGTCCTTAAACACTAACTTACTATACATAATCATTGACTTCCCTTCTGATTCCCATTATTAGCCAAAAGTTCCACAATAGGTTTTTTTTAAGGTTTTTATTTTATTTATTTATTTATTTTTTTTACACGTTATGGCTGTACAGAAGTCCATAATTGACCTACTGAACATAGTTTTGGGCCAAGAGTTCTTAAACACTAACTTAATATACATACTCATTGACTACCCTTCTGATTCCCATTATTAGCCAAAAGTTCCACAAAAGGTTTTTTTAAGGTTTTTATTTATTTATTTATTTATTTACATGTTATGGCTGTACAGAAGCCCATACTTGACCTACTGAACATATTTTTGACCAAAGAGTCCTTAAACACTAACTTACTATACATACTCATTGACTTCCCTTCTGATTCCCATTACTAGCCAACTAGCCAAAAGTTCCACAAAAGGTTGTTTTATTTTTTATTTTTACATGTTATGGTTGTGCAGAAGTTCATATTTGACCTACTGAACATATTTTTGACCAAAGAGTCCTTAAACACTAACTTACTATACATACTCATGGACTTCCCTTCTGATTCCCATTACTAGCCAAACGTTCCACAAAAGTTTTTTTTAAGGTTTATTTTTATTTATTATTTTTTTTTTTTACATGTTATGGCTGTACAGAAGTCCATAATTGACCTACTGAACATAGTTTTGGGCCAAGAGTCCTTAAATACTGACTTAATATACATACTCATTGACTGCCCTTCTGATTCCCATTACTAGCCAAAAGTTCCACAAAAGGTTTTTTTAAGGTTTTTATTTATTTATTTATTTATTTATTTATTTATTTACATGTTATGGCTGTACAGAAGTCCATATTTGACCTACTGAACATATTTTTGACCAAAGAGTCCTTAAACACTAACTTACTATACTTACTCATTGACTTCCCTTCTGATTCCCATTACTAGCCAAAAGTTCCACAAAAGTTTTTTTTTTTTTTTTTTTTTTACATGTTATGGCTTTACAGAAATCCATATTTGACCTACTGAACATATTTTTGGCCCAAGAGTCCTTAAACACTAAGTTACTATACATACTCATTGACTTCCCTTCTGATTCCCATTACTATTCAAAAGTTCCACAAAAGGTTTTTTTAAGGTTTTTATTTTTATTTTTTATTTTTACATGTTATGGCTGTACAGAAGTCCATATTTGACCTACTGAACATAGTTTTCGGCCAAGAGTCCTCAATCATGAACTTACTATTGACTTCCCTTCTGATTCTCATTACTAGCCAAAAGTTCCACAAAAGTTTTTTTTAAGGTTTATTTTTATTTTTATTTTTATTTTTTTTTACATGTTATAGCTGTACAGAAGTCTGTATTTGACCTACTGAACATAGTTGTGGCCCAAGAGTCCTTAAACACTAAGTTACTATACATACTCATTGACTTCCCTTCTGATTCCCATTACTATTCAAATGGCTCTACAGAAGTCCATACTTGACCTACTGAACATATTTTTGGCCCAAGAGTCCTCGATCATGAACTTACAATACATACTCTTTGACTTACCTTCTGATTCCCATTACTAGGCAAAAGTTCCAGAAAAGGTTTTTTTTTAAGGTTTTTTATTTATTTTAAAAAAAAATAAAAATGTTTTAAATGTTATGGCTGTACAGAAGTCCATATTTGACCTACTGAACATAGTTTTGGGCCAAGAGTCCTCAATCATGAACTTACTATACATACTCATTGACTTCCCTTCTGATTCCCATTACTAGCCAAACGTTCCACAAAATATTTTTTTTTTTTTTTTACATGTTGTGGCTGTACAGAAATCCATATTTGACCTACAGAACATATTTTTGGCCCAAGAGTCCTTAAATACTAACTTACTATACATACTCATTGACATCCCTTCTGATTCCCATTACCAGCCAAAAGTTCGACAAAAGGTTTTTTTTTTTTTGTTTTTTTTTCCGTTATGGCTGTACAGAAATCCATACTTGACCTACTGAACATAGTTTTGGCCCAAGAGTCCTTAAACAGTAACTTACTATACATACTCATTGACTTCGGTTCTGATTCCCATTACTAGCCAAAAGTTCCACAAAAGGTTTTTTAAAGGTTTTTATTTTTATTTTTACGTGTTATGGCTATATAGAAGTCCATATTTGACCTACTGAACATATTTTGGGCCCAAGAGTCCTTAAACAGTAACTTACTATACATACTTATTGACTTCCCTTCTGATTCCCATTACTAGCCAAAAGTTCCACAAAAGATTTTTTTTTTTTTTTTTTACATGTTGTGGTTGTACAGAAGTCCATATTTGACCTACTGAACATATTTTTGAACAAAGAGTCCTTAAACACTAACTTACTATACATACTCATTGACTTCCCTTCTGATTAACATTACTATCCAAAAGTTCCACAAAAGGTTTTTTAAAGGTTTGTTAAAGGTTTTTTTTTTTTTTTTTTTTTTTTTACATTTTATGGCTGTACAGAAGTCCATATTTGACCTACTGAACATAGTTTTGGCCCCAGAGTCCTTAAACACTAACTTAATATACATAATCATTGACTTCCCTTCTGATTCCCATTACTAGCCAAAAGTTCCACAAAAGGCTTTTTTAAAATTATTTATTTATTTATTTATTTAATTTTTTATTTTTTTATTTATTTACATGTTATGGCTGTACAGAAGTCCATATTTGACCTACTGAACATATTTTTGGCCCAAGAGTCCTCGATCATGAACTTACTATACATACTCTTTGACTTCCCTTCTGATTCCCATTACTAGTCAAAAGTTCCACAAAAGGTTTTAACATTTTTTTTTTTTTTTTTTACATGTTATGGCTGTACAGAAGTCCATATTTGACCTACTGAATATAGTTTTGGGCCAAGAGTCCCTAAACAATAACTTACTATACATTCTCATTGACTTCCCTTCTGATTCCCATTACTAGCCAAAAGTTCCACAAAAGTATTTTTAAAGGTTTGTTAAAGGTTTTTTTTTTTTTTTTACATTCTATGGCTCTGCAGAAGTCCATACTTGACCTACTGAACATATTTTTGGCCCAAGAGTCCTCGATCATGAACTTACAATACATACTCATTGACTTCCCTTCTGATTCCATTATTAGCCAAAAGTTCCACAAAAGATTTTTTTTAAGGTTTTTATTTTTATTTTTTATTTTACATGTTATGGCTGTACAGAAGTCCATAATTGACCCACTGAACATAGTTTTCGGCCAAGAGTCCTTAAACACTAAATTAATATACATACTCATTGACTGCCCTTCTGATTCCCATTACTAGCCAAAAGTTCCACAAAAGGCTTTTTTAAGGTTTTTATTTATTTATTTATTTTTTTTTTATTTATATATATATATTTTTTTATTTATTTACATGTTATGGCTGTACAGAAGTCCATATTTGACCTACTGAACATATTTTTGGCCTAAGAGTCCTCGATCATGAACTTACAATACATACTCATTGACTTCCTTTCTGATTCCCATTATTAGCCAAAAGTTCCACAAAAGTTTTTTTTTAAGGTTTTTATTTTTATTTTTACATGTTATGCCTGTATATATATATATATATATATATATAAAAAACCTTTTGTGGAACTTTTGGCTAGTTGGCTAGTAATGTTAATCAGAAGGGAAGTCAATGAGTATGTATAGTAAGTTAGTGTTTAAGGACTCTTTGGTCAAAAATATGTTCAGTAGGTCAAATACGGACTTCTGTACAGCCATAACATGTAAAAAAAAAAAAAAAAAAAAAAAAATTTAAAAAACCTTTTGTAGAAGTTTTGGCTAGTAATGGGAATCAGAAGGGAAGTCAATGAGTATGTATAGTAAGTTAGTGTTTAATGACTCTTGGGCTAAAACTGTGTACAATAGGTCAAATATGGACTTCTGTACAGCCATAACATGTATAAAAAATAAATAAATAAATAATAATAATAATTTAAAACCATATGTGGAACTTTTAGTTAGTAATGGGAATCAAAACGGAAGTCAATAAGCATGTATAGTAAGTCAGTGTTTAAGGACTCTTGGGCCAAAAATATGTTCAGTAGGTCAAATATGGACTTCTGTACAGCCATAACATGTAAAAAAAAAAAAAAAAAAAAAAAATTTTATCGAACTTTTGGCTGGTAATGGGAATCAGAAGGGAAGTCAATGAGTATGTATAGTAAGTTCATGATTGAGGACTCTTGGCCCAAAAAAATGTGCAGTAGGTCAAATATGGACTTCTGTACAGCCATAACATGTAAAAAAAAAAAAAAAAAATGTTAAAACCTTTTGTGAAACTTTTGACTAGTAATGGGAATCAGAAGGGAAGTCAAAGATTATATATAGTAAGTTCATGATCAAGGACTCTTGGGCCAAAAATATGTTCAGTAGGTCAAATATGGACTTCTGTACAGCCATAACATGTAAATAAATAAATAAATAAATAAATAAATAAATAAATAAATAAATAAATAAATAAATAAATAAATAAATAAATAAATAAATGAAAACCTTAAAAAAACCTTTTGTGGAACTTTTGGCTAGTAATGGGAATCAGAAGGGCAGTCAATGAGTATGTATAGTAAGTTAGTGTTTAATGACTCTTGGGCTAAAACTGTGTACAATAGGTCAAATATGGACTTCTGTACAGCCATAACATGTATAAAAAATAAATAAATAAATAATAATAATAATTTAAAACCATATGTGGAACTTTTAGTTAGTAATGGGAATCAAAACGGAAGTCAATAAGCATGTATAGTAAGTCAGTGTTTAAGGACTCTTGGGCCAAAAATATGTTCATTAGGTCAAATATGGACTTCTGTACAGCCATAACATGTAAAAAAAAAAAAAAAAAAAAAAAATTTTATCGAACTTTTGGCTGGTAATGGGAATCAGACTTCTGTACAGCCATAACATGTAAAAAAAAAAAAAGAAATAAATAAAAATAAACCTTAAAAAAAACTTTTGTGGAATGTTTGGCTAGTAATGGGAATCAGAAGGGAAGTCAATGAGTATGTATAGTAAGTTCATGATTGAGGACTCTTGGCCCAAAGCTATGTTCAATAGGTCAAATATGGACTTCTGTACAGCCATAACATGTAAATAAATAAATAAATAAATAAATAAAAACCTTAAAAAAACCTTTTGTGGAACTTTAGGCTAATAATGGGAATCAGAAGGGCAGTCAATGAGTATGTATATTGTTAGTGTTTAAGGACTCTTGGCCCAAAACTATGTTATGTATATTTTTTTATATACAATTTATGGATGTACAGAAGTCTCTATTTGACCTAATGAACATAGTTTTGGCTCAAGAGTCCTTAAACACTAACTTACTATACATACTCATTGACTTCCCTTCTGATTCCCATTACTATCCAAAAGTTCACACAAAAAGTTTTTTTTAAGTTTTTTTGAGTTTTTTTTTTTTTTTTTTTACATCTTATGGCTCTACAGAAGTCCATACTTGACCTACTGAACATATTTTTGGCCCAAGAGTCCTTAAACACTAACTTAATATACATACTCATTGACTGCCCTTCTGATTCCCGTTACTAGCCAAAAGTTCCACAAAAGGTTTTTTTAAGGTTTTTATTTATTTATTTATTTATTTATTTATTTACATGTTATGGCTGTACAGAAGTCCATATTTGACCTACTGAACATATTTTTGGCCCAAGAGTCCTCGATCATGAACTTACTATATATAATCTTTGACTTCCCTTCTGATTCCCATTACTAGTCAAAAGTTTCACAAAAGGTTTTAACATTTTTTGTTTTTACATGTTATGGCTGTACAGAAGTCCATATTTTACCTACTGAACATAGTTGTGGGCCAAGAGTCCTCAATCATGAACTTACTATACATACTCATTGACTTCCCTTCTGATTCCCATTACTAGCCAAACGTTCCACAAAAGTTATTTTTAAGGTTTATTTTTATTTATTTATTTATTTTTTTTACATGTTATGGCTGTACAGAAGTCTGATTCCCATTACTAGCCAAAAGTTCCACAAAAGATTTTAACATTTTTTGTTTTTACATGTTATGGCTGTACAGAAATCCATATTTGACCTACTGAACATATTTTTGGCCCAAGAGTCCTTAAATACTAACTTACTAAACATACTCATTGACTTCCGTTTTGATTCCCATTACTAACTAAAAGTTCCACATATGGTTTTAAATTATTATTATTATTTATTTATTTCTTTTTTATACATGTTATGGCTGTACAGAAGTCCATATTTGATCTATTGTACACAGTTTTGGCCTAAGAGTCCTTAAACACTAACTTACTATACATACTCATTGACTTCCCTTCTGATTCCCATTACTAGCCAAAAGTTCTACAAAAGGTTTTTTAAAGTTTTTTTTTTTTTTTTTTTTTTTTTTTTTTTACGTTATGGCTGTACGGAAGTCCGTATTTGACCTACTGAACATATTTTTGACCAAAGAGTCCTTAAACACTAACTTACTATACATACTCATTGACTTCCCTTCTGATTAACATTACTAGCCAACTAGCCAAAAGTTACACAAAAGGTATTTTTTTTATATATATATATTTTTTTTTATATACATTTTATGGATGTACAGAAGTCCCTATTTGACCTAATGAACATAGTTTTGGCTCAAGAGTCCTTAAACACTAACTTACTCATTGACTTCCCTTCTGATTCCCATTACTATCCAAAAGTTCACACAAAAAGTTTTTTTAAAGATTTTTTGAGGTTTTTTTTTTTTTTTTTTTACATCTTATGGCTCTACAGAAGTCCATACTTGACCTACTGAACATATTTTTGGCCCAAGAGTCCTTAAACACTAACTTAATATACATACTCATTGACTGCCCTTCTGATTCCCATTACTAGCCAAACATTCCACAAAAGTTTTTTTTAAGGTTTATTTTTATTTATTTATTTATTTATTTTATATGTTATGGCTGTACAGAAGTCTGATTCCCATTACTAGCCAAAAGTTCCACAAAAGATTTTTTTTTTTTTTTTTTTTTACATGTTATGGCTGTACAGAAATCCATATTTGACCTAATGAACATAGTTTTGGCTCAAGAGTCCTTAAACACTAACTTACTATACATACTCATTGACTGCCCTTCTGATTCCCATTACTAGCCAAACATTCCACAAAAGTTTTTTTTAAGGTTTATTTTTATTTATTTATTTATTTATTTTATATGTTATGGCTGTACAGAAGTCTGATTCCCATTACTAGCCAAAAGTTCCACAAAAGATTTTTTTTTTTTTTTTTTTTACATGTTATGGCTGTACAGAAATCCATATTTGACCTACTGAACATATTTTTGGCCCAAGAGTCCTTAAACACTAACTTAATATACATACTCATTGACTGCCCTTCTGATTCCCATTACTAGCCAAAAGTTCCACAAAAGGCTTTTTTAAAATTATTTATTTATTTATTTTTTAATTTTTTTATTTATTTACATGTTATGGCTGTGCAGAAGTCCATATTTGACCTACTGAACATATTTTTGGCCCAAGAGTCCTCGATCATGAAGTTACTATACATACTCTTTGACTTCCCTTCTGATTCCCATTACTAGTCAAAAGTTCCACAAAAGGTTTTAACATTTTTTTTTTTTTTTTTTTACATGTTATGGCTATACAGAAGTCCATATTTGACCTACTGAATATAGTTTTGGGCCAAGAGTCCTTAAACAATAACTTACTATACATTCTCATTGACTTCCCTTCTGATTCCCATTACTAGCCAAAAGTTCCACAAAAGGTTTTTTTAAGGTTTTTAATTTATTTATTTATTTATTTATTTATTTATTTACATGTTATAGCTGTACAGAAGTCCATATTTGACCTACTGAACATATTTTTGGCACAAGAGTCCTCGATCATGAACTAACTATATATAATCTTTGACTTCCCTTCTGATTCCCATTACTAGTCAAAAGTTTCACAAAAGGTTTTAAAATTTTTATTTATTTATTTATTTTTTTACATGTTATGGCTGTACAGAAGTCCATATTTTACCTACTGAACATAGTTTTGGGCCAAGAGTCCTCAATCATGAACTTACTATACATACTCATTGACGTCCCTTCTGATTCCCATTACTAGCCAAACATTCCACAAAAGTTTTTTTTAAGGTTTATTTTTATTTATTTATTTATTTATTTTATATGTTATGGCTGTACAGAAGTCTGATTCCCATTACTAGCCAAAAGTTCCACAAAAGATATATATATATATTTTTTTTTTACGTGTTATGGCTGTACAGAAATCCATTTTTGACCTACTGAACATATTTTTGGCCCAAGTGTCCTTAAATACTAACTTACTATACATATTCATTGACTTCCCTTATGATTCCCATTACCAACCAAAAGTTCGATAAAAGGTTTTTTTTTTTTTTTTTTTTTACATGTTATGGCTGTACAGAAGTCCATATTTGACCTAGTGAACATAGTTTTGGCCCAAGAGTCCTTAAACAGTAACTTACTATACATACTCATTTAACTCCGTTCTGATTCCCATTACTAGCCAAAAGTTCGACAAAAGGTTTTTTAAAGGTTTGTTAAAGTTTTTTTATTTATTTATTTATTTTTTTTATATGTTATGGCTGTACAGAAGTCCATATTTGACCTACTGAACATATTTTTGGCCCAAGAGTCCTTAAACACTAACTTACTATACATATTTATTGACTTCCGTTTTGATTCCTATTACTAGCCAAAAGTTCCACATATGGTTTTAAATTATTATTTATTTATTTATTTATTTTTTATACATGTTATGGCTGTACAGAAGTCCATATTTCACCTACTGAACATATTTTTGACCAAAGAGTCCTTAAACACTAACTTACTATACATACTCTTTGAGTTCCCTTCTGATTAACATTACTAGCCAACTAGCCAAAAGTTCCACAAAAGGTTTTTTTTTTATATATATATATATTTTTTTTATATACATCTTATGGATGTATAGAAGTCCCTATTTGACCTAATGAACATAGTTTTGGCTCAAGAGTCCTTAAACACTAACTTGCTATACATACTCATTGACTTCCCTTCTGATTCCCATTACTATCCAAAAGTTCACACAAAAAGTTTTTTTAAAGTTTTTTTGATGTTTTTTTTTTTTTTTTTTTACATCTTATGGCTCTACAGAAGTCCATACTTGACCTACTGAACATATTTTTGGCCCAAGAGTCCTCGATCATGAACTCACAATACATACTCATTGACTGCCCTTCTGATTCCCATTACTAGCCAAAAGTTCCACAAAAGGCTTTTTTAAGGTTTTTATTTATTTATTTATTATTATTATTATTATTTTTTTTATTTATTTACATGTTATGGCTGTACAGAAGTCCATACTTGACCTACTGAGCATATTTTTTGGCCCAAGAGTCCTCGATCATTAACTTACTATACATATTCTTTGATTTCCCTTCTAATTCCCATTACTAGTCAAAAGTTCCAAAAAAGATTTTAACATTTTTTTTTTTTTTACATGTTATTGCTGTACAGAAGTCCATATTTGACCTGCTGAACATATTTTTGGTCCAAGAGTCCTTAAACAAAAACTTAATATACATTCTCATTGACTTCCCTTCTGATTCCCATTACTAGCCAAAAGTTCCACAAAAGGTTTTAATTTTTTTTAATTAAAAAAAAAAAAATTTTTTTATGCATGTTATGGCAGTACAGAAGTCCATATTTGACCTACTGAACATAGTTTTGGGCCAAGAGTCCTCAATCATGAACTTACTATACATACTTATTGACTTCGGTTCTGATTCCCATTACTAGCCAAAAGTTCCACAAAAGGTTTTTTTTTTTTTTTTTTTTTTACATCTTATGGCTGTAAAGAAGTCCATATTTGACTTACTGAACATATATTTGGCCAAAGAGTCCTTAAAAACTGACTTACTATACATATTCTTTGACTTCCGTTCTGATTCCCATTACTAGCCAAAAGTTCCACAAAAGGTTTTACATTTTTTTTAATTTTATTTTTTACATGTTATGGCTGTACAGAAGTTCATATTTGACCTACTGAACATATTTTTGGCCCAAGAGTCCTCAATCATGAACTTACTATACATACTCATTGACTTCCCTTCTGATTCCTATTACTAGCCAAAATTTCCACAAAAGGTTTTTTAAAGTTTTTTTTTTTTTACATGTTATGTCTGTACAGAAGTCCGTATTTGACCTACTGAACATATTTTTGACCAAAGAGTCCTTAAACACTAACTTACTATACATAGTCATTGACTTCCCTTCTGATTAACATTACTAGCAAACTAGCCAAAAGTTCCTCAAAAGGTTTTTTTTTATATATATATTGTTTTTACATACATCTTATGGATGTACAGAAGTCCCTATTTGACCTAATTAACATAGTTTTGGCTCAAGAGTCCTTAAACACTAACTTACTATACATACTCATTGACTTCCCTTCTGATTCCCATTACTATCCAAAAGTTCACACAAAAAGTTTTTTCAAAGTTTTTTTGAGGTTTTTTTTTTTTTTACATCTTATGGGTCTACAGAAGTCCATACTTGACCTACTGAACATATTTTTGGCCCAAGAGTCCTTAAACACTAACTTAATATACATACTCATTGACTGCCCTTCTGATTCCCATTACTAGCCAAAAGTTAGACAAAAGGATTTTTTAAAATTGTTATTTACTTATTTATTTATTTTTTTTAATTTTTTTTTAATTTATTTACATGTTATGGCTGTACAGAAGTCCATATTTGACCTACTGAATATAGTTTTGGGCCAAGAGTCCTTAAACAATAACTTAATATACATACTCATTGACTGCCCTTCTGATTCTCATTACTAGCCAAAAGTTCTACAAAAAGATTTTTTAGAATTGTTATTTATTTTTTTATTTTTTTATTAATTTACATGTTATGGCTGTACAGAAGTCCATATTTGACCTACTGAACATATTTTTGGCCAAAGAGTCCTCGATCATGAACTTACTATACATACTCTTTGACTTCCCTTCTGAATCCCATTACTAGTCAAAAGTTCCACAAAAGATTTTTAACATTTTTTTTTTTTTTTTTACATGTTATGGCTGTACAGAAGTCCATATTTGACCTACTGAATATAGTTTTGGGCCAAGAGTCCTTAAACACTAACTTAATATACATACTCATTGACTGCCCTTCTGATTCCCATTACTAGCCAAAAGTTCCACAAAAGGCTTTTTTAAGGTTTTTATTTATTTATTTATTATTATTATTATTTTTTTTTTTATTTATTTACATGTTATGGCTGTACAGAAGTCCATACTTGACCTACTGAGCATATTTTTTGGCCCAAGAGTCCTCGATCACTAACTTACTATACATACTCTTTGACTTCCCTTCTGATTCCCATTACTAGTCAAAAGTTCCAAAAAAGATTTTAACATTTTTTTTTTTTTTACATGTTATTGCTGTACAGAAGTCCGTATTTGACCTGCTGAACATATTTTTGGTCCAAGAGTCCTTAAACAAAAACTTAATATAAATTCTCATTGACTTCCCTTCTGATTCCCATTACTAGCCAAAAGTTCCACAAAAGGTTTTAATTTTTTTTAATTAAAAAAAAAAAAAATTTTTTATGCATGTTATGGCAGTACAGAAGTCCATATTTGACCTACTGAACATAGTTTTGGGCCAAGAGTCCTCAATCATGAACTTACTATACATACTTATTGACTTCGGTTCTGATTCCCATTACTAGCCAAAAGTTCCACAAAAGGTTTTTTTTTTTTTTTTTTTTTTACATCTTATGGCTGTAAAGAAGTCCATATTTGACTTACTGAACATATATTTGGCCAAAGAGTCCTTAAAAACTGACTTACTATACATATTCTTTGACTTCCGTTCTGATTCCCATTACTAGCCAAAAGTTCCACAAAAGGTTTTACATTTTTTTTAATTTTATTTTTTACATGTTATGGCTGTACAGAAGTTCATATTTGACCTACTGAACATATTTTTGGCCCAAGAGTCCTCAATCATGAACTTACTATACATACTCATTGACTTCCCTTCTGATTCCTATTACTAGCCAAAAGTTCCACAAAAGGTTTTTTAAAGTTTTTTTTTTTTTACATGTTATGTCTGTACAGAAGTCCGTATTTGACCTACTGAACATATTTTTGACCAAAGAGTCCTTAAACACTAACTTACTATACATAGTCATTGACTTCCCTTCTGATTAACATTACTAGCAAACTAGCCAAAAGTTCCTCAAAAGGTTTTTTTTTATATATATATTGTTTTTATATACATCTTATGGATGTACAGAAGTCCCTATTTGACCTAATTAACATAGTTTTGGCTCAAGAGTCCTTAAACACTAACTTACTATACATACTCATTGACTTCCCTTCTGATTCCCATTACTATCCAAAAGTTCACACAAAAAGTTTTTTCAAAGTTTTTTTGAGGTTTTTTTTTTTTTTACATCTTATGGGTCTACAGAAGTCCATACTTGACCTACTGAACATATTTTTGGCCCAAGAGTCCTTAAACACTAACTTAATATACATACTCATTGACTGCCCTTCTAATTCCCATTACTAGCCAAAAGTTAGACAAAAGGATTTTTTAAAATTGTTATTTACTTATTTATTTATTTTTTTTTAATTTTTTTTTTAATTTATTTACATGTTATGGCTGTACAGAAGTCCATATTTGACCTACTGAATATAGTTTTGGGCCAAGAGTCCTTAAACAATAACTTACTATACATACTCATTGACTTCCCTTCTGATTCTCATTACTAGCCAAAAGTTCTACAAAAAGATTTTTTAAAATTGTTATTTATTTTTTTATTTTTTTATTAATTTACATGTTATGGCTGTACAGAAGTCCATATTTGACCTCCTGAACATATTTTTGGCCAAAGAGTCCTCGATCATGAACTTACTATACATACTCTTTGACTTCCCTTCTGAATCCCATTACTAGTCAAAAGTTCCACAAAAGATTTTTAACATATTTTTTTTTTTTTTTTACATGTTATGGCTGTACAGAAGTCCATATTTGACCTACTGAATATAGTTTTGGGCCAAGAGTCCTTAAACACTAACTTAATATACATACTCATTGACTGCCCTTCTGATTCCCATTACTAGCCAAAAGTTCCACAAAAGTTTTTTTTAAGGTTTATTTTTATTTATTTTTTTTTTTTTTTTTTTACATGTTATGGCTGTACAGAAGTCTGATTCCCATTACTAGCCAAAAGTTCCACAAAAGATTTTTTTTTTTTTTTTTTTTACATGTTATGGCTGTACAGAAGTCCATATTTTACCTACTGAACATAGTTTTGGGCCAAGAGTCCTCAATAATGAACTTACTATACATACTCATGGACTTCCCTTCTGATTCCCATTACTAGCCAAACGTTCCACAAAAGTTTTTTTTAAGGTTTATTTTTGTTTATTTATTTATTTTTTTTACATGTTATGGCTGTACAGAAGTCTGATTCCCATTACTAGCCAACAGTTCCACAAAAGATTTTTTTTTTTTTTTTACATGTTATGGCTGTACAGATATCCATACTTGACCTACTGAACATAGTTTAGGCCCAAGAGTCCTTAAACAGTATCTTACTGTACATACTCATTGACTTTGGTTCTGATTCCCATTACTTGCCAAAAGTTCCACAAAAGGTTTTTTAAAGGTTTTTATTTTTATTTTTTATTTTTTCTTGTTATGGCTGTATAGAAGTCCATATCTGACATAATGAACATATTTTTGTCCCAAGACTCCTCGATCATAAACTTACTATACATACTCATTGACTTCCCTTCTGATTCCCATTACTAGCCAAAAGTTCCACAAAAGTTTTTTTTAAGGTTTATTTTTATTTTTTATTTTATTTTTATTTAATTTTTTTTACATGTTATGGCTGTACAGAAGTCTGATTCCTATTACTAGCCAAAAGTCCCACAAAAATTTTTTTTTTTTTTTTTTTTACATGTTATGGCTGTACAGAAATCAATATTTGACCTATTGAACATAGTTTTGGCCCAAGAGTCCTTAAACACTAACTTACTCTACATAATCATTGACTTCCCTTCTGATTCCAATTACTAGTGAAAAGTTCAACAAAAGGTTTTTTTTTTTTTTTTACATGTTATGGCTATACAGAAATCCATATTTGACCTACTGAACATAGTTTTGGGCCAAGAGTCCTCAATCATGAACTTACTATACATACTCATTGACTTCGGTTCTGATTCACATTACTATCCAAAAGTTCCACAAAAAGTGTTTTTGAGTTTTTTTTTTTTTTTTACATCTTATGGCTGTACAGAAGTCCATATTTGACCTACTGAACATAGTTTTCGCCCAAGAGTCCTTAAACAGTAACTTACTATACATTCTCATTGACTTCGGTTCTGATTCCCATTACTAGACAAAAGTTCCACAAAAGGTTTTTTAAAGGTTTTTTTAAGGTTTTTATTTTTACATGTTATGGCTGTACAGAAGTCCATATGTGACCTATTGAACACAGTTTTGGCCCAAGAGTCCTTAAACAGTAACTTACTATACATTCTCATTGACTTCGGTTCTGATTCCCATTGCTAGCCAAAAGTTCCACAAAAGATTTTTTAAAGGTTTTTTTAAGGTTTTTATTTTTTATTTTTACATGTTATGGCTGTACAGAAGTCCATATTTGACCTATTGAACATAGTTTTGGGCCAAGAGTACTCGATCATGAACTTACTACACATACTCATTGACTTTCCTTCTGATTCCCATTACTTACCAAAAGTTCCACAAAAGTTTTTTTAAAGTTTTTTTTAAGGTTTATTTTTATTTATTTATTTATTTTTACATGTTATGGCTGTACAGAAGTCCATATTTGACCTACTGAACATATTTTTGGTCCAAGAGTCCTTAAACAATAACTTACTTTAAATTCTCATTGACTTCCCTTCTGATTCCCATTACTAGCCAAAAGTTCCACAAAAGGTTTTTTAAAGGTTTGTTAAAGGTTTTTTTTTTTTTTTTTTTTTACATGTTACGGCTGTACAGAAGTCCATATTTGACCTAGTGAACATAGTTTTGGCCCAAGAGTCCTTAAACAGTAACTTACTATACATACTCATTGACCTCCGTTCTGATTCCCATTACTAGCCAAAAGTTCGACAAAAGGTTTTTTAAAGGTTTGTTAAAGTTTTTTTATTTACTTATTTATTTATTTATTTATTTATTTATTTATTTACATGTTATGGCTGTACAGAAGTCCATATTTGACCTACTGAACATATTTTTGGCCCAAGAGTCCTTAAACACTAACTTACTATACATGCTTATTGACTTCCGTTTTGATTCCTATTACTAGCCAAAAGTTCCACATATGGTTTTAAATTATTATTATTTATTTATTTACTTATTTATTTATTTATTTATTTATTTATTTATTTTTTATACATGTTATGGCTGTACAGAAGTCCATATTTGACCTGCTGAACACAGTTTTGGCCCAAGAGTCCTTAAACACTAACTTACTATACTTACTCATTGACTTCCCTTCTGATTCCCATTACTAGACAAAAGTTCCACAAAAGGTTTTTTTATTTTTATTTTTTTTGTACATATTATGACTGTACAGAAATCCATATTTGACCTACTGAACATATTTTTGGCCCAAGAGTCCTTAAACACTAACTTACTATACATAATCATTGACTTCCCTTCTGATTCCCATTACTAGCCAAAAGTTCCACAAAACGTTTTTTAAGGTTTTTTTTTTTTAATTTATTTATTTATTTATTTATTTATTTATTTTTTTTCATGTTATGGCTGTACAGAAGTCCATATTTGACCTACTGAACATAGTTTTGGCCCAAAAGTCTTTAAACACTGACTTACTATACATACTCATTGACTTCCCTTCTGATTCCCATTACTAGCCAAAAGTTCCACAAAAGGTTTTAAATTGATTTATTTATTATTATTTTTTTTATTATATATACATATACATGTTATGGCTACACAGAAGTCCATATTTGACCTACTGAACATATTTTTGGCCCAAGAGTCCTTAAACACTAACTTACTATACATACTCATTGACTTCCCTTCTGATTCCCATTACTAGCCAAAAGTTCTACAAAATGTTTTTTAACGTTTTTTTTTTTTTTTTTTTTTTTTTTTTACATGTTGTGGCTGTACAGAAGTCCGTATTTCACCTACTGAACATAATTTTGGCACAAGAGTCCTCAAACACTAACTCAGTATGCATACTCATTGACTTTTGTTCTGAATCCCATTACTAGCCAAAAGTTCCACAATATATATATATATATATATTTTTTTTTTTTTTAAATGTTATGGCTGTACAGAAGTCCATATTTGACCTATTGAACATATTTTTGACTAAAGAGTCCTTAAACACTAACTTACTATACATACTCATTGACTTCCCTTCTGATTAACAGTACTAGCCAACTAGCCAAAAGTTCCACAAAAGGTTTTTTTTAATATATATATATTTTTTTTATATACATCTTATGGATGTACAGAAGTCCATATTTGACCTAATGAGCATAGTTTTGGCTCAAGAGTCCTTAAACACTAACTTACTATACATACTCATTGACTTCCCTTCTGATTCCCATTACTATCCAAAAGTTCACACAAAAAGTTTTTTTTAAGTTTTTTTTTTTTTTTTTTTACATCTTATGGCTCTACAGAAGTCCATACTTGACCTACTGAGCATATTTTTGGCCCAAGAGTCCTTAAACACTAACTTAATATACATACTCATTGACTGCCCTTCTGATTCCCATTACTAGCCAAAAGTTCCACAAAAGGCTTTTTTAAGGTTTTTATTTATTTATTTATTTATTTATTTATTTATTTATTTACATGTTATGGCTGTACAGAAGTCCATATTTTGACCTACTGAACATATTTTTGGCCCAAGAGTCCTCGATCATGAACTTACTATACATACTCTTTGACTTCCCTTCTGATTCCAATTACTAGTGAAAAGTTCAACAAAAAGTTTATTTTTTATTTTTTATACATGTTATGGCTGTACAGAAGTCCCTATTTGACCTACTGAACATATTTTTGACCAAAGAGTCCTTAAACACTAACTTACTATACATACTCACTGACTTCCCTTCTGATTCCCATTACTATCCAAAAGTTCACACAAAAAGTTTTTTTAAAGTTTTTTTGAGGTTTTTTTTTTTTTTTTACATCTTATGGCTCTACAGAAGTCCATACTTGACCTACTGAACATATTTTTGGCCCAAGAGTCCTTAAACACTAACTTAATATACATACTCATTGACTGCCCTTCTGATTCTCATTACTAGCCAAAAGTTCCACAAAAGGTTTTAAATTGATTTATTTATTATTATTTTTTTTATTATATATACATATACATGTTATGGCTACACAGAAGTCCATATTTGACCTACTGAACATATTTTTGGCCCAAGAGTCCTTAAACACTAACTTACTATACATACTCATTGACTTCCCTTCTGATTCCCATTACTAGCCAAAAGTTCTACAAAATGTTTTTTAACGTTTTTTTTTTTTTTTTTTTTTTTTTTTTACATGTTGTGGCTGTACAGAAGTCCGTATTTCACCTACTGAACATAATTTTGGCACAAGAGTCCTCAAACACTAACTCAGTATGCATACTCATTGACTTTTGTTCTGAATCCCATTACTAGCCAAAAGTTCCACAATATATATATATATATATATTTTTTTTTTTTTTTAAATGTTATGGCTGTACAGAAGTCCATATTTGACCTATTGAACATATTTTTGACTAAAGAGTCCTTAAACACTAACTTACTATACATACTCATTGACTTCCCTTCTGATTAACAGTACTAGCCAACTAGCCAAAAGTTCCACAAAAGGTTTTTTTTAATATATATATATTTTTTTTATATACATCTTATGGATGTACAGAAGTCCATATTTGACCTAATGAGCATAGTTTTGGCTCAAGAGTCCTTAAACACTAACTTACTATACATACTCATTGACTTCCCTTCTGATTCCCATTACTATCCAAAAGTTCACACAAAAAGTTTTTTTTAAGTTTTTTTTTTTTTTTTTTTACATCTTATGGCTCTACAGAAGTCCATACTTGACCTACTGAGCATATTTTTGGCCCAAGAGTCCTTAAACACTAACTTAATATACATACTCATTGACTGCCCTTCTGATTCCCATTACTAGCCAAAAGTTCCACAAAAGGCTTTTTTAAGGTTTTTATTTATTTATTTATTTATTTATTTATTTATTTATTTACATGTTATGGCTGTACAGAAGTCCATATTTTGACCTACTGAACATATTTTTGGCCCAAGAGTCCTCGATCATGAACTTACTATACATACTCTTTGACTTCCCTTCTGATTCCAATTACTAGTGAAAAGTTCAACAAAAAGTTTATTTTTTATTTTTTATACATGTTATGGCTGTACAGAAGTCCCTATTTGACCTACTGAACATATTTTTGACCAAAGAGTCCTTAAACACTAACTTACTATACATACTCACTGACTTCCCTTCTGATTCCCATTACTATCCAAAAGTTCACACAAAAAGTTTTTTTAAAGTTTTTTTGAGGTTTTTTTTTTTTTTTTACATCTTATGGCTCTACAGAAGTCCATACTTGACCTACTGAACATATTTTTGGCCCAAGAGTCCTTAAACACTAACTTAATATACATACTCATTGACTGCCCTTCTGATTCTCATTACTAGCCAAAAGTTCTACAAAAAGATTTTTTAAAATTGTTATTTATTTTTTTATTTTTTTATTAATTTACATGTTATGGCTGTACAGAAGTCCATATTTGACCTACTGAACATATTTTTGGCCCAAGAGTCCTCGATCATGAACTTACTATATATAAACTTTGACTTCCCTTCTGATTCCCATTACTAGTCAAAAGTTTCACAAAAGGTTTTTAACATTTTTTTTTTTTTTTTTACATGTTATGGCTACACAGAAGTCCATATTTTACCTACTGAACATAGTTTTGGGCCAAGAGTCCTGAATCATGAATTTACTATACATACTCATTGACTTCCCTTCTGATTCCCATTACTAGCCAAACGTTTCACAAAAGTTTTTTTTAAGGTTTATTTTTATTTATTTATTTTTTTTACATGTTATGGCTGTACAGAAGTCCATATTTGACCTACTGAACATATTTTTGATTAAAGAGTCCTTAAACACTAACTTACTATACATACTCATTGACTTCCCTTCTGATTAACATTACTAGCAAACTAGCCAAAAGTTCCACAAAAGGTTTTTTTTTATATACATCTTATGGATGTACAGAAGTCCCTATTTGACCTAATGAACATAGTTTTGGCTCAAGAGTCCTTAAACACTAACTTACTATACATACTCATTGACTTCCCTTCTGATTCCCATTACTATCCAAAAGTTCACACAAAAAGTTTTTTGTAAGTTTTTTTGAGGTTTTTTTTTTTTTTCTTTTACATCTTATGGCTCTACAGAAGTCCATACTTGACCTACTGAACATATTTTTGGCCCAAGAGTCCTTAAACACTAACTTAATATACATACTCATTGACTGCCCTTCTGATTCCCATTACTAGCCAAAAGTTCCACAAAAGGCTTTTTTAAGGTTTTTATTTATTTATTTTTTTATTTTTTTATTTATTTACATGTTATGGCTGTACAGAAGTCCATATTTGACCTACTGAACATATTTTTGGCCCAAGAGTCCTCAATTATGAACTTACTATATATTCTCATTGACTTCGGTTCTGATTCCCATTACTATCCAAAAGTTCCACAAAAAGTTTTTTCGAGTTTTTTTTTTTTTTTTTTACATCTTATGGCTGTACAGAAATCCATATTTGACATACTGAACATAGTTTTGGCTCAAGAGTCCTTAAACACTAACTTACTATACATACTCATTGACTTCCCTTCTGATTCCCATTACTATCCAAAAGTTCCACAAAAGGTTTTTTAAAGGTTTGTTAAAGGTTTTTTTTTTTTTTTTTTTTTTTTTTACAAGTTATGGCTGTACAGAAGTCCCTATTTGACCTACTGAACATATTTTTGGCTCAAGAGTCCTTAAACACTAACTTACTATACATACTCATTGACTTCCCTTCTGATTCCCATTACTATCCAAAAGTTCCACAAAAGGTTTTTTAAAGGTTTGTTAAAGGTTTTTTTTTTTTTTTTTTTTTTTTTACAAGTTATGGCTGTACAGAAGTCCCTATTTGACCTACTGAACATATTTTTGGCTCAAGAGTCCTTAAACACTAACTTACTATACATACTCATTGACTGCCCTTCTGATTCCCAGTACTAGCCAAAAGTTCCACAAAAGGCTTTTTTAAAATTATTTATTTATATTTATTTATTTATTTATTTATTTATTTATTTATTTATTTATTTATTTATGTATTTCTTTATTTATTTTTTTGTTTTTTTATTTATTTACATGTTATGGCTGTACAGAAGTCCATATTTGACCTACTGAACATATTTTTGGCCAAAGAGTCCTCGATCATGAACTTACTATACATACTCTTTGACTTCCCTTCTGAATCCCATTACTAGTCAAAAGTTCCACAAAAGATTTTTAACATTTTTTTTTTTTTTTTACATGTTATGGCTGTACAGAAGTCCATATTTGACCTACTGAATATAGTTTTGGGCCAAGAGTCCTTAAACACTAACTTAATATACATACTCATTGACTGCCCTTCTGATTCCCATTACTAGCCAAAAGTTCCACAAAAGTTTTTTTTAAGGTTTATTTTTATTTATTTATTTATTTATTTATTTTTTTACATGTTATGGCTGTACAGAAGTCTGATTCCCATTACTAGCCAAAAGTTCCACAAAAGATTTTTTTTTTTTTTTTTTTACATGTTATGGCTGTACAGAAGTCCATATTTTACCTACTGAACATAGTTTTGGGCCAAGAGTCCTCAATAATGAACTTACTATACATACTCATGGACTTCCCTTCTGATTCCCATTACTAGCCAAACGTTCCACAAAAGTTTTTTTTAAGGTTTATTTTTATTTATTTATTTATTTTTTTTACATGTTATGGCTGTACAGAAGTCTGATTCCCATTACTAGCCAACAGTTCCACAAAAGATTTTTTTTTTTTTTTTTTACATGTTATGGCTGTACAGAAATCCATACTTGACCTACTGAACATAGTTTTGGCCCAAGAGTCCTTAAACAGTATCTTACTATACATACTCATTGACTTTGGTTCTGATTCCCATTACTTGCCAAAAGTTCCACAAAAGGTTTTTTAAAGGTTTTTATTTTTTATTTTTTCTTGTTATGGCTGTATAGAAGTCCATATCTGACATAATGAACATATTTTTGTCCCAAGACTCCTCGATCATAAACTTACTATACATACTCATTGACTTCCCTTCTGATTCCCATTACTAGCCAAAAGTTCCACAAAAGTTTTTTTTAAGGTTTATTTTTATTTTTTTTAATTTTTTTTACATGTTATGGCTGTACAGAAGTCTGATTCCTATTACTAGCCAAAAGTCCCACAAAAATTTTTTTTTTTTTTTTTTTTTCTTTTTTTTTTTTTTTTACATGTTATGGCTGTACAGAAATCAATATTTGACCTACTGAACATAGTTTTGGCCCAAGAGTCCTTAAACACTAACTTACTCTACATAATCATTGACTTCCCTTCTGATTCCAATTACTAGTGAAAAGTTCAACAAAAGGTTTTTTTTTTTTTTTACATGTTATGGCTATACAGAAATCCATATTTGACCTACTGAACATAGTTTTGGGCCAAGAGTCCTCAATCATGAACTTACTATACATACTCATTGACTTCGGTTCTGATTCCCATTACTATCCAAAAGTTCCACAAAAAGTGTTTTTGAGTTTTTTTTTTTTTTTTTACATCTTATGGCTGTACAGAAGTCCATATTTGACCTACTGAACATAGTTTTCGCCCAAGAGTCCTTAAACAGTAACTTACTATACATTCTCATTGACTTCGGTTCTGATTCCCATTACTAGACAAAAGTTCCACAAAAGGTTTTTTAAAGGTTTTTTTAAGGTTTTTAT
>CM077173.1:4598313-4600813 GCA_039654105.1 Coreius guichenoti | reverse complement strand
CACGGAGGGCGCGTACTGGACAGAGCAGTGCCAAGGCTGGGTCTGCCTCCTCCAAAGGCAGCGCTTGCAGGTTCACCACCTGGTCCCTGAAGGGAGTGGTGGGAACCTTGGGCACATATCCAGGCCGGGGTCTCAGGATCACGTGAGAGTTGGCCGGCCCGAATTCCAGGCACGCTTCGTCAACCGAAAATGCCTGCAGGTCCCCTACCCTCTTGATGGAGGCCAAGGCGGTCAGGAGCGCTGTCTTCATAGACAGGAACTTAAGCTCGACTGACCGCAATGGCTCAAAGGGAGCCCTCTGCAGAGCGCTTAGGACTACTGCGAGGTCCCAAGAGGGTACGAGGGGAGAGCGAGGAGGATTCAGTCTCCTCGCTCCCCTCAGGAACCTGATGACCAGGTCGTGCTGACTTACCTTTTTCGTCTCCACAAGGTCGTGGTAGGCAGAAATAGCGGCCACATAAACCTTGAGGGTGGAAGGAGACAGCCTTCGTTCCAACCCTTCCTGGAGGAATGAGAGCACGGACCCGATCGGGCATTTCCAGGGGTCTTCTTGGCGAGAAGAACACCAGGTGACGAAGAGGTTCCACTTCAACGCATAGGCGTGTCGAGTAGACAAGGCCCTAGCGGAAGTGATGGTAGCCACCACCTGAGGTGGTAGGGTACTCAAACCTGCCGCGTCCCATCCAGGAGCCACACGTGGAGGTTCCAAAGATCGGGACGCGGGTGCCAAAGGGTGCCCCGTCTCTGAGAAAGGAGGTCCTTCCTCAGAGGAATCGACCAGGGAGGGGCTGTCGCAAGGAGTACGAGTTCGGAGAACCAGGTCCGGCCGGGCCAATACGGGGCGACCAAAATGACCTGCTCCTTGTCCTCCCTGATCTTGCACAGAAGCTGTGCAAGAAGGCTCACTGGGGGAAACGCATACTTGCGGAGGCCCCGCGGCCAGCTGTGCGCCAGAGCGTCCGTGCCGAGGGGGCCCTCGGTCAGGGAATAAAACAGGCGGCAATGGGAAGAGTCGTGGGAGGCAAACAGATCTACCTGTGCGTCGCCGAACTGTTCCCAAATCAGCTGAACCGTCTGGGGATGGAGTCTCCATTCTCCAGGAAGTGGCTGAAGCCGTGAGAGCTCGTCGGCTGCACGGTTCAGGACTCCCGGGATATGGATGGCACGAAGGGACCTCAGGTGCTTCTGACTCCATAAGACGAGATGGCGGGCGAGTTGAGACATGCGGCGGGAACGCAGACCACCCTGGTGGTTGATGTACGCTACTGTGGCCGTGTTGTCTGACCGGACTAGCACGTGTTGACCCTTGAGCAGCGCTCGGAAGCGGTGCAGGGCGAACCGTACTGCCAGCAACTCGAGGCAATTGACATGCAGGAGGCGCTGGGGTCCTGTCCAGGAGCCCGCGGCAGCATGTCCATTGCACATGGCACCCCAGCCCGTGGTGGAGGCATCTGTTGACACAACAATATGCCTGGAAACTCGTTCTAAGGACACACCGGCCCGTAGAAAACTGAGGTTCGACCACGGGGTGAGGGTCTGCAGGCAGGCCCGAGTCACTGGGACCCGGAGCGTGCCCGACTGCCATGCCCATCTCGGGACTCGATCGCGAAGCCAGTGCTGAAGCGGTCTCATATGAAGCAAACCGAGCGGCGTTACCGCGGCTGCAGATGCCATATGCCCCAGGAGCCTCTGAAATAACTTCAGTGGAACCGCACTCTTGCTCTCGATTTGACGAAGGCAAGTCAGCAGTGACTGCGCGCGCTCGCTCGTAAGCTGCGCACACATGGCGACCGAGTCGATTTCCATACCGAGAAAAGAGATCCTCTGCACTGGGCAGAGTTTGCTCTTCTCCCAGTTGACCCGAAGGCCCAGACGGGCTAGGTGCTGGAGCACCAGGTCTCTGTGTTCGCACACCTGCTCTCGAGAGTGGCTGAGGATCAGCCAGTCGTCGAGGTAGTTCAGGATGCGAACCCCGTGTTGCCTGAGTGGCACAAGGGCTGCCTCGACAATCTTCGTGAAGACGCGAGGGGACAGAGCTAGCCCGAATGGGAGGACCGCGTACTGGTATGCCCGCCCCTCGAAAGCAAACCGTAGGAACGGTCTGTGTCGAGGAAGAATGGAGACATGGAAGTAGGCGTCCTTCAGGTCGATCGCTGCAAACCAATCTGCTGGACGAACGCATTCGAAAAGGCGTTTCGCTGTCAACATCCTGAACGGAAGCCTGTGAAGGGATCGGTTCAGGACGCGCAGGTCCAGGATCGGTCGTAACCCACCGGTTTTCTTGGGTACAATGAAGTAAGGGCTGTAGAAGCCGGACTCCATTTCGGCTGGAGGGACAGGCTCGATCGCACCCTTCGCCAGCAAGGTAGCAACCTCCGCACGCATGAGGGGGGCATTGGGCCCCACTATGGTGAATCGGACTCCCCGGAAACGAGGAGGAGCCTGAGCGAACTGAATCGCATAGCCGAGCCTGATGGTCTTCGCGACCCAGCGGGACAGT
>CM077173.1:4575813-4588313 GCA_039654105.1 Coreius guichenoti | reverse complement strand
TCCTCGATCATGAACTTACTATATATAATCTTTGACTTCCCTTCTGATTCCCATTACTAGTCAAAAGTTTCACAAAAGGTTTCAAAATTTTTATTTATTTATTTATTTTTTTACATGTTATGGCTGTACAGAAGTCCATATTTTACCTACTGAACATAGTTTTGGGCCAAGAGTCCTCAATCATGAACTTACTATACATACTCATTGACGTCCCTTCTGATTCCCATTACTAGCCAAACATTCCACAAAAGTTTTTTTTAAGGTTTATTTTTATTTATTTATTTATTTATTTTATATGTTATGGCTGTACAGAAGTCTGATTCCCATTACTAGCCAAAAGTTCCACAAAAGATATATATATATTTTTTTTTTTACGTGTTATGGCTGTACAGAAATCCATTTTTGACCTACTGAACATATTTTTGGCCCAAGTGTCCTTAAATACTAACTTACTATACATATTCATTGACTTCCCTTATGATTCCCATTACCAACCAAAAGTTCGATAAAAGGTTTTTTTTTTTTTTTTTTTTTACATGTTATGGCTGTACAGAAGTCCATATTTGACCTAGTGAACATAGTTTTGGCCCAAGAGTCCTTAAACAGTAACTTACTATACATACTCATTTAACTCCGTTCTGATTCCCATTACTAGCCAAAAGTTCGACAAAAGGTTTTTTAAAGGTTTGTTAAAGTTTTTTTATTTATTTATTTATTTTTTTTATATGTTATGGCTGTACAGAAGTCCATATTTGACCTACTGAACATATTTTTGGCCCAAGAGTCCTTAAACACTAACTTACTATACATATTTATTGACTTCCGTTTTGATTCCTATTACTAGCCAAAAGTTCCACATATGGTTTTAAATTATTATTTATTTATTTATTTATTTTTTATACATGTTATGGCTGTACAGAAGTCCATATTTCACCTACTGAACATATTTTTGACCAAAGAGTCCTTAAACACTAACTTACTATACATACTCTTTGAGTTCCCTTCTGATTAACATTACTAGCCAACTAGCCAAAAGTTCCACAAAAGGTTTTTTTTTTATATATATATATATTTTTTTTATATACATCTTATGGATGTACAGAAGTCCCTATTTGACCTAATGAACATAGTTTTGGCTCAAGAGTCCTTAAACACTAACTTGCTATACATACTCATTGACTTCCCTTCTGATTCCCATTACTATCCAAAAGTTCACACAAAAAGTTTTTTTAAAGTTTTTTTGATGTTTTTTTTTTTTTTTTTTTTACATCTTATGGCTCTACAGAAGTCCATACTTGACCTACTGAACATATTTTTGGCCCAAGAGTCCTCGATCATGAACTCACAATACATACTCATTGACTGCCCTTCTGATTCCCATTACTAGCCAAAAGTTCCACAAAAGGCTTTTTTAAGGTTTTTATTTATTTATTTATTATTATTATTATTTTTTTTTTTATTTATTTACATGTTATGGCTGTACAGAAGTCCATACTTGACCTACTGAGCATATTTTTTGGCCCAAGAGTCCTCGATCATTAACTTACTATACATATTCTTTGACTTCCCTTCTGATTCCCATTACTAGTCAAAAGTTCCAAAAAAGATTTTAACATTTTTTTTTTTTTTACATGTTATTGCTGTACAGAAGTCCATATTTGACCTGCTGAACATATTTTTGGTCCAAGAGTCCTTAAACAAAAACTTAATATACATTCTCATTGACTTCCCTTCTGATTCCCATTACTAGCCAAAAGTTCCACAAAAGGTTTTAATTTTTTTTAATTAAAAAAAAAAAAAATTTTTTATGCATGTTATGGCAGTACAGAAGTCCATATTTGACCTACTGAACATAGTTTTGGGCCAAGAGTCCTCAATCATGAACTTACTATACATACTTATTGACTTCGGTTCTGATTCCCATTACTAGCCAAAAGTTCCACAAAAGGTTTTTTTTTTTTTTTTTTTTTTACATCTTATGGCTGTAAAGAAGTCCATATTTGACTTACTGAACATATATTTGGCCAAAGAGTCCTTAAAAACTGACTTACTATACATATTCTTTGACTTCCGTTCTGATTCCCATTACTAGCCAAAAGTTCCACAAAAGGTTTTACATTTTTTTTAATTTTATTTTTTACATGTTATGGCTGTACAGAAGTTCATATTTGACCTACTGAACATATTTTTGGCCCAAGAGTCCTCAATCATGAACTTACTATACATACTCATTGACTTCCCTTCTGATTCCTATTACTAGCCAAAAGTTCCACAAAAGGTTTTTTAAAGTTTTTTTTTTTTTACATGTTATGTCTGTACAGAAGTCCGTATTTGACCTACTGAACATATTTTTGACCAAAGAGTCCTTAAACACTAACTTACTATACATAGTCATTGACTTCCCTTCTGATTAACATTACTAGCAAACTAGCCAAAAGTTCCTCAAAAGGTTTTTTTTTATATATATATTGTTTTTACATACATCTTATGGATGTACAGAAGTCCCTATTTGACCTAATTAACATAGTTTTGGCTCAAGAGTCCTTAAACACTAACTTACTATACATACTCATTGACTTCCCTTCTGATTCCCATTACTATCCAAAAGTTCACACAAAAAGTTTTTTCAAAGTTTTTTTGAGGTTTTTTTTTTTTTTACATCTTATGGGTCTACAGAAGTCCATACTTGACCTACTGAACATATTTTTGGCCCAAGAGTCCTTAAACACTAACTTAATATACATACTCATTGACTGCCCTTCTGATTCCCATTACTAGCCAAAAGTTAGACAAAAGGATTTTTTAAAATTGTTATTTACTTATTTATTTATTTTTTTTAATTTTTTTTTAATTTATTTACATGTTATGGCTGTACAGAAGTCCATATTTGACCTACTGAATATAGTTTTGGGCCAAGAGTCCTTAAACAATAACTTAATATACATACTCATTGACTGCCCTTCTGATTCTCATTACTAGCCAAAAGTTCTACAAAAAGATTTTTTAAAATTGTTATTTATTTTTTTATTTTTTTATTAATTTACATGTTATGGCTGTACAGAAGTCCATATTTGACCTACTGAACATATTTTTGGCCAAAGAGTCCTCGATCATGAACTTACTATACATACTCTTTGACTTCCCTTCTGAATCCCATTACTAGTCAAAAGTTCCACAAAAGATTTTTAACATTTTTTTTTTTTTTTTTACATGTTATGGCTGTACAGAAGTCCATATTTGACCTACTGAATATAGTTTTGGGCCAAGAGTCCTTAAACACTAACTTAATATACATACTCATTGACTGCCCTTCTGATTCCCATTACTAGCCAAAAGTTCCACAAAAGGCTTTTTTAAGGTTTTTATTTATTTATTTATTATTATTATTATTTTTTTATTTATTTATTTACATGTTATGGCTGTACAGAAGTCCATACTTGACCTACTGAGCATATTTTTTGGCCCAAGAGTCCTCGATCACTAACTTACTATACATACTCTTTGACTTCCCTTCTGATTCCCATTACTAGTCAAAAGTTCCAAAAAAGATTTTAACATTTTTTTTTTTTTTACATGTTATTGCTGTACAGAAGTCCGTATTTGACCTGCTGAACATATTTTTGGTCCAAGAGTCCTTAAACAAAAACTTAATATACATTCTCATTGACTTCCCTTCTGATTCCCATTACTAGCCAAAAGTTCCACAAAAGGTTTTAATTTTTTTTAATTAAAAAAAAAAAAAATTTTTTATGCATGTTATGGCAGTACAGAAGTCCGTATTTGACCTACTGAACATAGTTTTGGGCCAAGAGTCCTCAATCATGAACTTACTATACATACTTATTGACTTCGGTTCTGATTCCCATTACTAGCCAAAAGTTCCACAAAAGGTTTTTTTTTTTTTTTTTTTTTTACATCTTATGGCTGTAAAGAAGTCCATATTTGACTTACTGAACATATATTTGGCCAAAGAGTCCTTAAAAACTGACTTACTATACATATTCTTTGACTTCCGTTCTGATTCCCATTACTAGCCAAAAGTTCCACAAAAGGTTTTACATTTTTTTTAATTTTATTTTTTACATGTTATGGCTGTACAGAAGTTCATATTTGACCTACTGAACATATTTTTGGCCCAAGAGTCCTCAATCATGAACTTACTATACATACTCATTGACTTCCCTTCTGATTCCTATTACTAGCCAAAAGTTCCACAAAAGGTTTTTTAAAGTTTTTTTTTTTTTACGTTATGTCTGTACAGAAGTCCGTATTTGACCTACTGAACATATTTTTGACCAAAGAGTCCTTAAACACTAACTTACTATACATAGTCATTGACTTCCCTTCTGATTAACATTACTAGCAAACTAGCCAAAAGTTCCTCAAAAGGTTTTTTTTTATATATATATTGTTTTTACATACATCTTATGGATGTACAGAAGTCCCTATTTGACCTAATTAACATAGTTTTGGCTCAAGAGTCCTTAAACACTAACTTACTATACATACTCATTGACTTCCCTTCTGATTCCCATTACTATCCAAAAGTTCACACAAAAAGTTTTTTCAAAGTTTTTTTGAGGTTTTTTTTTTTTTTTTACATCTTATGGGTCTACAGAAGTCCATACTTGACCTACTGAACATATTTTTGGCCCAAGAGTCCTTAAACACTAACTTAATATACATACTCATTGACTGCCCTTCTGATTCCCATTACTAGCCAAAAGTTAGACAAAAGGATTTTTTAAAATTGTTATTTACTTATTTATTTATTTTTTTTAATTTTTTTTTAATTTATTTACATGTTATGGCTGTACAGAAGTCCATATTTGACCTACTGAATATAGTTTTGGGCCAAGAGTCCTTAAACAATAACTTAATATACATACTCATTGACTGCCCTTCTGATTCTCATTACTAGCCAAAAGTTCTACAAAAAGATTTTTTAAAATTGTTATTTATTTTTTTATTTTTTTATTAATTTACATGTTATGGCTGTACAGAAGTCCATATTTGACCTACTGAACATATTTTTGGCCAAAGAGTCCTCGATCATGAACTTACTATACATACTCTTTGACTTCCCTTCTGAATCCCATTACTAGTCAAAAGTTCCACAAAAGATTTTTAACATTTTTTTTTTTTTTTTTACATGTTATGGCTGTACAGAAGTCCATATTTGACCTACTGAATATAGTTTTGGGCCAAGAGTCCTTAAACACTAACTTAATATACATACTCATTGACTGCCCTTCTGATTCCCATTACTAGCCAAAAGTTCCACAAAAGGCTTTTTTAAGGTTTTTATTTATTTATTTATTATTATTATTATTTTTTTATTTATTTATTTACATGTTATGGCTGTACAGAAGTCCATACTTGACCTACTGAGCATATTTTTTGGCCCAAGAGTCCTCGATCACTAACTTACTATACATACTCTTTGACTTCCCTTCTGATTCCCATTACTAGTCAAAAGTTCCAAAAAAGATTTTAACATTTTTTTTTTTTTTACATGTTATTGCTGTACAGAAGTCCGTATTTGACCTGCTGAACATATTTTTGGTCCAAGAGTCCTTAAACAAAAACTTAATATACATTCTCATTGACTTCCCTTCTGATTCCCATTACTAGCCAAAAGTTCCACAAAAGGTTTTAATTTTTTTTAATTAAAAAAAAAAAAAATTTTTTATGCATGTTATGGCAGTACAGAAGTCCATATTTGACCTACTGAACATAGTTTAGGGCCAAGAGTCCTCAATCATGAACTTACTATACATACTTATTGACTTCCCTTCTGATTCCCATTACTAGTCAAAAGTTCCACAAAAGATTTTTAACATATTTTTTTTTTTTTTTTACATGTTATGGCTGTACAGAAGTCCATATTTGACCTACTGAATATAGTTTTGGGCCAAGAGTCCTTAAACACTAACTTAATATACATACTCATTGACTGCCCTTCTGATTCCCATTACTAGCCAAAAGTTCCACAAAAGTTTTTTTTAAGGTTTATTTTTATTTATTTATTTATTTTTTTTTTTACATGTTATGGCTGTACAGAAGTCTGATTCCCATTACTAGCCAAAAGTTCCACAAAAGATTTTTTTTTTTTTTTTTTTACATGTTATGGCTGTACAGAAGTCCATATTTTACCTACTGAACATAGTTTTGGGCCAAGAGTCCTCAATAATGAACTTACTATACATACTCATGGACTTCCCTTCTGATTCCCATTACTAGCCAAACGTTCCACAAAAGTTTTTTTTAAGGTTTATTTTTGTTTATTTATTTATTTTTTTTACATGTTATGGCTGTACAGAAGTCTGATTCCCATTACTAGCCAACAGTTCCACAAAAGTTTTTTTTTTTTTTTTTTACATGTTATGGCTGTACAGATATCCATACTTGACCTACTGAACATAGTTTAGGCCCAAGAGTCCTTAAACAGTATCTTACTGTACATACTCATTGACTTTGGTTCTGATTCCCATTACTTGCCAAAAGTTCCACAAAAGGTTTTTTAAAGGTTTTTATTTTTATTTTTTATTTTTTCTTGTTATGGCTGTATAGAAGTCCATATCTGACATAATGAACATATTTTTGTCCCAAGACTCCTCGATCATAAACTTACTATACATACTCATTGACTTCCCTTCTGATTCCCATTACTAGCCAAAAGTTCCACAAAAGTTTTTTTTAAGGTTTATTTTTATTTTTTTTAATTTTTTTTACATGTTATGGCTGTACAGAAGTCTGATTCCTATTACTAGCCAAAAGTCCCACAAAAATTTTTTTTTTTTTTTTTTTTACATGTTATGGCTGTACAGAAATCAATATTTGACCTATTGAACATAGTTTTGGCCCAAGAGTCCTTAAACACTAACTTACTCTACATAATCATTGACTTCCCTTCTGATTCCAATTACTAGTGAAAAGTTCAACAAAAGGTTTTTTTTTTTTTTTTACATGTTATGGCTATACAGAAATCCATATTTGACCTACTGAACATAGTTTTGGGCCAAGAGTCCTCAATCATGAACTTACTATACATACTCATTGACTTCGGTTCTGATTCCCATTACTATCCAAAAGTTCCACAAAAAGTGTTTTTGAGTTTTTTTTTTTTTTTTACATCTTATGGCTGTACAGAAGTCCATATTTGACCTACTGAACATAGTTTTCGCCCAAGAGTCCTTAAACAGTAACTTACTATACATTCTCATTGACTTCGGTTCTGATTCCCATTACTAGACAAAAGTTCCACAAAAGGTTTTTTAAAGGTTTTTTTAAGGTTTTTATTTTTACATGTTATGGCTGTACAGAAGTCCATATGTGACCTATTGAACACAGTTTTGGCCCAAGAGTCCTTAAACAGTAACTTACTATACATTCTCATTGACTTCGGTTCTGATTCCCATTGCTAGCCAAAAGTTCCACAAAAGATTTTTTAAAGGTTTTTTTAAGGTTTTTATTTTTTATTTTTACATGTTATGGCTGTACAGAAGTCCATATTTGACCTATTGAACATAGTTTTGGGCCAAGAGTACTCGATCATGAACTTACTACACATACTCATTGACTTTCCTTCTGATTCCCATTACTTACCAAAAGTTCCACAAAAGTTTTTTTAAAGTTTTTTTTAAGGTTTATTTTTATTTATTTATTTATTTTTACATGTTATGGCTGTACAGAAGTCCATATTTGACCTACTGAACATATTTTTGGTCCAAGAGTCCTTAAACAATAACTTACTTTAAATTCTCATTGACTTCCCTTCTGATTCCCATTACTAGCCAAAAGTTCCACAAAAGGTTTTTTAAAGATTTGTTAAAGGTTTTTTTTTTTTTTTTTTTTACATGTTACGGCTGTACAGAAGTCCATATTTGACCTAGTGAACATAGTTTTGGCCCAAGAGTCCTTAAACAGTAACTTACTATACATACTCATTGACCTCCGTTCTGATTCCCATTACTAGCCAAAAGTTCGACAAAAGGTTTTTTAAAGGTTTGTTAAAGTTTTTTTATTTACTTATTTATTTATTTATTTATTTATTTATTTACATGTTATGGCTGTACAGAAGTCCATATTTGACCTACTGAACATATTTTTGGCCCAAGAGTCCTTAAACACTAACTTACTATACATGCTTATTGACTTCCGTTTTGATTCCTATTACTAGCCAAAAGTTCCACATATGGTTTTAAATTATTATTATTTATTTATTTACTTATTTATTTATTTATTTATTTATTTATTTATTTATTTTTTATACATGTTATGGCTGTACAGAAGTCCATATTTGACCTGCTGAACACAGTTTTGGCCCAAGAGTCCTTAAACACTAACTTACTATACTTACTCATTGACTTCCCTTCTGATTCCCATTACTAGACAAAAGTTCCACAAAAGGTTTTTTTATTTTTATTTTTTTTGTACATATTATGACTGTACAGAAATCCATATTTGACCTACTGAACATATTTTTGGCCCAAGAGTCCTTAAACACTAACTTACTATACATAATCATTGACTTCCCTTCTGATTCCCATTACTAGCCAAAAGTTCCACAAAACGTTTTTTAAGGTTTTTTTTTTTTAATTTATTTATTTATTTATTTATTTATTTATTTTTTTTCATGTTATGGCTGTACAGAAGTCCATATTTGACCTACTGAACATAGTTTTGGCCCAAAAGTCTTTAAACACTGACTTACTATACATACTCATTGACTTCCCTTCTGATTCCCATTACTAGCCAAAAGTTCCACAAAAGGTTTTAAATTGATTTATTTATTATTATTTTTTTTATTATATATACATATACATGTTATGGCTACACAGAAGTCCATATTTGACCTACTGAACATATTTTTGGCCCAAGAGTCCTTAAACACTAACTTACTATACATACTCATTGACTTCCCTTCTGATTCCCATTACTAGCCAAAAGTTCTACAAAATGTTTTTTAACGTTTTTTTTTTTTTTTTTTTTTTTTTTTTACATGTTGTGGCTGTACAGAAGTCCGTATTTCACCTACTGAACATAATTTTGGCACAAGAGTCCTCAAACACTAACTTAGTATGCATACTCATTGACTTTTGTTCTGAATCCCATTACTAGCCAAAAGTTCCACAATATATATATATATATATATATATATTTTTTTTAAATGTTATGGCTGTACAGAAGTCCATATTTGACCTATTGAACATATTTTTGACTAAAGAGTCCTTAAACACTAACTTACTATACATACTCATTGACTTCCCTTCTGATTAACAGTACTAGCCAACTAGCCAAAAGTTCCACAAAAGGTTTTTTTTAATATATATATATTTTTTTTATATACATCTTATGGATGTACAGAAGTCCATATTTGACCTAATGAGCATAGTTTTGGCTCAAGAGTCCTTAAACACTAACTTACTATACATACTCATTGACTTCCCTTCTGATTCCCATTACTATCCAAAAGTTCACACAAAAAGTTTTTTTTAAGTTTTTTTTTTTTTTTTTTACATCTTATGGCTCTACAGAAGTCCATACTTGACCTACTGAGCATATTTTTGGCCCAAGAGTCCTTAAACACTAACTTAATATACATACTCATTGACTGCCCTTCTGATTCCCATTACTAGCCAAAAGTTCCACAAAAGGCTTTTTTAAGGTTTTTATTTATTTATTTATTTATTTATTTATTTATTTATTTATTTACATGTTATGGCTGTACAGAAGTCCATATTTTGACCTACTGAACATATTTTTGGCCCAAGAGTCCTCGATCATGAACTTACTATACATACTCTTTGACTTCCCTTCTGATTCCAATTACTAGTGAAAAGTTCAACAAAAAGTTTATTTTTTATTTTTTATACATGTTATGGCTGTACAGAAGTCCCTATTTGACCTACTGAACATATTTTTGACCAAAGAGTCCTTAAACACTAACTTACTATACATACTCACTGACTTCCCTTCTGATTCCCATTACTATCCAAAAGTTCACACAAAAAGTTTTTTTAAAGTTTTTTTGAGGTTTTTTTTTTTTTTTTACATCTTATGGCTCTACAGAAGTCCATACTTGACCTACTGAACATATTTTTGGCCCAAGAGTCCTTAAACACTAACTTAATATACATACTCATTGACTGCCCTTCTGATTCTCATTACTAGCCAAAAGTTCTACAAAAAGATTTTTTAAAATTGTTATTTATTTTTTTATTTTTTTATTAATTTACATGTTATGGCTGTACAGAAGTCCATATTTGACCTACTGAACATATTTTTGGCCCAAGAGTCCTCGATCATGAACTTACTATATATAAACTTTGACTTCCCTTCTGATTCCCATTACTAGTCAAAAGTTTCACAAAAGGTTTTTAACATTTTTTTTTTTTTTTTTTTTTTTTTTACATGTTATGGCTGTACAGAAGTCCATATTTGACCTACTGAACATAGTTTTGGGCCAAGAGTCCTGAATCATGAATTTACTATACATACTCATTGACTTCCCTTCTGATTCCCATTACTAGCCAAACGTTTCACAAAAGTTTTTTTTAAGGTTTATTTTTATTTATTTATTTTTTTTACATGTTATGGCTGTACAGAAGTCCATATTTGACCTACTGAACATATTTTTGATTAAAGAGTCCTTAAACACTAACTTACTATACATACTCATTGACTTCCCTTCTGATTAACATTACTAGCCAACTAGCCAAAAGTTCCACAAAAGGTTTTTTTTTATATACATCTTATGGATGTACAGAAGTCCCTATTTGACCTAATGAACATAGTTTTGGCTCAAGAGTCCTTAAACACTAACTTACTATACATACTCATTGACTTCCCTTCTGATTCCCATTACTATCCAAAAGTTCACACAAAAAGTTTTTTGTAAGTTTTTTTGAGGTTTTTTTTTTTTTTCTTTTACATCTTATGGCTCTACAGAAGTCCATACTTGACCTACTGAACATATTTTTGGCCCAAGAGTCCTTAAACACTAACTTAATATACATACTCATTGACTGCCCTTCTGATTCCCATTACTAGCCAAAAGTTCCACAAAAGGCTTTTTTAAGGTTTTTATTTTTTTATTTTTTTATTTTTTTATTTATTTACATGTTATGGCTGTACAGAAGTCCATATTTGACCTACTGAACATATTTTTGGCCCAAGAGTCCTCAATTATGAACTTACTATATATTCTCATTGACTTCGGTTCTGATTCCCATTACTATCCAAAAGTTCCACAAAAAGTTTTTTCGAGTTTTTTTTTTTTTTTTTTTACATCTTATGGCTGTACAGAAATCCATATTTGACATACTGAACATAGTTTTGGCTCAAGAGTCCTTAAACACTAACTTACTATACATACTCATTGACTTCCCTTCTGATTCCCATTACTATCCAAAAGTTCCACAAAAGGTTTTTTAAAGGTTTGTTAAAGGTTTTTTTTTTTTTTTTTTTTTTTTCTTTTACAAGTTATGGCTGTACAGAAGTCCCTATTTGACCTACTGAACATAGTTTTGGCTCAAGAGTCCTTAAACACTAACTTACTATACATACTCATTGACTTCCCTTCTGATTCCCATTACTATCCAAAAGTTCCACAAAAGGTTTTTTAAAGGTTTGTTAAAGGTTTTTTTTTTTTTTTTTTTTTTTTACAAGTTATGGCTGTACAGAAGTCCCTATTTGACCTACTGAACATATTTTTGGCTCAAGAGTCCTTAAACACTAACTTACTATACATACTCATTGACTGCCCTTCTGATTCCCAGTACTAGCCAAAAGTTCCACAAAAGGCTTTTTTAAAATTATTTATTTATATTTATTTATTTATTTATTTATTTATTTATTTATGTATTTCTTTATTTATTTTTTTGTTTTTTTATTTATTTACATGTTATGGCTGTACAGAAGTCCATATTTGACCTACTGAACATATTTTTGGCCAAAGAGTCCTCGATCATGAACTTACTATACATACTCTTTGACTTCCCTTCTGAATCCCATTACTAGTCAAAAGTTCCACAAAAGATTTTTAACATTTTTTTTTTTTTTTTACATGTTATGGCTGTACAGAAGTCCATATTTGACCTACTGAATATAGTTTTGGGCCAAGAGTCCTTAAACACTAACTTAATATACATACTCATTGACTGCCCTTCTGATTCCCATTACTAGCCAAAAGTTCCACAAAAGTTTTTTTTAAGGTTTATTTTTATTTATTTATTTATTTTTTTACATGTTATGGCTGTACAGAAGTCTGATTCCCATTACTAGCCAAAAGTTCCACAAAAGATTTTTTTTTTTTTTTTTTTTACATGTTATGGCTGTACAGAAGTCCATATTTTACCTACTGAACATAGTTTTGGGCCAAGAGTCCTCAATAATGAACTTACTATACATACTCATGGACTTCCCTTCTGATTCCCATTACTAGCCAAACGTTCCACAAAAGTTTTTTTTAAGGTTTATTTTTATTTATTTATTTA
>CM077173.1:4560813-4565813 GCA_039654105.1 Coreius guichenoti | reverse complement strand
TGTACAGAAGTCCATATTTGACCTACTGAACATATTTTTGGCCCAAGAGTCCTTAAACACTAACTTAATATACATACTCATTGACTGCCGTTCTGATTCCCATTACTAGCCAAAAGTTCCACAAAAGGCTTTTTTAAAATTATTTATTTTTTTATTTATTTTTTTTTTTATTTATTTACATGTTATGGCTGTGCAGAAGTCCATATTTGACCTACTGAACATATTTTTGGCCCAAGAGTCCTCGATCATGAAGTTACTATACATACTCTTTGACTTCCCTTCTGATTCCCATTACTAGTCAAAAGTTCCACAAAAGGTTTTAACATTTTTTTTTTTTTTTTTTTTTACATGTTATGGCTATACAGAAGTCCATATTTGACCTACTGAATATAGTTTTGGGCCAAGAGTCCTTAAACAATAACTTACTATACATTCTCATTGACTTCCCTTCTGATTCCCATTACTAGCCAAAAGTTCCACAAAAGGTTTTTTTAAGGTTTTTCATTTATTTATTTATTTATTTATTTATTTATTTATTTACATGTTATAGCTGTACAGAAGTCCATATTTGACCTACTGAACATATTTTTGGCACAAGAGTCCTCGATCATGAACTTACTATATATAATCTTTGACTTCCCTTCTGATTCCCATTACTAGTCAAAAGTTTCACAAAAGGTTTTAAAATTTTTATTTATTTATTTATTTTTTTACATGTTATGGCTGTACAGAAGTCCATATTTTACCTACTGAACATAGTTTTGGGCCAAGAGTCCTCAATCATGAACTTACTATACATACTCATTGACGTCCCTTCTGATTCCCATTACTAGCCAAACATTCCACAAAAGTTTTTTTTAAGGTTTATTTTTATTTATTTATTTATTTATTTTATATGTTATGGCTGTACAGAAGTCTGATTCCCATTACTAGCCAAAAGTTCCACAAAAGATATATATATTTTTTTTTTTTACGTGTTATGGCTGTACAGAAATCCATTTTTGACCTACTGAACATATTTTTGGCCCAAGTGTCCTTAAATACTAACTTACTATACATATTCTTTGACTTCCCTTCTGATTCCCATTACTAGTCAAAATTTCCAAAAAAGATTTTAACATTTTTTTTTTTTTTTACATGTTATGGCTGTACAGAAGTCCATATTTGACCTAGTGAACATAGTTTTGGCCCAAGAGTCCTTAAACAGTAACTTACTATACATACTCATTTAACTCCGTTCTGATTCCCATTACTAGCCAAAAGTTCGACAAAAGGTTTTTTAAAGGTTTGTTAAAGTTTTTTTATTTTTTATTTTTTTTTATATGTTATGGCTGTACAGAAGTCCATATTTGACCTACTGAACATATTTTTGGCCCAAGAGTCCTTAAACACTAACTTACTATACATATTTATTGACTTCCGTTTTGATTCCTATTACTAGCCAAAAGTTCCACATATGGTTTTAAATTATTATTTATTTATTTATTTATTTTTTATACATGTTATGGCTGTACAGAAGTCCATATTTCACCTACTGAACATATTTTTGACCAAAGAGTCCTTAAACACTAACTTACTATACATACTCATTGACTTCCCTTCTGATTAACATTACTAGCCAACTAGCCAAAAGTTCCACAAAAGGTTTTTTTTTATATATATATATATTTTTTTTTTATATACATCTTATGGATGTACAGAAGTCCCTATTTGACCTAATGAACATAGTTTTGGCTCAAGAGTCCTTAAACACTAACTTGCTATACATACTCATTGACTTCCCTTCTGATTCCCATTACTATCCAAAAGTTCACACAAAAAGTTTTTTTAAAGTTTTTTTGATGTTTTTTTTTTTTTTTTTTTTACATCTTATGGCTCTACAGAAGTCCATACTTGACCTACTGAACATATTTTTGGCCCAAGAGTCCTCGATAATGAACTCACAATACATACTCATTGACTGCCCTTCTGATTCCCATTACTAGCCAAAAGTTCCACAAAAGGCTTTTTTAAGGTTTTTATTTATTTATTTATTATTATTATTTTTTTTTATTTTATTTATTTACATGTTATGGCTGTACAGAAGTCCATACTTGACCTACTGAGCATATTTTTTGGCCCAAGAGTCCTCGATCATTAACTTACTATACATATTCTTTGACTTCCCTTCTGATTCCCATTACTAGTCAAAAGTTCCAAAAAAGATTTTAACATTTTTTTTTTTTTTTACATGTTATTGCTGTACAGAAGTCCATATTTGACCTGCTGAACATATTTTTGGTCCAAGAGTCCTTAAACAATAACTTAATATACATTCTCATTGACTTCCCTTCTGATTCCCATTACTAGACAAAAGTTCCACAAAAGGTTTTAATTTTTTTTAATTAAAAAAAAAAAAATTTTTATGCATGTTATGGCAGTACAGAAGTCCATATTTGACCTGCTGAACATAGTTTTGGGCCAAGAGTCCTCAATCATGAACTTACTATACATACTTATTGACTTCGGTTCTGATTCCCATTACTAGCCAAAAGTTCCACAAAAGGTTTTTTTTTTTTTTTTTTTTTTACATCTTATGGCTGTAAAGAAGTCCATATTTGACTTACTGAACATATATTTGGCCAAAGAGTCCTTAAAAACTGACTTACTATACATATTCTTTGACTTCCGTTCTGATTCCCATTACTAGCCAAAAGTTCCACAAAAGGTTTTACATTTTTTTTAATTTTATTTTTTACATGTTATGGCTGTACAGAAGTTCATATTTGACCTACTGAACATATTTTTGGCCCAAGAGTCCTCAATCATGAACTTACTATACATACTCATTGACTTCACTTCTGATTCCTATTACTAGCCAAAAGTTCCACAAAAGGTTTTTTAAAGTTTTTTTTTTTTACATGTTATGGCTGTACAGAAGTCCGTATTTGACCTACTGAACATATTTTTGACCAAAGAGTCCTTAAACACTAACTTACTATACATAGTCATTGACTTCCCTTCTGATTAACATTACTAGCAAACTAGCCAAAAGTTCCTCAAAAGGTTTTTTTTTATATATATATTTTTTTTATATACATCTTATGGATGTACAGAAGTCCCTATTTGACCTAATTAACATAGTTTTGGCTCAAGAGTCCTTAAACACTAACTTACTATACATACTCATTGACTTCCCTTCTGATTCCCATTACTATCCAAAAGTTCACACAAAAAGTTTTTTCAAAGTTTTTTTGAGGTTTTTTTTTTTTTTTTACATCTTATGGGTCTACAGAAGTCCATACTTGACCTACTGAACATATTTTTGGCCCAAGAGTCCTTAAACACTAACTTAATATACATACTCATTGACTGCCCTTCTGATTCCCATTACTAGCCAAAAGTTAGACAAAAGGATTTTTTAAAATTGTTATTTACTTATTTATTTATTTTTTTAAATTTTTTTTAAATTTATTTACATTTTATGGCTGTACAGAAGTCCATACTTCACCTACTGAACATATTTTTGGCCCAAGAGTCCTCGATCATGAACTTACAATACATACTCATTGACTTCCCTTCTGATTCCCATTATTAGCCAAAAGTTCCACAAATGTTTTTTTTTAAGGTTTTTATTTTTATTTTTTATTTTTACATGTTATGGCTGTACAGAAGTCCATAATTGACCTCCTGAACATAGTTTTGGGCCAAGAGTGCTTAAACACTAACTTAATATACATACTCATTGACTGCCCTTTTGATTCCCATTACTAGCCAAAAGTTCCACAAAAGGTTTTTTAAGGTTTTTATTTATTTACATGTTATGGCTGTACAGAAGTCCATATTTGACCTACTGAACATATTTTTGGCCCAAGAGTCCTCAATCATGAACTTACTATACATACTCATTGACTTCCCTTCTGATTCCCATTACTAGCCAACTAGCCAAAAGTTCCACAAAAGGTTTTTTTTTTATATATATATATTTTTTTATATACATCTTATGGATGTACAGAAGTCCATATTTGACCTAATGAACATAGTTTTGGCTCAAGAGTCCTTAAACACTAACTTACTATACATACTCATTGACTTCCCTTCTGATTCCCATTACTATCCAAAAGTTCACACAAAAAGTTTTTTTTTAAGTTTTTTTGAGGTTTTTTTTTTTTTTTTTTTTTACATCTTATGGCTCTACAGAAGTCCATACTTGACCTACTGAACATATTTTTGGCCCAAGAGTCCTTAAACACTAACTTAATATACATACTCATTGACTGCCCTTCTGATTCCCATTACTAGCCAAAAGTTCCACAAAAGGCTTTTTTAAGGTTTTTATTTATTTATTTATTATTTTTTTTTATTTTTTATTTATTTACATGTTATGGCTGTACAGACGTCCATATTTGACCTACTGAACATTTTTTTGGCCCAAGAGTCCTCGATCATGAACTTACTATACATACTCTTTGACTTCCCTTCTGATTCCAATTACTAGTGAAAAGTTCAACAAAAAGTTCTTTTTTTTTTTTTTTATACATGTTATGGCTGTACAGAAATCCATATTTGACCTACTGAACATAGTTTTGGGCCAAGAGTCCTCAATTATGAACTTACTATACATACTCATTGACTTCTGTTCTGATTCCCATTACTATCCAAAAGTTCCACAAAAAGTTTTTTCGAGTCTTTTTTTTTTTTTTTTTTTTTACATCTTATGGCTGTACAGAAATCCATATTTGACCTACTGAACATAGTTTTGGCCCCAGAGTCCTTAAACACTAACTTACTATACATAATCATTGACTTCCCTTCTGATTCCCATTACTATCCAAAAGTTCCACAAAAGGTTTTTTAAAGGTTTGTTAAAGGTTTTTTTTTTTTTTTTTTTTTTTTTTTTTTTTTTTTTTTTTTTACATGTTATGGCTGTACAGAAGTCCCTATTTGACCTACTGAACATATTTTTGACCAAAGAGTCCTTAAACACTAACTTACTATACATACTCATTGACTTCCCTTCT
>CM077173.1:4553313-4558313 GCA_039654105.1 Coreius guichenoti | reverse complement strand
TTCCACAAAAGTTTTTTTTAAGGTTTATTTTTATTTATTTATTTATTTTTTTTACATGTTATGGCTGTACAGAAGTCTGATTCCCATTACTAGCCAACAGTTCCACAAAAGATTTTTTTTTTTTTTTTTACATGTTATGGCTGTACAGAAATCCATACTTGACCTACTGAACATAGTTTTGGCCCAAGAGTCCTTAAACAGTATCTTACTATACATACTCATTGACTTTGGTTCTGATTCCCATTACTTGCCAAAAGTTCCACAAAAGGTTTTTTAAAGGTTTTTATTTTTATTTTTTATTTTTTCTTGTTATGGCTGTATAGAAGTCCATATCTGACATAATGAACATATTTTTGTCCCAAGACTCCTCGATCATAAACTTACTATACATACTCATTGACTTCCCTTCTGATTCCCATTACTAGCCAAAAGTTCCACAAAAGTTTTTTTTAAGGTTTATTTTTATTTTTTTTTATTTTTTTTTACATGTTATGGCTGTACAGAAGTCTGATTCCTATTACTAGCCAAAAGTCCCACAAAATTTTTTTTTTTTTTTTTTTTTTCTTTTTTTTTTTTTTTTTACATGTTATGGCTGTACAGAAATCAATATTTGACCTACTGAACATAGTTTTGGCCCAAGAGTCCTTAAACACTAACTTACTCTACATAATCATTGACTTCCCTTCTGATTCCAATTACTAGTGAAAAGTTCAACAAAAGGTTTTTTTTTTTTTTTTTACATGTTATGGCTATACAGAAATCCATATTTGACCTACTGAACATAGTTTTGGGCCAAGAGTCCTCAATCATGAACTTACTATACATACTCATTGACTTCGGTTCTGATTCCCATTACTATCCAAAAGTTCCACAAAAAGTGTTTTTGAGTTTTTTTTTTTTACATCTTATGGCTGTACAGAAGTCCATATTTGACCTACTGAACATAGTTTTCGCCCAAGAGTCCTTAAACAGTAACTTACTATACATTCTCATTGACTTCGGTTCTGATTCCCATTACTAGACAAAAGTTCCACAAAAGGTTTTTTAAAGGTTTTTTTAAGGTTTTTATTTTTACATGTTATGGCTGTACAGAAGTCCATATGTGACCTATTGAACACAGTTTTGGCCCAAGAGTCCTTAAACAGTAACTTACTATACATTCTCATTGACTTCGGTTCTGATTCCCATTGCTAGCCAAAAGTTCCACAAAAGATTTTTTAAAGGTTTTTTTAAGGTTTTTATTTTTTATTTTTACATGTTATGGCTGTACAGAAGTCCATATTTGACCTATTGAACATAGTTTTGGGCCAAGAGTACTCGATCATGAACTTACTACACATACTCATTGACTTTCCTTCTGATTCCCATTACTTACCAAAAGTTCCACAAAAGTTTTTTTAAAGTTTTTTTTAAGGTTTATTTTTATTTATTTATTTATTTTTACATGTTATGGCTGTACAGAAGTCCATATTTGACCTACTGAACATATTTTTGGTCCAAGAGTCCTTAAACAATAACTTACTTTAAATTCTCATTGACTTCCCTTCTGATTCCCATTACTAGCCAAAAGTTCCACAAAAGGTTTTTTAAAGATTTGTTAAAGGTTTTTTTTTTTTTTTTTTTTTACATGTTACGGCTGTACAGAAGTCCATATTTGACCTAGTGAACATAGTTTTGGCCCAAGAGTCCTTAAACAGTAACTTACTATACATACTCATTGACCTCCGTTCTGATTCCCATTACTAGCCAAAAGTTCGACAAAAGGTTTTTTAAAGGTTTGTTAAAGTTTTTTTATTTATTTATTTATTTATTTATTTACATGTTATGGCTGTACAGAAGTCCATATTTGACCTACTGAACATATTTTTGGCCCAAGAGTCCTTAAACACTAACTTACTATACATGCTTATTGACTTCCGTTTTGATTCCTATTACTAGCCAAAAGTTCCACATATGGTTTTAAATTATTATTATTTATTTATTTACTTATTTATTTATTTATTTATTTTTTATACATGTTATGGCTGTACAGAAGTCCATATTTGACCTGCTGAACACAGTTTTGGCCCAAGAGTCCTTAAACACTAACTTACTATACTTACTCATTGACTTCCCTTCTGATTCCCATTACTAGCCAAAAGTTCCACAAAATGTTTTTTTATTTTTATTTTTTTTGTACATATTATGACTGTACAGAAATCCATATTTGACCTACTGAACATATTTTTGGCCCAAGAGTCCTTAAACACTAACTTACTATACATAATCATTGACTTCCCTTCTGATTCCCATTACTAGCCAAAAGTTCCACAAAACGTTTTTTAAGGTTTTTTTTTTTTTATTTATTTCTTTTTTTTTTTTTTTTTTTCATGTTATGGCTGTACAGAAGTCCATATTTGACCTACTGAACATAGTTTTGGCCCAAAAGTCTTTAAACACTGACTTACTATACATACTCATTGACTTCCCTTCTGATTCCCATTACTAGCCAAAAGTTCCACAAAAGGTTTTAAATTGATTTATTTATTATTATTTTTTTTATTATATATACATATACATGTTATGGCTACACAGAAGTCCATATTTGACCTACTGAACATATTTTTGGCCCAAGAGTCCTTAAACACTAACTTACTATACATACTCATTGACTTCCCTTCTGATTCCCATTACTAGCCAAAAGTTCTACAAAATGTTTTTTAACGTTTTTTTTTTTTTTTTTTTTTTTTTTTTACATGTTGTGGCTGTACAGAAGTCCGTATTTCACCTACTGAACATAATTTTGGCACAAGAGTCCTCAAACACTAACTTAGTATGCATACTCATTGACTTTTGTTCTGAATCCCATTACTAGCCAAAAGTTCCACAATATATATATATATATACACTCACCTAAAGGATTATTAGGAACACCATACTAATACTGTGTTTGACCCCCTTTCGCCTTCAGAACTGCCTTAATTCTACGTGGCATTGATTCAACAAGGTGCTGAAAGCATTCTTTAGAAATGTTGGCCCATATTGATAGGATAGCATCTTGCAGTTGATGGAGATTTGTGGGATGCACATCCAGGGCACGAAGCTCCCGTTCCACCACATCCCAAAGATGCTCTATTGGGTTGAGATCTGGTGACTGTGGGGGCCATTTTAGTACAGTGAACCCATTGTCATGTTCAAGAAACCAATTTGAAATGATTGGAGCTTTGTGACATGGTGCATTATCCTGCTGGAAGTAGCCATCAGAGGATGGGTACATGGTGGTCATAAAGGGATGGACATGGTCAGAAACAATGCTCAGGTAGGCCGTGGCATTTAAACGATGCCCAATTGGCACTAAGGGGCCTAAAGTGTGCCAAGAAAACATCCCCCACACCATTACACCACCACCACCAGCCTGCACAGTGGTAACAAGGCATGATGGATCCATGTTCTCATTCTGTTTACGCCAAATTCTGACTCTACCATCTGAATGTCTCAACAGAAATCGAGACTCATCAGACCAGGCAACATTTTTCCAGTCTTCAACTGTCCAATTTTGGTGAGCTCGTGCAAATTGTAGCCTCTTTTTCCTATTTGTAGTGGAGATGAGTGGTACCCGGTGGGGTCTTCTGCTGTTGTAGCCCATCCGCCTCAAGGTTGTGCGTGTTGTGGCTTCACAAATGCTTTGCTGCATACCTTGGTTGTAACGAGTGGTTATTTCAGTCAAAGTTGCTCTTCTATCAGCTTGAATCAGTCGGCCCATTCTCCTCTGACCTCTAGCATCAACAAGGCATTTTCGCCCACAGGACTGCCGCATACTGGATGTTTTTCCCTTTTCACACCATTCTTTGTAAACTCTAGAAATGGTTGTGCGTGAAAATCCCAGTAACTGAGCAGATTGTGAAATACTCAGACCGGCCCGTCTGGCACCAACAACCATGCCACGCTCAAAATTGCTTAAATCACCTTTCTTTCCCATTGTGACATTCAGTTTGGAGTTCAGGAGATTGTCTTGACCAGGACCACACCCCTAAATGCATTGAAGTAACTGCCATGTGATTGGTTGATTAGATAATTGCATTAATGAGAAATTGAACAGGTGTTCCTAATAATCCTTTAGGTGAGTGTATATATTTTTTTTTTTAAATGTTATGGCTGTACAGAAGTCCATATTTGACCTACTGAACATATTTTTGACTAAAGAGTCCTTAAACACTAACTTACTATACATACTCATTGACTTCCCTTCTGATTAACAGTACTAGCCAACTAGCCAAAAGTTCCACAAAAGGTTTTTTTTAATATATATATATTTTTTTTATATACATCTTATGGATGTACAGAAGTCCATATTTGACCTAATGAGCATAGTTTTGGCTCAAGAGTCCTTAAACACTAACTTACTATACATACTCATTGACTTCCCTTCTGATTCCCATTACTATCCAAAAGTTCACACAAAAAGTTTTTTTTTTTTTTTTTTTTTTTTTTACATCTTATGGCTCTACAGAAGTCCATACTTGACCTACTGAGCATATTTTTGGCCCAAGAGTCCTTAAACACTAACTTAATATACATACTCATTGACTGCCCTTCTGATTCCCATTACTAGCCAAAAGTTCCACAAAAGGCTTTTTTAAGGTTTTTATTTATTTATTTATTTATTTATTTATTTATTTACATGTTATGGCTGTACAGAAGTCCATATTTTGACCTACTGAACATATTTTTGGCCCAAGAGTCCTCGATCATGAACTTACTATACATACTCTTTGACTTCCCTTCTGATTCCAATTACTAGTGAAAAGTTCAACAAAAAGTTTATTTTTTATTTTTTATACATGTTATGGCTGTACAGAAATCCATATTTGACCTACTGAACATAGTTTTGGCCCAAGAGTCCTTAAACACTAACTTACTATACATACTCATTGACTTCCCTTCTGATTCCCATTACTAGCCAAAAGTTCTACAAAATGTTTTTTAAAGATTTTTTTCTTTTTTTTTTTTTTTTTTTTACA
>CM077173.1:4425813-4550813 GCA_039654105.1 Coreius guichenoti | reverse complement strand
ATCTTATGGCTGTACAGAAGTCCCTATTTGACCTACTGAACATATTTTTGGCCCAAGAGTCCTTAAACACAAACTTACTATATATACTCATTGACTGCCCTTCTGATTCCCAGTACTAGCCAAAAGTTCCACAAAAGGCTTTTTTAAAATTGTTATTTATTTATTTATTTATTTATTTATTTACATGTTATGGCTGTACAGAAGTCCATATTTGACCTACTGAACATATTTTTGGCCAAAGAGTCCTCGATCATGAACTTACTATACATACTCTTTGACTTCCCTTCTGATTCCCATTACTAGTCAAAAGTTCCACAAAAGGTTTTAACATTTTTTTTTTTTTTTACATGTTATGGCTGTACAGAAGTCCATATTTGACCTACTGAATATAGTTTTGGGCCAAGAGTCCTTAAACAATAACTTACTATACATTCTCATTGACTTCCCTTCTGATTCCCATTACTAGCCAAAAGTTCCACAAAAGGTTTTTTAAAGGTTTGTTAAAGGTTTTTTTTTTTTACATTTTATAGCTCTACAGAAGTCCGTACTTGACCTACTGAACATATTTTTGGCCCAAGAGTCCTCGATCATGAACTTACAATACATACTCATTGACTTCCCTTCTGATTCCCATTATTAGCCAAAAGTTCCACAAAAGTTTTTTTTTAAGGTTTTTATTTTTTATTTTTACATGTTATGGCTGTACAGAAGTCCGTAATTGACCAACTGAACATAGTTTTGGGCCAAGAGTCCTTAAACACTAACTTAATATACATACTCATTGACTGCCCTTCTGATTCCCATTACTAGCCAAAAGTTCCACAAAAGGTTTTTTTAAGGTTTTTATTTATTTATTTATTTACATGTTATGGCTGTACAGAAGTCCATATTTGACCTACTGAACATATTTTTGGCCCAAGAGTCCTCGATCATGAACTTACTACATATAATCTTTGACTTCCCTTCTGATTCCCATTACTAGTCAAAAGTTTCACAAAAGGTTTTAACATTTTTTTTTTTTTTTTTTTTTTTTTTACATGTTATGGCTGTACAGAAGTCCATATTTTACCTACTGAATATAGTTTTGGGCCAAGAGTCCTCAATCATGAACTTACTATACATACTCATTGACTTCCCTTCTGATTCCCATTACTAGCCAAATGTTCCACAAAAGTTTTTTTTAAGGTTTATTTTTATTTATTTATTTTTTTTTTTTTACATGTTATGGCTGTACAGAAGTCTGATTCCCATTACTAGCCAAAAGTTCCACAAAAGATTTTTTTTTTTTTTTTTACATGTTATGGCTGTACAGAAATCCATACTTGACCTACTGAACATAGTTTTGGCCCAAGAGTCCTTAAACAGTATCTTACTATACATACTCATTGACTTTGGTTCTGATTCCCATTACTAGCCAAAAGTTCCACAAAAGGTTTTTTAAAGGTTTTTATTTTTATTTTTTATTTTTTCTTGTTATGGCTGTATAGAAGTCCATATCTGACATAATGAACATATTTTTGTCCCAAGACTCCTCGATCATAAACTTACTATACATACTCATTGACTTCCCTTCTGATTCCCATTACTAGCCAAAAGTTCCACAAAAGTTTTTTTTAAGGTTTATTTTTATTTTTTATTTTTTTTACATGTTATGGCTGTACAGAAGTCTGATTCCTATTACTAGCCAAAAGTCCCACAAAATTTTTTTTTTTTTTTTAATTTTTTTTTTTTTTTATACATGTTATGGCTGTACAGAAATCAATATTTGACCTACTGAACATAGTTTTGGCCCAAGAGTCCTTAAACACTAACTTACTCTACATAATCATTGACTTCCCTTCTGATTCCAACTACTATCCAAAAGTTCCACAAAAAGTGTTTTTGAGGTTTTTTTTTTTTTTTTTTTTTACATCTTATGGCTGTACAGAAGTCCATATTTGACCTACTGAACATAGTTTTGGCCCAAGAGTCCTTAAACAGTAACTTACATTCTCATTGACTTCGGTTCTGATTCCCATTACTAGCCAAAAGTTCCACAAAAGGTTTTTTAAAGGTTTTTTTAAGGTTTTTATTTTTACATGTTATGGCTGTACAGAAGTCCATATTTGACCTATTGAACATAGTTTTGGGCCAAGAGTACTCGATCATGAACTTACTACACATACTCATTGACTTCCCTTCTGATTCCCATTACTTACCAAAAGTTCCACAAAAGTTTTTTTAAAGTTTTTTTTAAGGTTAATTTTTATTTATTTATTTATTTTTACATGTTATGGCTGTACAGAAGTCCGTATTTGACCTACTGAACATATTTTTGGTCCAAGAGTCCTTAAACAATAACTTACTATAAATTCTCATTGACTTCCCTTCTGATTCCCATTACTAGCCAAAAGTTCCACAAAAGGTTTTTTAAAGGTTTGTTAAAGGTTTTTATTTTTTTTTTATTTTTTTTTACATGTTATGGCTGTACAGAAGTCCATATTTGACCTAGTGAACATAGTTTTGGCCCAAGAGTCCTTAAACAGTAACTTACTATACATACTCATTGACCTCCGTTCTGATTCCCATTACTAGCCAAAAGTTCCACAAAAGGTTTTTTAAAGGTTTGTTAAAATTTATTTATTTATTTATTTATTTATTTTTTTTTTTATTTTTTTTTTTTACATGTTATGGCTGTACAGAAGTCCATATTTGACCTACTGAACATATTTTTGGCCCAAGAGTCCTTAAACACTAACTTACTAGACATGCTTATTGACTTCCGTTTTGATTCCTATTACTAGCCAAAAGTTCCACATATGGTTTTAAATTATTATTATTTATTTATTTACTTATTTATTTATTTATTTTTTATACATGTTATGGCTGTACAGAAGTCCATATTTGACCTGCTGAACACAGTTTTGGCCCAAGAGTCCTTAAACACTAACTTACTATACTTACTCATTGACTTCCCTTCTGATTCCCATTACTATCCAAAAGTTCCACAATAGGTTTTTTTATTTTTATTTTTTTTGTACATGTTATGACTGTACAGAAATCCATATTTGACCTACTGAACATATTTTTGGCCCAAGAGTCCTTAAACACTAACTTACTATACATAATCATTGACTTCCCTTCTGATTTCCATTACTAGCCAAAAGTTCCACAAAACGTTTTTTAAGGTTTTCTTTTTTTTATTTATTTATTTTTTTTTTTTTTTTAATTTTTCATGCTATGGCTGTACAGAAGTCCATATTTGACCTACTGAACATAGTTTTGGCCCAGAAGTCTTTAAACACTGACTTACTATACATACTCATTGACTTCCATTCTGATTTCCATTACTAGCCAAAACTTCCACAAAAGTTTTTTTTTTTTTTTTTTTTTCTTTTTTTTTTTTTTTTTTATACATGTTATGGCTGTACAGAAGTCCATATTTGACCTACTGAACATAGTTTTGGCCCAAAAGTCTTTAAACACTGACTTACTATACATACTCATTGACTTCCCTTCTGATTCCCATTACTAGCCAAAAGTTCCACAAAAGGTTTTAAATTGATTTATTTATTATTATTATTTTTATTATATATACATATACATGTTATGGCTACACAGAAGTCCATATTTGACCTACTGAACATATTTTTGGCCCAAGAGTCCTTAAACACTAACTTACTATACATAGTCATTGACTTTCATTCTGATTTCCATTAGTAGTCAAAAGCTCCACAAAAGATTTTTTTTTAACATGTTATGGCTGTACAGAAGTCCATATTTGACCTACTGAACATATTTTTTGCCCAAGAGTCCTTAAACACTGACTTACTATACATACTCATTGACTTCCATTCTGATTTCCATTACTAGCCAAAACTTCCACAAAAGTTTTTTTTTTTTTTTTTTTTTTTTTACATGTTATGGCTGTACAGAAGTCCATATTTGACCTACTGAACATAGTTTTGGCCCAAAAGTCTTTAAACACTGACTTACTATACATACTCATTGACTTCCCTTCTGATTCCCATTACTAGCCAAAAGTTCCACAAAAGGTTTTAAATTGATTTATTTATTATTTTTTTTATTATATATACATATACATGTTATGGCTACACAGAAGTCCATATTTGACCTACTGAACATATTTTTGGCACAAGAGTCCTTAAACACTAACTTACTATACATAGTCATTGACTTCCATTTTGATTCCCGTTACTAGGCAAAAGTTCCACAAAAGGTTTTAATTTATTTTTTTTTACATGTTATGGCTGTACAGAAGTCCATATTTGACCTACTGAACATATTTTTGGCCCAAGAGTCCTTAAACACTGACTTACTATACATGCTAATTGACTTCTGTTCTGATTCCCACTACTAGCCAAAAGTTCCACATATGGTTTTAAATTATTATTATTATTATTATTATTTTTTTTTTTTTTTTACATGTTATGGCTGTACAGAAGTCCATATTTTACCTACTGAATATAGTTTTGGGCCAAGAGTCCTCAATCATGAACTTACTATACATACTCATTGACTTCCCTTCTGATTCCCATTACTAGCCAAATGTTCCACAAAAGTTTTTTTTAAGGTTTATTTTTATTTATTTATTTATTTTTTTTTACATGTTATGGCTGTACAGAAGTCTGATTCCCATTACTAGCCAAAAGTTCCACAAAAGATTTTTTTTTTTTTTTTTACATGTTATGGCTGTACAGAAATCCATACTTGACCTACTGAACATAGTTTTGGCCCAAGAGTCCTTAAACAGTATCTTACTATACATACTCATTGACTTTGGTTCTGATTCCCATTACTAGCCAAAAGTTCCACAAAAGGTTTTTTAAAGGTTTTTATTTTTATTTTTTATTTTTTCTTGTTATGGCTGTATAGAAGTCCATATCTGACATAATGAACATATTTTTGTCCCAAGACTCCTCGATCATAAACTTACTATACATACTCATTGACTTCCCTTCTGATTCCCATTACTAGCCAAAAGTTCCACAAAAGTTTTTTTTAAGGTTTATTTTTATTTTTTATTTTTTTTACATGTTATGGCTGTACAGAAGTCTGATTCCTATTACTAGCCAAAAGTCCCACAAAATTTTTTTTTTTTTTTTTTAATTTTTTTTTTTTTTTATACATGTTATGGCTGTACAGAAATCAATATTTGACCTACTGAACATAGTTTTGGCCCAAGAGTCCTTAAACACTAACTTACTCTACATAATCATTGACTTCCCTTCTGATTCCAACTACTATCCAAAAGTTCCACAAAAAGTGTTTTTGAGGTTTTTTTTTTTTTTTTTTTTTTTACATCTTATGGCTGTACAGAAGTCCATATTTGACCTACTGAACATAGTTTTGGCCCAAGAGTCCTTAAACAGTAACTTACATTCTCATTGACTTCGGTTCTGATTCCCATTACTAGCCAAAAGTTCCACAAAAGGTTTTTTAAAGGTTTTTTTAAGGTTTTTATTTTTACATGTTATGGCTGTACAGAAGTCCATATGTGACCTATTGAACACAGTTTTGGCCCAAGACTCCTTAAAAAGTAACTTACTATACATTCTCATTGACTTCGGTTCTGATTCCCATTGCTAGCCAAAAGTTCCACAAAAGATTTTTTAAAGGTTTTTTTAAGGTTTTTATTTTTTATTTTTACATGTTATGGCTGTACAGAAGTCCATATTTGACCTATTGAACATAGTTTTGGGCCAAGAGTACTCGATCATGAACTTACTACACATACTCATTGACTTCCCTTCTGATTCCCATTACTTACCAAAAGTTCCACAAAAGTTTTTTTAAAGTTTTTTTTAAGGTTAATTTTTATTTATTTATTTATTTTTACATGTTATGGCTGTACAGAAGTCCGTATTTGACCTACTGAACATAGTTTTGGCCCAAGAGTACTTAAACACTAACTTAGTATACATACTTATTGACTTCTGTTCTGAATCCCATCACTAGCCAAAAGTTCCACAAAAGGTTTTTTTTTTTTTTTTTTTTTTTTTACATCTTATGGTGGCTGTACAGAAGTCCATATTTGACCTACTGAACATATTTTTGGTCCAAGAGTCCTTAAACAATAACTTACTATAAATTCTCATTGACTTCCCTTCTGATTCCCATTACTAGCCAAAAGTTCCACAAAAGGTTTTTTAAAGGTTTGTTAAAGGTTTTTATTTTTTTTTTATTTTTTTTTACATGTTATGGCTGTACAGAAGTCCATATTTGACCTAGTGAACATAGTTTTGGCCCAAGAGTCCTTAAACAGTAACTTACTATACATACTCATTGACCTCCGTTCTGATTCCCATTACTAGCCAAAAGTTCCACAAAAGGTTTTTTAAAGGTTTGTTAAAATTTATTTATTTATTTATTTATTTATTTTTTTTTTTATTTTTTTTTTTTACATGTTATGGCTGTACAGAAGTCCATATTTGACCTACTGAACATATTTTTGGCCCAAGAGTCCTTAAACACTAACTTACTAGACATGCTTATTGACTTCCGTTTTGATTCCTATTACTAGCCAAAAGTTCCACATATGGTTTTAAATTATTATTATTTATTTATTTACTTATTTATTTATTTATTTTTTATACATGTTATGGCTGTACAGAAGTCCATATTTGACCTGCTGAACACAGTTTTGGCCCAAGAGTCCTTAAACACTAACTTACTATACTTACTCATTGACTTCCCTTCTGATTCCCATTACTATCCAAAAGTTCCACAATAGGTTTTTTTATTTTTATTTTTTTTGTACATGTTATGACTGTACAGAAATCCATATTTGACCTACTGAACATATTTTTGGCCCAAGAGTCCTTAAACACTAACTTACTATACATAATCATTGACTTCCCTTCTGATTCCCATTACTAGCCAAAAGTTCCACAAAACGTTTTTTAAGGTTTTCTTTTTTTTATTTATTTCTTTTTTTTTTTTTTTTTAATTTTTCATGCTATGGCTGTACAGAAGTCCATATTTGACCTACTGAACATAGTTTTGGCCCAGAAGTCTTTAAACACTGACTTACTATACATACTCATTGACTTCCATTCTGATTTCCATTACTAGCCAAAACTTCCACAAAAGTTTTTTTTTTTTTTTTTTTTTTTTTTTTTTTTTTTTTTTTTTTTTTTCTTTTTTTTTTTTTTTTTTACATGTTATGGCTGTACAGAAGTCCATATTTGACCTACTGAACATAGTTTTGGCCCAAAAGTCTTTAAACACTGACTTACTATACATACTCATTGACTTCCCTTCTGATTCCCATTACTAGCCAAAAGTTCCACAAAAGGTTTTAAATTGATTTATTTATTATTATTATTTTTATTATATATACATATACATGTTATGGCTACACAGAAGTCCATATTTGACCTACTGAACATATTTTTGGCCCAAGAGTCCTTAAACACTAACTTACTATACATAGTCATTGACTTTCATTCTGATTTCCATTAGTAGTCAAAAGCTCCACAAAAGATTTTTTTTTAACATGTTATGGCTGTACAGAAGTCCATATTTGACCTACTGAACATATTTTTTGCCCAAGAGTCCTTAAACACTGACTTACTATACATACTCATTGACTTCCATTCTGATTTCCATTACTAGCCAAAACTTCCACAAAAGTTTTTTTTTTTTTTTTTTTTTTTTTACATGTTATGGCTGTACAGAAGTCCATATTTGACCTACTGAACATAGTTTTGGCCCAAAAGTCTTTAAACACTGACTTACTATACATACTCATTGACTTCCCTTCTGATTCCCATTACTAGCCAAAAGTTCCACAAAAGGTTTTAAATTGATTTATTTATTATTTTTTTTATTATATATACATATACATGTTATGGCTACACAGAAGTCCATATTTGACCTACTGAACATATTTTTGGCACAAGAGTCCTTAAACACTAACTTACTATACATAGTCATTGACTTCCATTTTGATTCCCGTTACTAGGCAAAAGTTCCACAAAAGGTTTTAATTTATTTTTTTTTACATGTTATGGCTGTACAGAAGTCCATATTTGACCTACTGAACATATTTTTGGCCCAAGAGTCCTTAAACACTGACTTACTATACATGCTAATTGACTTCTGTTCTGATTCCCATTACTAGCCAAAAGTTCCACATATGGTTTTAAATTATTATTATTATTATTATTATTATTATTTTTTTTTTTTTACATGTTATGGCTGTACAGAAGTCCATATTTGACCTAGTGAACATAGTTTTGGCCCAAGAGTCCTTAAACACTAACTTACTATACATACTCATTGACTTCCCTTCTGATTCCCATTAGTAGTCAAAAGTTCCACAAAAGATTTTTTTAAGGTTTTCTTTCTTTTTTTTAATTTATTTTTTTACATTTTATGGCTCTACACAAGTCCATATTTGACCTACTGAATATATTTTTGGCTCAAGTGTCCTACATCATGAACTTACTATACATACTCATTGACTTCCCTTTTGATTCCCATTATTAGCCAAAAGTTTCACAAAAGGTTTTAAATTTATTTATTTATTATTATTATTATTTTTTTATATACATGCTGTACAGAAGTCCATTTTTGACCTACTGAACATATTTTTGGCCCAAGAGTCCTTAAACAGTAACTTACTATACATACTCATTGACTTCCCTTCTGATTCCCATTACTAGCCAAAAGTTCCACAAAATGTTTTTTAAGGTTTTCTTTTTTTTCTTTTTCTTTTTTTTATTTTTACATGTTATGGCTACCCTCGTGCAGTTCCTTGAGCGCTTTGGCCTGGTAGACCTGCAGGAGCGCCATGGCATGCAAAGATGACGCAGCTTCTCTACAGGCTGTGTAAGCCTTGCCCGTTCAAGAACTTACACGCCCGGGAGGGGAGACGCGGATTTCCGCGCCAGTCAGTAGTGGTCTTCGGACACAGTTGCATCGCTACTGACCGCTCGACTGGGGGGATCTCCACGTAACTCTTAGCTGCGCCACCATCGAGGGTAGTGAGGACGGAGGAGTCAGTCGATCGATTTCTAGCATTGTAAGGCGCTATCCACGACTTCGTGAGCTCCTGATGCACTTCCGGAAAGAAAGGTATTGGGGCGGGGCGCTGAGAACCAGCACAGGCCGTCCCGAGATACCAATCGTCCAGCCGCGAGGGTTCGGGACACGGTGGAGGGTTCCACTCGAGCCTGACACTGGCGGCGGCCCGGGCAAGGACTCGGGCAACGCTACCACACCGGAAGGGGGTAGCGCAGCCGAATCCTCATCTCCAGAGTCCATTAGCTCGTCCCCCGATGCAGCTATTGAGACCATGTCCTCAGCCGGAGCCCCGAAAGTAACAGACGGTCCCCCGTGGGAAGGACCAGGCTGCTCTTCCGGAAGCTCCACTGGCGCAGCGGAGGAGTTGCTTTTCTCCATCTTCGTGTTATTCTGGCACATCTCTCTCTGTATGCCGAACAATTTGCTTGAGATCCCATTTTCCTGTACAATATAACAGAAAGTTACCTTCTGGTATTCCTTATCGTTTACTCTTGAAGTTTTAAGTGCTTACAAGTTGTTTTACGTGTTAGAAGATTTTACTCCATAAACTGGGTTCCCTTTCAGTCAGTACACTACGAGTTACGTCAGTTACTGACGAAATGGGGGTTTCGCTTAGAAGCCAATCGCCTTTGAGCTCTACAAAACGAGCCAATGGCATGAAGATGCCATGGGTCTGCGGAATTTGCATAATGCAACCCCGCCCCACCGCGTGGGTATAAAGGGCGTTGCGTGGCAATCTCGCATTATGTTTCTGCTTCAGAGCCGAGTGTTACCGTCTTTTTCAAGATGTCTCGCCCATGCTCCGTTTCTGGGTGCGGTCGGCTGGTTCCTCCGTTTGACGGGCATGCTCGCTGTTTGGCGTGCTTGGGCCTCGTGCACACCGAGTGCGCGTTCATGGATGAGTCATGTTCCCACTGCGGGAACATGGCCATCGCAGTGTTGCGGTCAAGACTCCATGATCTCCGTGCTGGAGGGAGGGTCCCCTCTACCACACCCCAATCTATTCCCTCCACGAGTGGGAATACTTTGGCTGGTGGTCAGGGTGACTTAAGGGTGACGGTGTGGGCCAACCCGACGAGTCCTCCTTGGGCCACACCCCCTTCTAGCACACTGCAACCTGTGGTGTTGCCACAGGGCGCAGGTGTTTCCCGTCCTGGGCCCTGAGTTTCATTTGGCACACCTGCGGAGGATGCTATGTCGATCGCCGTATCACAAGATGGGCTGGATTCCTCTGGAGATTCGGCTGTGTTGCCTCCTTCGGGAGTTCCAGCATTGCCCGAGTCTGATCCAGAGCTTACAGCCATGCTTTCCCGGGCGGCCGAGGCTCTTGGGCTTGTGTGTAACCCTTCGCCATGTCCCGAGCGCTCTCGGCTAGATGATCGGTATCTGGGGGCGGCCCGTGCCGAAGGCGCCCATCAGCCCCCAGTGCCCTTCTTCCCGGAAGTGCATGAAGAGGTGTCGAAGTCTTGGAAGTCTCCCTTGACTTTTCGCGATCGTTCGGCAGCCACTTCCGCCTTCACTGCCCTCGACGGCGGCATGGTGAAAGGGTACACTGGGGTTCCCCCTGTTGAGCGCTCTGTTGCGATGCAACTGTGTCCGCAGAGCGCTGCGACATGGCGTGGTGACCCAAAGCACCCGTCCAAGGCCTGTAGGTTTACGTCTACTTTGGTGGTGAAGACCTGCAGAGCAGCTGGCCAGGCCACGTCCGCCCTGCATGCGATGGCCACCCTTCAGGTCTACCAGGCCAAGGTGCTTAGAAACATGCACGAGGACAATGCTGACCTCGCGTTAATGCAGGAGCTGCGGGCGGCCACTGACCTCGCTCTATGAGCGACGAAGGTGACTGCTCGCTCTCTCGGTCAGGTGATGTCCACTTCTGTGGTCCAGGAGCGCCACTTATGGCTCAACCTGGCTGATATGAGAGAATCTGAGCGAACCCGTTTCCTCAATTCTCCCATTTCCCAGGATAGGCTATTTGGTGGGGCAGTCCAGGACTTCGCCCAACAGTTCTCGACCGCTCAGAAACAGACTGAGGCGATCAAACATATTCTGCACCGGCGGCCTGCTGCTGCCTTCACCCAGCCGTCTCAGAAGCCTCAGTCTGCTCCCCGCCAAGGCCACCCTCCTGTGGCTCCCGCCCCTCCCGCTTAGCCTCAGCAGCAGCAGCCTTCACCCGGGCCGAGGCGTGGAGGACGCCGCAGGAAGGCAGCCTTGCCCGTCCCAGCCCCCTAGCCTGCTAAACGGCAGTCTAAGCGGCTGTCCTGAGATGGGCGGCTCGGAGGTGAACTCGGTTCTTTCCCAGAAGATGGTAGCAGGGCCACTCCTTCCCCCGGTGGAGGGCCGGGGGAGAATCCTTGGTTTTCACCCTATTCATGGTTAAAGAAAGAACTGACATTTTCACCTCCGAGCCTCAAGAAGGCGCGGCTGGCAGTGTGCGATGCCAAGCAGCCTCGCCAATCTCAGTCCCCTCTGTCGCCAGCCCCCTGGCAGACGAGACCCGTGGAATGCTGGTCTTCTCTGTCAGGGCGTGGAATTCGACCCTGCCCACACCTCGGGACGCTCCCACGCCTCCCATGTCTGGGCCGGTCATTCCGCCTCGCTGCCCCATCGGGGGTACGCCTGTGGTTCGCATGACCCCTCTGGTACAGTTTCTGGGAGCCTGGCTAGCGCTTCCCAATCTGTCCAGCTGGCTCGCTCGCACCATCAGGTTCGGCTATGCGATTCAGTTCGCACGGTCTCCTCCCCGCCTTCGGGGAGTCCGCTATACCATGGTGGGTGGCAATGCCACTGTCATGCGTGCGGAGGTCGCCCCCCTACTGGCGAAGGGTGCGGTCGAGATCGTCCCTCCAGCCGAGATGGAGTCCAGCTTCTACAGCCCTTACTTCATTGTACCCAAGAAAACCGGTGGGTTGCGGCCAATCCTGGACCTGCGCATCTTGAACCGAACCCTTCACAGGCTTCCATTCAAGATGTTGACAGCCAAACGCATTTTCGAATGCGTTCGTCCCTTGGATTGGTTTGCAGCGATCGACCTGAAGGACGCGTACTTTCATGTCTCCATTCTTCCTCGACACAGACCGTTTCTACAGTTTGCCTTCGAGGGGCAGGCATATCAGTACACGGTTCTCCCATTCGGGCTAGCCCTGTCCCCTCGCGTCTTTACGAAGGTCGTCGAGGCAGCCCTTGTGCTGCTCAGGCAAAACGGGGTTCGCATCCTGAACGACGACTGGCTGATTCTAGGCCACTCTCGGGACCAGGTTTGCGAACACAGGGACCTGGTGCTTCAGCACCTCGCCCGTCTGGGCCTTTGGGTCAACTGGGAAAAAAGCAAACTCTCCCCAGTGCAGAGGATCTCTTTTCTCGGTATGGAAATACGAGCTTACGAGCGAGCGCGTGCGTGCAGTTACTGCTGACTTGTCTTCGCCAGTTCGAGGGCAAGAGTGCGGTTCCACTAAAATATTTTCATATGGCATATGGCATCCGCAGCCGCGGTAACGCCGCTCGGTTTGCTTCATATGAGACCGCTTCAGCTCTGGCTTCGTGATCGAGTCCCGAGATGGGCATGGCAACACGGCACTCTCCGGGTCCCAGTGACTCGGGCCTGCCGTCAGACCTTCACCCCGTGGGCGAACCTCAGTTTTCTACGAGCAGGTGTTCCCCTAGAACGAGTTTCCAGGCATGTTGTTGTATCAACAGATGCCTCTGCCACGGGCTGGGGTGCCATGTGCAATGGACATGCTGCCCCGGGCTCCTGGAGAGGACCCCAGCGCCTATGGCATGTCAATTGCCTCGAGTTGCTGGCCGTACGTCTTGCCCTGCACCGCTTCCGAGCCCTGCTCAAGGACAAGCACGTACTGGTCCGTTCAGACAGCACGGCGACAGTAACGTACATCAACCGACAAGGTGGTCTACGCTTCCGCCGGATGTCGCAACTCGCCCGCCATCTCCTCCTATGGAGTCAGAAGCATCTGAGGTCGCTTCGTGCCGTTCACATCCCGGGAGAACTGAATCGTGCAGCCGACGAGCTGTCACGTTTTCAGCCGCTTCCGGGGGAATGGAGACTCCATCCCCACACGGTTCAGTTGATTTGGGAACAGTTCGGCGACGCACAGATAGATCTGTTTGCCTCCCACGACTCTTCCCATTGCCGCTGGTATTACTCCCTGACCGAGGGGACCCTCGGCACGGATGCACTAGCGCACAGCTGGCCGCAGGGCCCATGCAAGTATGCGTTTCCCCCAGTGAGCCTTCTCGCATCAGGGAGGACAGGGAGCAGGTCCTTTTGGTCGCCCCATATTGGCCCGGCCGGACCTGGTTCTCAGAACTCGTACTCCTTGCGACAGCCCCTCCCTGGTCGATCCCTCTGAGGAAGGACCTCCTTACTCAGAGACGGGGCACCATATGGCACCCATGTACCGACCTTTGGAACCTACACGTGTGGGACCTGGACGGGACGCGGTAGGTTTGAGTACCCTGCCACCTCAGGTGGCAGCTACCATAATTTCTGCTAGGGCCTTGTGCAGACCTATGCGTTGAAGTGGAACCTCTTCATCACCTGGTGCTCTTCTTGCCGAGAAGACCCCACGAAATGCCCGATCGGGTCCGTGCTTTCCTTCCTCCAAGAAGGGCTGGAGCGAAGGCTGTCTCCCTCCACCCTGAAGGTCTATGTGGCCGCGATTTCGGCTCACCATGACCTGGTGGACTCAAAAACGGTAGGACAGCACGACCTGGTCAGCAGGTTCCTTAGAGGGGCGAGGATGATTAAATCCTCCTCACCCTCCTCAAATACCCTCTTGGGATCTTGCAGTGGTTCTATTTGCCCTGCAGAAAGCTCCCTTTGAGCCTCTGCAGTCTGTGGAGTTGAAGTTCCTTTCAATGAAAGTGGCGCTCTTGATTGTTCTGGCTTCCATCAAGAGGTAGGGGACCTGCAGGCATTTTCGGTTGACGAAGCGTGCCTGGAATTCGGGCCGGCTAATTCTCACGTGATCCAGAGACCCCGGCCTGGATACGTGCCCAAGGTTCCCACCACTCCCTTCAGGGATCAGGTGGTGAACCAGCAAGCGCTGCCTGTGGAGGAGGCAGCCTTGGCACTGCTCTGTCCAGTACGCGCCCTTCGCGCTTACGTAGACCGGGCGCAGTGTTTCAGGACCTCAGACCAGCTCTTTGTCTGTTACGGAGGGCAGCAGAAAGGAAAGGCTCTCTCCAAGCAGAGGTTGTCTCACTGGATAGTGGACGCCATTGTCCTGGCATATCAGGTTCAGGGCATGCCATGCCCCCTTGGGGTTAGAGCACACTCCACTAGGAGGGTTGCTTCCTCTTGCGCATGGTGCCTCGCTGACAGACATTTGTAGAGCTGCAGGCTGGGCGACACCCAACACATTCGCAAGATTTTATAATCTCCAAGTGGAGCCTGTGTCCTCTCGTGTACTCGCCCCAAGTGGCCAGTAACTGGATGCTATTCCACTCCACGGACTGGATGCGTGCGCATTTTCTCTCAGGTGAGCTTCCCAGTAAGCCCTGAGCTCCTCCAGCACTGTTGATGTCAACACCAGAGTGCATGCCCGCTTGGTCAGCCCTTGTGTTCAGCTAGGTGCCTCTGTGTGCATGGTTCCCCTGTTGGGCAACCCCCACATGTGTATTTCCACAGTAAGTCTCTCTGAGCAAGTGTCTTCCCTTGGCAAGACACCTTGCCACACCTGGGGTTGAAAAATTTGGAGATTAAATTTTTTTTTTTTTTGAGTTCTTTTCTCCTTCTTCCAACCATTTGCGCCTTGACCTCACAAATGCTCCTTTAGCTTTATTCTCAAATATTTGATCCAATTCTAATTGTAATTTAACTAACATGTCTTTATCTATCTGAGATAAATTATGTTTTTCAAATATAAGAATGATGGAATCCTCCTTAACCCTTCTGGCTTTGGCCATTTCTTTTCCAAACATGATAGCAAACTTTCTTACTGAATACTTAACTATTCCCAATGTTTCCCATACATTTTAGAAGCATTTGTCTTACTATTAGAATCCTTATAACAACTTTTTGAAACTGTTCATTTCCAAGGAGAGATTTATTGGTGACCTTGGACCACAAAACCAGTCATAAGGGTCAATTTTTTGAAAACCAAATTAGCATTAGAAAATGTTAACATTCATGAAATTTCCTTTTCAAAACTCTGCAACAAAGTTTGATTCTCAGCTTTGTTATTATAACCATAACTGTTTCCTAAAATAACAATATTATAATAATATCTATATCAACTACCAAAATTATCTATCTTCCAGATTCCACATTACTTTTCAGCATTTTCCCTTTAAACATTCCTCTTAAAATCGCAACACCTGCAGAGTTACTGCTTCCATAGGATAGCCAAAGATCATCTCCCCATTGATTCCTCCAAAACTTGTGACTACAAGGTCTCTTGCAAAAAGTAAAAGTCGGTCTTGAGTCTCTTAAGATATATATATAAAAAAATAGCTTTTCTTTATATCATGTCACGAATACCCCTCACATTAAACGAATATAAACAAAATGACATTGCGCAGAAAAACATTGCACAAGACAAAAAAATAGCTGAATTTATTAAAATGACCTTGTTCAAAAGTTTATGAACCATTGATTCTTAATACTGTGTGTCGTTCCCTGGATGATTCACGGCTGTTTTTGTGTTTTGTGATGGTTGTTCTTGAGTCCCTTGTTTGTCCTGAGCATGTTCTTCAGAAAAATCTTCCAGGTCCTGCAAATTCTTCAGTTTCCCAGCATCTTTTTCATTTTTTTTTTTTCCCCAACAGTGACTGTATGATTTTGAGATCCATCTTTTCACACTGAGGACGACTAAGGGACTCAAACACAACTATTGAAAAAGGTTGAAACATTCACTGATGCTCCAGAAGGAAACATGACTCATTAAGAGCCGGGGGGGTGAAAACGTATTGAATTTGAAGATCAAGGTAAATTGGACTTAATTTATCTTCTGTTGCTTCCGTAGGGCAGTACTAAATTAAAAAAAATCTGTTCTAAAGTTTTTAGCTATTCAGCTATTTTTTTGTCGTGGACTATATGTAAAAAAAATTTATGTAAAATGTCAGGACAGCACTAAATAAAAAATAACATGCATTTTGTATGATCTCTCTTATTTTGTTAAAATTATTCACATTTTCACAGATTCTGCAAGCGGTTCACATACTTTTTCAATAATGCCATTTCAATATAGAATCAAGTAAGACATGTTCATGTGCAAATATGTGTGTATCTTCAACTTCTGGGTGTGTGCTAGTGTGTCCAAGGACTACTTAATGTTTTGTCCATGTTTGGCTGTGATGTGCACGTACCATAGCGGAAAAAATTTGTCAGTGGGCACAAGGAAAGTTAAAAAGTGAAGCCCAAGAAATAAGAGAATATTAACAATGGCCACTTTAAATAATTTATGATTTAGTGCTTCACCTTTAGGAAAATAGCTAAGGCTGTTTTTTAAAGGGATAGTACATTTCAAATAATAGCAAGCAAATACACATTGGTTATCTGTGAGCCGGACTGCATGAATAAACACTGTCATTGCACACTCAACGCTAAATACCCTCTGTCACTCTCCAGATACCAAATACAAAGAAATATGATGATTAATATGATTAATTTCAGTTAATAATCTAATACTGTGGTCTATAGATCGTTCCAATACTTGTCTTAATCATCCCCATCAAAAATTCCAAAATGCATGGCCCCAAACATATAATCAGTAAAATCATCAGTACAACAGGAAATAACAAATTCAGGTATGTCGCACAGTTAGAAAATCAGTGTCTCATCTCTTTATCCCAGTCATATGCTTCAACAATTATGGTTTTCATGTGATTTATCAAATCAGAAATATTGTTGTATAATCTGGAATTGAGAAACAGCATAATAGATTCAGCATTTTACTGGCTGTTGAAAGGTCTAACATCATTCTGTTCTTAATTACAGCACTTCTTATTGCTCTCATTTCGTAATTTATCAGAGTGATCGAATCACACTGTAACACCCCCCCCCCCCCCCCCCCCCAATTTTATGGAAAATAACTGTGATTTTTTTTTACGGTATTTTTATTTTATTTTAAATTGTACTCAAAACTCTGTAAAATAACAGATATTGTTATTTTAAGCTGTTATTTTAGGTATTATGACATTAATGGCAAATTACAGTAATTCATTTTTTATAATTTTTATACAGAAAAAATACTGTATTTTTATTTTTTAAAGTTTTTTTTAATTACATACACATTTATGTAAAATTACAATATTAATCTATAATTAAATAGTTACAAAACAGTAAAAAGATAAAATGGTCAAATGAATGGCAGCCAAAAAAACCCTGTAAAATTAAAATAACATATCCTAAATAAAATTAACTGAAAAACACTGTTATTTTACAGGTATTTCCTGAATTATTATGATCAAATACCTTCACTGTAAAATTTTTTTAGAAAAAAATGGTCAAATGACTGGCAGCAGTTTTGTTTTGCCAAACAAAAACCCTAAAATTAAAGTAAAATATCCTAATTTAAATAAAGTGCAAAAAACTTTAACAGAAATTTTCCTTAAATGTTTACAGAAAAACACTGTTATTTTACAGGTATTTCCTGAATTAATTCAAATGACTGGCAGCAACAGAACATTAAACAGATCTCTTAAGATCTCAGCATCTTCACTTATTACAATCCAGTTTGACTTTATTTCTTTCATACAGATTTTCTTGTTGAGAACTAACAGAGGTTTAGATGTTGATGAAAAAAAAAGAAAAGTTTGATGTCACCATTATGGTGATCAGTGTGTGCTTTAGTTGGGCTCTTGACCCTTGACTGTTTGACATTATTATGAATCTTGATAATTGTGAAAAATTAAAAAAAAAAAAAAAAAAAAAAACCTTTGTGACTGAGTCCTTAACTTTGGATCTCGTGGTCCACTCTATGCAGACCGATTGGTGTATGACATCAAAGTCCTGTGAGTGTGATTCAAAAGCTTAAGGAGTCGTTTGCTCTCGTGGTACTTTGATGTCATATGCCGATCGGTCTGTGCAGCAACGCTGCCACTCGAACAAGCCTAAGAACTACAACTGACTTTAGCCACAGGCTTAGATGAAATCAAATGAAGGTAAAAGAAGACATTAAATCCCTGCGGTTCCAGCAGAGGAGGATTAAACAACTCCACAAACAGCATTACCAGCTTCACGCATTACTAACCAGATTGGCTTTGCTTCTGTCCCACGTCAACAGAATTTATTGCTGAGGTTGATGTTTTATTAGTCAAACTATTTATGCAACCATTATGGTGGTCAGTGTTTGCTTTAGTTGGGCTCGTGACCCTTTTGCCTTTCTAAAGCAAGTTTATTTTAAGCAATTGCAGTAGTGTTTCATAATAAACACTTGAGCATTGCAGAAGTCAGCATTTCAAAATGCAATCAGCATTTTCTGCTTTTAAGACATTTAAATATAAAATAACATATTCTAATCGAAGTTAATTACATAAAGTGATCTTTACTAATGGTGAATTCTTGCTTATATATATATTTGGTTTATCGGCTGAGGTTCAGGTATAGCAAAGCTATAAAAAAAAAAAACAAATTTTCTATTAAACAGTTGTTATATCTGACAATACACACTTAAACATCAATACTTATATCCTCAACAGTGGTGACAATAATTATTCATACTGCAGTGCATGCTGGGATTTTTGTACTATGGTGATACCCAGCATGCATTGCAGCATGAAACTTTTTGTTTGTCACCATTGCTGAGATTCATATGCTGATTCTTGATGTCTGCGTGTGTCACAATAAAACAGTAGTTTACATTTTTTTTTTATGCACTACACAGTTTTAAAATTACACAAGATAAATGATTGCTGAAAAACATGAGAGGAAAAAGTTATAGTTTCACAGGCTTAACAGGCTAAAACAAAATATCCTAATTAAAATTAACCGAAAAACACTGTTATTTTACAGGTATTTCCTGATTTATTATGATCAAATACCTTTTTTTTGCCAAACAAAAACCCTAAAATTAAAGTAAAACATCATAATTTAAATAAACCAAAAAACAATGATATTTTACAGGTATTTCTTGAATTATTACGATCAAATACCTTCACTGTAAAAAAGTGAATGTTAGTTGAGACATCACCATTAATAGAATTTATTTTCTCAACCAGTGCCGTGACATAATCCTCCATGATCACCTAGAGATGATATATATAAAGAAAAAATTGCACCAAAATTAAAAAATCTTTGGAAGATATCTCAGAATATTTATTTAACCATAGCAAAAGTAAATTTCTTACAAGTTAATTTTTCATCTCTGTTTTTTGTGTTTATTTAAAATAAGACAAAGCTGATATTATTTTAATCTTATATCTGTTATTTAACAATTGAGATTGTTCTTTAACCCCTACGGGTCTGCACAGTTTTGGGGCCCTTTAGAAGTTTTGACACGCTCTGACATTTGTGCTTTTTTCAGTTGCTTATAAACATATTAATGGCAAAAGTGTCATTACACTGTATTCAGCACAAACTGTGACCAATATGTACAGTTGCAAGAAAAAGTATGTGAACCGCTTGCAGAATCTGTGAAAATGTGAATAATTTTAACAAAATTAAAGAGATCATACAAAATGTGTTATTTTTTATTTAGTGCTGTCCTGAATAAGATATTTTACATAAATATTTTTATATAAATACCTCAATGTATTTACGACAAAACTTATATTACTTTAGATGCAACTAACATCTGATTTCATTGCTTTATATACATTATATACATTGTTATAGGAAAAAGTCTATGAAGTGAAGGGTCAAGAGCCCAACTAAAACAAATACTCATCACCATAATGGTGACATCAAACTTTATTATTTTCAATAAAACTTTAACATCTAAACCCCTGTTAGTTCTCAATAAGAGCTTTAGGATGAAATAAATAAAGTCTGGATTGTAATAAGTGAAGATGGTGAGGTCTTGAGAGATCTGTTAGTGTTTAATGTTCTGTTGGGATTTAAAGGGTTTCTGTATCGTCTGTTTTGTGTGTCACCATTGTGCTGAAGAGTAGAGCCTGTGTTTCAGTCCAGGACGGGCCAGTACACATTGGTGTTATACTGCATTTTTTATTTTTATTTTTTTTCATTTAAAGGCAATAACTGTGTAGTTGCTGATGCAATGACAGATAGTTATATTAAGTCATGCATGTGTGATATTTCTGGTTAACTGGAAGAGGTTTGCATTTTACAGTGAATGTGTTTGTTAGTAATTATTCAGGAAATATTTGTAAATTAAGAGTGTTTTTCTGTAAAAGCTTTTTTTTGCAAGTCTGTTTGTTTTTCATATTGTTCATGTTGATCGTTTTGGCAGTATTGTAGGTTAACGGTACCACAGACCAGACACAGTGTATGGCATGACAAATCAAACAGTCTTAAGTGTCAAGTTATTATTTAGTTTATTATTAGTCTCATTCTGATGCACTTGGTTCAGTCACTATTTATTGATAAGAGGTTTGGTCAAATTGTTCATGGGTCACACCTTTTGCAGTCTGTGGTGTTCCCAGAAAGTTTTAGGAGGATTTTTTCTCACACAACTGCTCTCTTCTTTGAGCCTTCCCTTGGCTTTTGGCCTCCTCGTTTTGTTGGGCCAGATTAACTAATCAGATGGCATATGGACGTAACGTTGCGTTTGTCAGATCCTTTCTGCCCATATGTTTACTGTCCTAGTTAATCTGGGTGTTCCCCATGGCACGGGGCAGCCTTCAGTCTACTGCCGGTCAGTCAGTACTCCTGTCCTCGTCACTGCAATCACCGTGGCTGGCCCCAGGCACTTTAGCTCTCCGACCTTGACTGGTTTCAGGCTCCTGTTGGTTGGGCACAAACTGATGCACTAGAAAGGAAATGTTAGTGAGACATTACCATTAATAGAATTTATTTTCTCAACCAGTGCCGTGACAATCCTCCATGATCACCTCCACTATATAGAGAAAAAATTGCACCAAAATTAAAAAATCTTTGGAAGATATCACCGAACATTTATTTAACTATAGCAAAATTTCTTAAGTTAATTTTTCATCTCTGTTTTTCTGTTTATTTAAAATAAGAGAAATCTGATATTATTTTAATCTTATATCTGTTATTTAACAGTTGATATAGTTCTTTAACGCTGACCTAACCAGCAGAAGACACGAGCCGGGTTTAAATCCCAGTTGTGCAGGTGTGGCATGTTGTAACACTGCGTTACAATGAGCTACTATTAGAAATATGCTATTATATCTATACTTTTATGAATTGAGAAACCATGAGAAAGATGTGAATAAAAACTGAGAGTCAATGTTCAGAAATTATTCATTTTTAATATGTTTTGAACTATGCTGTATAGCTGTTTTGCGGTGTTTGTTGTCAAACTCAAAAATTAGTTTATTTTTAAAATTTAAAATTGCATTATTTTATATGAAAAAGTTAATTGTATTTTATTGACAAAATATTTTTATTAGATCAGATAACATTTTAAGCTGTCATATGCTCATGTTACAATGTACCCCACCTATGGGGCATGTTGTCACATTTCACTTCCATACTTTCAGGGTAAATCAAGAAAAAAAGTATACACTATGAAACAAAACCACATAATTGTACTGGACATGTGTAAAATTATTGTGGGAAAAAAACAAATTCTCTGAACCCCAGTGAATTTACACAAACTGAGAAAGTCAAAAGTGTTAGGTTGTGCCCCACTCTCCCCTACTGTCATCCAATTTCTTCCCATGTCTAAACATGCTTTTGTTAATCGGTCTAGTTCGTTCTTTCTACCACTCCTGCCGATTATGGTTGGTATAGAATATTAAAATGCCAATCAATAGCTAAAGTGTGCATTGTCGCTTTTGATTACATTCGGTATCCTGGGTATGATTTCTTTGGAAAAAATCTTGACCACTGTTTTTGCATTCTCCCTCGCATATGGGGACGTTTTGTGGCCACTTTGTGAATCTGTCAACAATCACTAACAAATATTCACAATTCTGAACAGGTGGCATATGCATAAAATCTATTTGCAAGTGTTGAAATGGTAAGGTTGAATGACTCGCAGGCCGATGGATATTAGTCTTTGCACAGATTAAACGAGTCTAAGACTAATTTAGTTGTCTTGTGTACGTCTTGTGTACGTCTTGTGTACGTCTTGTGTACATCAGCCAGACTACAAAGCATTGATTTCTTGTGCTGTCTTTGCAGCACTTGTGTGTGAAAGACCATGATAATGATGTATAAGCAACACAAGTGTTATCTTTGGCAAAGCCACTTTCCCTTCAAAGTCTCTCAGAGTCCCTGTTTATCTGGCTGACAGCCTTTTGAGGCCCAATATTTTAAGTCAGCCTCAGTCAGTTGGCTCTGCAGCATTTTGACATCAGTATCAGGCAAATTAGTCATGTGTGTCATCATAGCAACTTCCCCAGATTCAATTGCCTTTTTGCATGTTTTTAACCTTAGCAGCTGCATCCTCTGCCACCTCTTACTTCCTCTGAATCTCCTGCTGTGTGTCCCCTCACCTTGACTATGGCCACTTTGCTCGGCAACTGCACCGCATTGATTAAATCTCCTATCAAATCAGAATGTGTTATTGGTTTTCCGTCCGCTGTCCTAAAATTTCTTTGTTCCCATGTTTTGGCAAAGTTGTGTACTGCACCGTATGCATGCTTAGAATCAATATAAATTGTGCCAATTTTACCTTTTGAAAGTTCACAAGCTCTCGTTACTGCCACCACTAGTTCCACCGCCTGTGCTGATGTGTATGGTAATGGTTCTGCTTCTACCTGACAATAACTTGTACCGTGTTCCTGGGCCAGTATCCCTGCCGCAATGCCCACGCTCTTGTGGACGTACAGGTGGAAATTCTTAGACGCCATGTGATGTTTTATCAACCATACAGTAGTCCATATTTTACCCCCGAACATAATTCCGGACAAAGAATCCTCGATCTTGAACTTTCTATACATACTCATTTATGTTACACATACTATTGTACATACTCATAGACTCCAAGTGATGTTTTATGTTTTCTATACATACTCAATGTCTCCTTTTTACCAGAGCAACTTTATAAATTAAATAAAGATAAAATTTTTCCCCTGGTGGTCCATTAAATCATTCTTCCTCAAATACATTGCTCCTGTTCTGGCCTACAAGCCATGAGGCACAATGCAGATAAGGTGGTTTTTCTAAATCTGGCAACATTTGTTGATAAGCAGAGTATGGATCAAACGAAGGAGTTAAAGCCCAATTATAATACCAGTTTGGTGTAATTTGCATAAAAGCACCTCTGGAATTGAACACTTCCATACCATGATTTGAAATGAAGATGATCAATTCCAATTTGGACAATAAATCGTCAGCCAATAAATTTACAGGGCATGTTTCAGAAACCATGAAAGAATGGGTCATTTGTTTCAGCTTGCTTGTTACCTGTCAACTTATCAACCAATGGTTTGCCAGATAACCCATATTGTTTGGGTTTGCAGTATTGTCTTCTGCCTTATCTTATTCATGGTCTCACACATTTGATGATAGAAACCAAGGGCTTTTAAGGGAAAGGAGGAGATGGTTCATGTGTACAATGTTTTCTTTCTCGTGGACAATCCTTGGCCCAATGTCCTCTTTCACCACAGGCACGACTTGGATCACCAGCAGTTATGGTGCCCCTTTGAAGTTCTCTTGGAGATGGCAGTCTCTCTGGCAGTCTTCTTCACTGTTGTGATCTCTTCTTTTCCCAATCAATCGACTTCAGCCTTGGCCTTTGACTTCTGGTCTGCTGCGTTTCTCCATTCAGCTGCTTTGTGTTAGTGATTGGTCCCCACTCAAGGACGTGTGGGGTATGCCAACCTAATTCTGGCAATCATCCATCGTTCCAAGCAGTCTGCCACCCTGAAGTGTCAGTTCCTTCTGCACCTGCATTAGAATTCATTCTTATAGTGCTTGGGTTAAAAGCATCTTCAGCAGTTCCACATACCTCAGTTCATTTCAAACTTAGCTTGTTGCTAAAAATAGCTGCCCAGTCTCAGCCTGTGTGACTGTATGTGACATCGATGTTCTCCACTGCTCTGATAAACCATTCCACCCTCTTTTCTGGGTCTGGAAGTGCAGCAGCCATATTTTGGAGTTCCTCTGAGTTCCAAGGTTTCTCCACCCATAATGGGCCCTCCTTCTCCAGGGCAATGACTTGTGCAGGCCTTATCTTCCTCTTCCTGTTTCTGCTTTGTACTTTGTACAGCATTAAGGGGTGCAGGTTCTTTGGCAGAATTTCTTTGCTTTTTTTTTTTGCTCTGCCCGCTGCTCAGCCTTTCTCTCCCACTTATTGAACAGGACCCAGTCTACCCGCTTCTGCTTCTTCGAAGGCAACTGCTCCAACTGCTTTCTGGTTTCTTCTAGAATTAAAACACTCAGAGAACCGCATGAGTCAAAATGCCCTTTTGTCAATTTTGACCACCACTGTATTTGTTCAAATTGTTCATTACTCAAATTCCACATTTAAAGGGTCCCCTCAATTTAGAGACCTGGTTTACCACAGCAGTTCCCCATTCTATTAAGCAATTCTTCTTTGCAGAAAAGAAAAGAGAAAAAATGATATTTTTTTTAAGTGTGAAAGCAAACAAATTCTGTTTTGCAAAATGTAGAAAAAAAAATAGTTCTTTTTTTAAAGTCAAATCAAATCAAATCACCTTTATTTATATAGCGCTTTTTACAATGGCAATTGTTTCAAAGCAGCTTCACAGTGGTAACAGGAAAATAATGCAATGGAATTTGATTCGGCTCTGGTGAAAACGGTGATGTCATCCAGCTCATTTCAATTATCATATAGTGTCAATGCGGGCAGATCAGTAATATAGTTGAAATTTAAGTGTCCCCAACTGAGCAAGCCAAAAGCCAAAGGCGACGGTGGCAAAGAACCAAAACTCCTTCAGGGCCAGAATGGAGAAAAAAACCTTGGGAGAAACCAGGCTCAGTCAGGGTGCCAGTTCTCCTCTGGCCGACGAACAAATAGTGTATGATTATGATTCTGGCACATTACAGGTCAGAAGTCATATTAGATCAATAGATATTCGTAGGATTATTCGAAAGATTGGAGTCGTCACGCCGGGGACGGGTTTAATGAGGATGTCGTGTCGATGCGGCATTTACAGGGGGGAGTTTAATTGACACGGTCTCTACACTTCAGGGATATGGTCGTCATGTCCAGGCTAAGGGCCACCATCTGGTCTGGATACGGCCCGGATCCGGCCGACTGCAGTAAACCTCGGGATAAACAGAGAGACTAACATTAGCGTAGATGCCATTCTTCTTATGATGTAACGAGTACATCAGGTGTTATTGGAAGTGTTCCCGGTTCCGGCTGACCTAGTTAATGCAGCCTAAAACAATCATTTAACTGATTTGAATAATAGAAATTAAAAATGTTTTATGTGTATGCCATAGTAAAGAGATGTGTTTTTAGTCTAGATTTAAACTAACAGAGTGTGTCTGCTTCCCGAACAATGCTAGGAAGACTGTTCCAGAGTTTAGGTGCTAAATAGGAAAAGGATCGACCGCCTGCAGTTGATTTTGATATTCTAGGTATTATCAACTGGCCAGAATTTTGAGACCGCAATAGACGTGATGGAGTATAATGCGTTAAGAGCTCGCTCAAGTACTGGGGAGCTAAAGCATTTAGTGCTTTGTAAGTAATCAGCAAGATTTTAAAATGTATACGATGTTTAATAGGAAGCCAATGCAGTGTTGCCAGAACCGGGCTAATATGGTCATACTTCCTGGTTCTAGTAAGAACTCTAGCTGCTGCGTTTTGGAAAAGCTGCAGTTTATTTATTAAGCGAGCAGGGCAACCACCCAGTAGAGCATTACAATAATCTAGCCTTGAGGTCATGAACGCATGAACTAACTGTTCAGCATTTTGCATTGAAAGCATGTGCCGTAATTTAGATATATTTTTAAGATGGTGGAATGCAGTTTTACAGATGCTAGAAACGTGGCTTTCAAATGAGAGATTGGTATCAAAGAGCACACCCAGGTTCCTAACTGACGACGAGGACTTGACAGAGCAGCCATCGAGTGTTAGACAGTATTCTAGGTTACTACTTGTGGAGTTTTTTTGTCCAATGATTAAAAATTCAGTTTTTTCTGAATTAAGTTGCAGGAAATTACTAGTCATCCAATTTTTTATATCAGCTATGCATTCTGTTAATCTTGTGAATTGGTAAGTTTCGTCAGGGCGTGAAGAAATATAGAGCTGAGTATCGTCAGCATAACAATGAAAATTAACGCCATGCTTCCTAATAATATCTCCCAGTGGTAGCATGTACAGGGTGAAAAGCAACGGTCCTAGCACTGAGCCCTGCGGTACTCCATACTGAACTTGTGTTCGGTGTGACATCTCTTCATTTACTGCTACAAACTGATAACGGTCAGATAAGTATGATTTAAACCATGCCAATGAAATTCCACTAATGCCAACATAATTTTTGAGTCTATTCAAAAGAATGTTGTGGTCGATAGTATCGAATGTAGCGCTAAGATCGAGTAACACTAACAGAGAGATACAACCACGATCGGATGATAAGAGTAAATCATTTGTAACTCTAATGAGAGCAGTCTCAGTACTATGATACGGTCTAAATCCTGACTGGAAATCCTCACAGATACCATTTCTTTCTAAAAAGGAGCATAATTGTGAGGACACTGCCTTTTCTAGTATTTTTGACAGAAAGGGTAGATTTGAGATTGGCCTGTAATTGACTAATTTTGTAGGATCAAGTTGCGGTTTTTTAATAAGTGGTTTAATAATAGCCAACTTAAAAGTTTTCGGTACATATCCTAATGTCAAGGATGAATTAATGATATTAAGAAGAGGATCTATGACCTCTGGAAGTATCTCTTTTAGTAGTTTAGTCGGTATGGGGTCGAGCATACATGTTGTTGATTTTGATGATTTAACGAGTTTAGCCAATTCTTCTTCTCCTATAGCAGTGAATGAATGTAATTTTTCCTCAGTGACACTACAATGCACTGTCTGATGTGATACTGTAGTAGACGGCTACATGGCCATAATTTTTTTCCTAATATTATCAATCTTACAAGTAAAGAAGTTCATAAAGTCATTACTGCTGTGCTGTTTACAAACATCAGAAGGTGAAGCTTTATCTTTGGTTAATTTAGCCACTGTATCGAATAAATACCTAGGGTTGTGTTTGTTTTCTTCTAAGAGAGTCGAGAAATAAGCAGATGTAGCAGTTTTTAGGGCCTTTCTGTATGCAATCATGCTCTCTTTCCACGAAATGCGAAAAACTTCTAGTTTTGTTTTCTTCCAGCTGCGCTCCATTTTTCTGGCTGCTGTTTTAAGGGCCCGGGTGTGCTCGTTGTACCACGGCGTTGGACTATTTTCTTGAGTCAATAGTTTCTGTTGCAACATCGAGTTCCTCTAGGCTATCTGGGATGCTGAGGAGATGAAACTGATGAGGAAGATTATTTACAAAGAAATCTTTAGTCGCAGCAGTGATAGTCCTGCCATATTTGAAGCGAGGGGACGGCTTTGCAGCCTTTGCTAAATTAAGTGTACATGATACTAGGTAATGATCTGAGATGTCATCGCTCTGCTGCAAAATTTCAGTGGTATCAACATTTATTCCATGTGACAGTATTAGGTCTAACGTATGATTACGGCGATGAATGGGTCCTGACACGTGTTGCCTTACTCCAATAGAGTTTAGAATGTCTCTAAATGCCAATCCCAATGCGTCTTTTTCATTGTCTACATGGATATTAGAATCACCAACAATTAGGACTTTATCTGCAGCCAGTACTAACTCTGATAGAAAATCAGCAAATTCTCTGGTAAAGTCTATATGGTGCCCTGGAGGCCTGTATACAGTAGCCAGCACAAATGTCAAACGGGATTTATCAATTTCACTACATAACGTTACATAAAGCACCAAAACTTCAAAGGAATTATATTTGAAACTAGACTTCTGAGTAATACCGAAGATATTATTATAAATTACAGCAACACCTCCCCCTTTACCTTTAAGACGCGGCTCGTGTTTATAACAACAATCTTGGGGGGTGGACTCATTTAAAGTAATGTAATCGTCAGGTTTTAGCCAGGTTTCTGTCAAACACAGCACATCTAGGTTATGATCTGTAATCATATCATTAACAATAAGCGCTTTTGAAGAAAGGGATCGAATATTCAGCAGCCCGAGCTTTATCATTTGATCATCTGTATTATATCTGTTGTTTATTTGTTGGACATCAATTAAATTTTTACCGTTGAATGGTTTTGATGGTTTATTGTATTTACTAATTCGTGGAACAGACACAGTCTCTATGTGATAATATCTAGGTGAAAGAGTCTCTATGTGCTGGGATTTATCTGACTTCTGTGACGTGAGACAGCTAGCAGGCGGTCGGGTAAGCCAGTCCGTCTGCTTCCTGACCTGGGCCCCAGTTAGTCAATGTTTAGCTCTAAGACTATGTGCCAAATTACTAGAGAGAAGAGCGGCACCATCCCAGGAAGGATGAATACCATCTTTTTTCAACAGGTCAGGTCTGCCCCAAAAGCTTTTCCAATTGTCTATGAACCCTATGTTATTTTGCGGACACCACTTAGACAACCAGCCATTGAGTGATGATAGTCTGCTAAGTATCTCATCACTCCTTTTAACGGGGAGGGGACCAGAGCAAAAAACGTCATCTGCCATCGTACTTGCGAGTTTACACACCTCTTTAATGTTAATTTTGGTGATCTCCGACTGGCGAAGTCGAACATCATTTGTGCCGACGTGAATAATAATCTTAGAGAATTTACGATTAGCATTAGCCAGCACTTTTAAATTTGCTTTGATGTCAGGCGCTCTGACTCCCGGTAAACATGTGACTATGGTGGCTGGTGTCTCTATTTTCACGTTCCGTGTAATAGAATCGCCAATAACTAGGGCACTTTCAACAGGATTCTCAGTGGGTGCATCACTGAGTGGGGAGAACCTGTTTGATGTTCTAATCGGAACGGAAGAGTGGTTTTTTGATCCGCGACTATGCCGTCTCACTGTCACCCAGTTGCCCTGCTGCACGGGCTCTACAGCCGGAAACGAACAATGTACAGAGTTCACTAAGCTATTCGCATCCAAAGCAGTGTCTAAAGCTCTTACATTCTCACTACTCTCAAATAAAGTCTGGATGCGTGTCTCTAATTCTGAAATCTTTTCCGTCAGCCTGACTATCTCCTTACATTTATCACATGTGAAGCCCTGTTCGCCAACGGAGAAAGATATACTAAACATGAAACATGCAGTGCAAGTGACAATGACAGGAGAAGAAGACATGGCTTACCATATTTGTTGATTAATCCAATTTACCACAGTTGTTTGATGGAGTCTATTTACTAATCCAACTTACCACAGTTGTTTAATGAACTCAGAAAACAAGAGACCCGAGTGCAGAGATGGCTAGCGAAATGCTAACGCGTGATAGTGATTTAGATTAAAAGCTAGCGGTGTCAGATTTAATGTGGTAGGCAATATTAGACTATTGTGTATGGTGATGGGTAAATTATATTTAGCAGTTTAAACAACAGGGAATGATATCAAATAAAGATTCAAAAGCAAGCAAAGCACACGCGAGCACAGCAGTCAGCAGGACAAACAGGAGGCAGACAGGAGCAATCGATCAGGACAGGAGCAATCAATCAGTGTGAAAACAAGCAAGTTTTGCTTTGCAAAATGCAGAAAAACAGAGTGATAGTGATATGAAAAGCAAGCAAGTTCTTCGTTACAAGTTGCAGAAAAAAAAATATAGTGATATTATTATCTTTCAGTGCCTCAATGTATTTCTACAATTCTCCTGATTCCTGTTTGAATAGGAATATGGTTTCTATACAAAAGTGTAATATTACAATATATATATATATATTTATTTATTTATTTATTTTATTTTATTTTTTTTTTTTTTTTTCTTTCTTGGTCACCCAACTTCAGACATTTAATACCGGATTCATAATCAGTTATACTGTGAACTTTGTTAATATTTTCCTAGGATACGGGATATTTCTTACTTTATTTGTTTATTCATATAATTCTATTCCTGAGATCTCAGTTCTGATATTTTTGTTATTGTATTTATTATATTATATTATATTATATTATATTATATTATATTATATAGTTAATTCAAGCAAAGAGCAAGTTGTAGTCTGTCTTACCTTATAAGTTCTTTGAGGCCGTGAAAGGATTTGTCCCTCCTCCGGTGGGTTTTGGTCAATGTAAAATGTGAGGAAAATGTCTCCTCTTGTGATTTAAATCAATGATAAAAGAGGAAGAAAAAGCTTCGGGCAGATCCTCAGGCCTCCTGGCTAGGCTCGCCAAAACTGTCATTGAAATTCTCAATACGAATATCTGACTTCACCACGGACAATTCAAACAACTCTCAGTTGTTAATACAAACCCGATTCCAAAAAAGTTGGGACACTGTACAAATTGTGAATAAAAAAGGAATGCAATAATTTACAAATCTCATAAACTTATATTTTATTCACAATAGAATATAGATAATATATCAAATGTTGAAAGTGAGACATTTTGAAATGTCATGCCAAATATTGGCTCATTTTGGATTTCATGAGAGCTACACATTCCAAAAAAGTTGGGACAGGTAGCAATAAGAGGCCGGAAAAGTTAAATGTACATATAAGGAACAGCTGGAGGACCAATTTGCAACTTATTAGGTCAATTGGCAACATGATTGGGTATAAAAAGAGCCTCTCAGAGTGGCAGTGTCTCTCAGAAGTCAAGATGGGCAGAGGATCACCAATTCCCCCAATGCTGTGGCGAAAAATAGTGGAGCAATATCAGAAAGGAGTTTCTCAGAGAAAAATTGCAAAGAGTTTGAAGTTATCATCATCTACAGTGCATAATATCATCCAAAGATTCAGAGAATCTGGAACAATCTCTGTGCGTAAGGGTCAAGGCCGGAAAACCATACTGGATGCTCGTGATCTTCGGGCCCTTAGACGGCACTGCATCACATACAGGAATGCTACTGTAATGGAAATCACAACATGGGCTCAGGAATACTTCCAGAAAACATTGTCGGTGAACACAATCCACCGTGCCATTTGCCGTTGCCGGCTAAAACTCTATAGGTCAAAAAAGAAGCCATATCTAAACATGATCCAGAAGCGCAGGCGTTTTCTCTGGGCCAAGGCTCATTTAAAATGGACTGTGGCAAAGTGGGAAAACTGTTCTGTGGTCAGACGAATCAAAATTGGAAGTTCTTTTTGGAAAACTGGGACGTCAAGTCATCCGGCCTAAAGAGGACAAGGACAACCCAAGTTGTTATCAGCGCTCAGTTCAGAAGCCTGCATCTCTGATGGTATGGGGTTGCATGAGTGCTTGTGGCATGGGCAGCTTACACATCTGGAAAGGCACCATCAATGCTCCAAGTTCTAGAACAACATATGCTCCCATCCAGACGTCGTCTCTTTCAGGGAAGACCTTGCATTTTCCAACATGACAATGCCAGACTACATACTGCATCAATTACAACATCATGGCTGCGTAGAAGAAGGATCCGGGTCATGAAATGGCCAGCCTGCAGTCCAGATCTTTCACCCATAGAAAACATTTGGCGCATCATAAAGAGGAAGATGCGACAAAGAAGACCTAAGACAGTTGAGCAACTAGAAGCCTGTATTAGACAAGAATGGGACAACATTCCTATTCCTAAACTTGAGCAACTTGTCTCCTCAGTCCCCAGACGTTTGCAGACTGTTATAAAAAGAAGAGGGGATGCCACACAGTGGATCAGCCCAGAACTACACGGCAGGACCTGGTCAATGACCTGAAGAGAGCTGGGACCACAGTCTCAAAGAAAACCATTAGTAACACACTACGCCGTCATGGATTAAAATCCTGCAGCGCACGCAAGGTCCCCCTGCTCAAGCCAGCGCATGTCCAGGCCCGTCTGAAGTTTGCCAATGACCATCTGGATGATCCAGAGGAGGAATGGGAGAAGGTCATGTGGCCTGATGAGACAAAAATAGAGCTTTTTGGTCTAAACTCCACTTGCCGTGTTTGGAGGAAGAAGAAGGATGAGTACAACCCCAAGAACACCATCCCAACCGTAAAGCATGGAGGTGGAAACATCATTCTTTGGGGATGCTTTTCTGCAAAGGGGACAGGACGACTGCACCGTATTGAGGGGAGGATGGATGGGGCCATGTATCGCGAGATCTTGGCCAACAACCTCCTTCCCTCAGTAAGAGCATTGAAGATGGGCCGTGGCTGGGTCTTCCAGCATGACAACGACCCGGAACACACAGCCAGGGCAACTAAGGAGTGGCTCCGTAAGAAGCATCTCAAGGTCCTGGAGTGGCCTAGCCAGTCTCCAGACCTGAACCCAATAGAAAATCTTTGGAGGGAGCTGAAAGTCCGTAAGGTCTGGAGTGGGCCAAAATCCCTGCTGCAGTGTATGCAAACCTGGTCAATAACTACATGAAACGTATGATCTCTGTAATTGCAAACAAAGGTTTCTGTACCAAATATTAAGTTCTGCTTTTCTGATGTATCAAATACTTATGTCATGCAATAAAATGCAAATTAATTACTTAAAAATCATACAATGTCATACAGCGCGGGTATAAATAAGGAAGTGGAATACCGCATCCTCGCTTTCAACTTCAGAGCCGAACGGTTTACAGTCAGCCTGTTACTGTTTCTACGAAGAGTGTTTGTGAAGACGAGCCTTTTGAGGAAGATCGCTCTCTTACCGCTGCTGGCGTGACGGTGCGATTCAGCGAGTGGCCGCTGCAACGTACACTGTTCCTGTGTTGGTTGGCTGGGCGTTCCGTTTGTTGAGTGCTCACACGCGGGCTTGCACTATCGGACCGCTGTGAGCCGCGGCCATCTCCCTGAGTGCCTCAGCACTCCTAAAAAGAGCATTTTCCCTTCCTAAAAGAGCAACACGGTTTGACCCTGCGTCTTTTTCAAGATGTCATTCAAACCGTGTGTTTCTGGATGCCGTCGTTTTCTGTCCCCAGTTGACGGTCATGATCGCTGTCTCACGTGTTTGGGCGTTCAGCGCACTGAGGCGGCGTTCGTGAATGACTCATGTTCCCACTGCCATCATGGAACATGACCATCGCAGTTCTACGGTCTAGTCTCGAATACCTCAGAAGGGGTGGAGTCCCATTGCGCATCCCCCGATCTAGTGGTCCTCCAGCTGCAAAGCAGAGGGCTGCTACTTTGGCTGATGCCTTTGGTGGAGACCTGAGGGTGACTGTGAGGGCTTCCCTGATGGGCCAACAAGCCCCTTGGGCCCCTCCGCTGCGCCGGTGGAGTTTCCGGAAGAGCGGCCCGGCTTCCCATGGGGGGACTGCGTTACCCCCTTCGGGTGTGGTAGCGTTGCCCGAGTTAGATCCAGATCACGGCTATGCTTTCCCGGGCCTCCACGAGTGTCGGGTTGAGTGGAACCCTCCACCGTGTCCCGAACCCTCGCGGCTGGACGATTGGTTTCTCGGGACGGCCCATGCTGGTTCTCAGTGCCCCGCTCCGGTACCATTCTTTCTGGAAGTGCATCAGGAGCTCACGAAGTCGTGGACGGCGCCCTATAGCGCCAGAAACCGATCTAGTGACTCCTCCGTCCTCACTACCCTCGATGTTGGCGCGGCTAAGGGGTAAGGGGCCCTGAGACGGGCAGCCAAGGGATAGATGGGTCTGCTCGGAGGGAGATGGTGTCCGCACCCCTCCCCCCCGGAGGAGGACCGGGGTGCCAACATCACTCTTCGGAGTGCAGCGGTACCCACATTTTCAATAAAAGAGCAGTTTCCGTTGTCCCTGGGCCCCAAGAGGGCCAAGCCAGTGTGCGACGCCCCCGGGCTTTGCTACTCCTGGCTCCCCCTCTTTTCGCCAGGGGGCGGTGTGAGGCTAGAGGACGCCCCCGGGCCTTCTCTCCCACACACTGCCCCACCCTGGAACGGTCAGACAACACTCCGGGTCGCCTCCAGGCCGTCCAGGTCGGGTCTGAGCGTTCCACCTCGCTGCCCCACCCCGGGTACGTCTGTGGTGCCATTGGTCCCGCTTGCAGGGTCTCTGGGGGCCTGGCTAGTACTCCCCAGGCCGTCTCGCTGGCTCATCCATACTATCAGACTCGACTACGCGATTCAGTTCATTACGCGATTCTCCAGTTGTGTTCCCCAGAAATGGCTAACCCTGTCGAGCTCCTCCGTCACCCCTTCGATGTCAGACGTTGCGGCCGTCTGATGCCAGGCCTGCACCCGTATGCTTGTGGAACGTGTGTGTGTAGGCTGGGTTCCATATGTAGCGGTCCCTAAGGCGACCCCATATGTGTATTCTCCACGGTACCCACTACCCTACTCGGCTAGCCCCGTGTCTTTCCCTTGACAGAGCTCGCTCTGTCGTCTCTGGTGGTGTTCTTTCCCCCCTGGGACCAGGTTGGATCCACCCCAGAGACTGCCATATGTTGCACTACCCTGCTAGGTTAGTCCTTATGAGTATTCCACCTCTCCTCCCCTGGAGGATGTGGCTCCGCAGCGTTCCATCTCCCTGAGACGGGCACGCTTTCCCAGCGTTATCCAATAGTCACACTGAGTGGGTCTTGCAGAAACAGCAGTGACAGACCTTCCCTGCTTGGAGCCCTGACTCCTGCTCCAACCTAGGAGCACTCCAGCGAGCTCAAGCAGGGCGCTGGAAGGGCCAGCCTCCCTGGCGTGTTGGTAGGGATCCCCAATTCGTTGGTCAGTTCCAACGTACGTCGAACGTGACCGACTGAAAGGGAACGTCTCGGTTACATATGTAACCCTCGCTCCCTGAAGGAGGGAACGGAGACGTACGTCCCGTCGCCAGGTGCTGTGCTTCCGCTGAAGGGCCGAGTCACTTTTTCGGCTCCTCAGTTGGAAAAGCGAGGATGCGGTATTCCACTTCTGTATTTATACCCACGCTGCGGGGCGGTGCGTGGACCTCATGCCAACGTTATTGGCTCGTTTTTATACACTTGAAGTAGATTGGTCTCTGAAAATGATCCCCAATTCGACGGTCAGTTCCGACGTACGTCTCCGTTCCCTCCTTCAGGGAACGAGGGTTACATACGTAACCGAGACATTTCCTTCACTGTGATTTGTCTGGTTTGTAATGATCTAAACTAATCGTGACTGTTCTATTTGTGTTAAGCACTTTTTTGGGTAAGTCTACATGGTCTTTGACCTGAACATCCTTAGTCTGTGTTTTTCTGTAGTTTCATGTTAAATAACCCATTATATAAAATTTCTATCACAGCAATATTTCATTGTCATATGTCATTGCTGAACATTGTTGATATTTGAAATCAACACAAACAAACACACCCTCTCTTCATTGCCCCACTTACAAAGGTGGAGGTGGATTGCAGTTCGAGTCCGACTCGGAACAGGGAGGATAGGATTGGAGATTCAAAGGATTCAAAAGGATTCAAATCCTTTTGGATTCAAATCTCAAATCTCTGATTCAAATCCCCACCACAATACTCCACCTTTAACAGAAGGAGAACTGAACTGTGTTGGTGCCATTTTTGTTTGTACACCTCATTTTCTCCTGTTTATGGGTAGACAGAGAAGACATATGTAATTTATTTTTCTGATGATCTTTTTCCAGGTAATTTAAAGAGATTTATGGGTTAGTTAAGTTTTGTTTGATATTTTGGCTGAGCTCTCCCCTGAAGCTATTATCCCCTATTTTCATTATTACTCTCTTTGACATTGTTATTTCTGTTATCTATATTGTAACTTCTTATCATTCTTCATCTTTTCAAATTAATATATATTATTTGAATCAGTAGTTGTGTTGATTCTGGGATAGAAGGTTGGATTATCCTGGTTCTCTCTCCAAGGTTTTATTTTTTTCCCCTTTATTATATTTTTTTCTTTGCTTTGTTACTGGCTCCCCAAAACTAGATGGGTAGCTATGTAGCAATTGGTGGCTATGTGACAATTGTTTTGACCTTTCTATACATATTTATTGACTCCTTCTGATGTGTAGTTCTAGACTGGGTAAACCCAGCCCGATCTGCCGGCGATTTGATTTCACCCTGCAGCTCAGGCTGGAAACCTGTACATATTTCTATCCTGCTTCTGTTACAAATTTGTGGGGACCAATCACAAACCAGCTTATTCACCTGGCACGCTATTGGCGGGTTTAACACAATGACGGATAGAGAAGCAATGGATCGTTGGTCTGATTGGTTGCTCTGACTGTCCAATTGCATACAGAGTCATTTGAACTATGCCCGTTGATCACGCCTCTTGTGCAGTAGAAAATACAGAGCAGACTCCCCAGACCAATGTTCAGTCTTAAAAGAATTAAAAGAAAGTGTAATCCATAATTGACCTACTGAACATATTTCAGGCCAAAGAGTGCTCGATCTTGAACTTTCTATACTACTCATTGACTCCTTCTGATGTTCCATCAGCCAGGAAGTAGCCCATATTTGTGTCAGGCAACAGAAGAGAACAGATACAGTGAGTGAAATCAGAGTAACACTTTATTTAGAAAAGCAGAGGACAGAGGTGAAGCAGGAGAATCACAGGTGAGTCTGAACAATGATGATAAGCTCTGGGTTGTAGGCTGAATGTAACTTGCGTGTTCTTTGGTTGCAGGAGGTGAACAGGTGATGATGGCTAACCAAGAGGATCCTCAAGGATGGCTCAGGCAGACAAGAAGACAGACGACAGACGACAGACGACAGACGACAGACGACAGACGACAGACGACAGACGACAGACGACAGACGACAGACGACAGACGACAGGTAGTACCTCAGGTAAGTATAGCAGTAGGAATCTGTTGTGTGCATGAGTGATGAGACCAGACACTGATGTGAGGAATGGTGTTGAATATATAGGGCGTGCTGATAATGATGTGCAGGTGCAGGAAATCAGTATTCTGGTGACTGGGAATGAGTGGGTGGAGTATGGTGATCTGGTGCTGATTGAGGTGTCACTGACTCTGTGACAATTTGACCAATTTAACATATTTCTGGCCAAAGAATCCTCAATGTAAAGTAACTTACTATACATACTCATGTAGCAAATTAGCTCAAGGGAAATATGAATAATTAATCTGAATAAACTTGATGTAGCAGAATCGATAACATACTCAACTAAAATGTTCGTCCAGCAAACGCTCAGTATTAATTATTTATTAATTCTAAGAAATGTTAATTTCCGGGGTAAGGGAAAAAAATGTCTTACTGTACAGTAGGGTTACTCAATATATTTAAATTATACTATACTAAATGCATATTAAATGTATTATTTTGGAAGAACTTTAAGTATATTAAGTGTATTTTAAGATATGCTTAAGATCAATTTTAATCTATTTGCAGTATATTTTAATATATTAAACTGTTAAACTGGAACCACTTCAAGTACATTTAGTGCAATTTAAGTGTATTTCTTTACAATTAATTTAAAATATACTTTCATACTTCTTGAACTTCAGTTAGAATATATTTGAAGCTTCATTTTAATATGCTTCAAGAACATTTCAATAGCATTTCAGCTCATTAAAAATGTAGCATTATACTATTAGTTTATTTTAAAGTTTTTGGTAACACTTTATTTGGTAACACTTTATTTTAAGGGTCCAGAATAATGCATTAGTTAAGCATTAATTAATGATTAACTTGTTCACAATTAAGCATTAGTTAAGCACGAACACACTAGTAATTAATGATTAACTTTACATTTTAAGGGTCCGGAATTATGCATTAGTTAAACTAGTAATTAATGATTTGCTTGTTCACAATTATGCATTAGTTAAGCATGGACACAATAATTAATGATTAACTTAACATTATAAGGGCATATTAGCCATTATTTACAACTTAATAAGCCATATATTATTTTTGTGTAGTGATGTAATTATATTTCTGTGCCATTCTGTTAAGTTGAACAATACTGAACAACTGAACAATAAGCTAGTAATTATGTTTAATTACTGCTGATTTTGCTGTTATAAATTGTTAAAATAGTGTAATAAAGACAATTTGACCCCCTATTCTAAAGTGAAAGTGACAATGTGTGACAATTGTTTTGACCTTTCTATACAGAAGGAGTCATCCTTCTGATGTGTAGTTCTAGACTAATATTCCTAATATTGTAAATACTGAAACGATCATTTAAAAACCTTTCAGAATATTAAGGGTTACTAGTTTAAATTTAACTTCAGTGCCCAGAATTGTATATGCAGCACATTTTCTAAACACACTAGAAAGACATATGTTAGGTTACATTAACATCAAATGGAGACTTTTGCTTGAGTCTCCTGCTTCTCACACTTGTTTCCTGAGACAAAAACTCCAACACTCTCACAACGGTCTCCTTTAAAGTTTTAGAAGAGATCTCAACAACATCACACACTGTGCTCAGATATTTCTCCTAAGCTAAAGACTCCGGGGGTCTCATATTTGTCTCCTCTAAAGATTTAGAAGAGACCTCAACAACATCACACACTGTGCTCATATTTTTCTCTTTACCTAGAGACACTTTATTATCTTCAGTGTTTTTATTCATTTGCTTTTGTGACAATTGTGTTGACCTTTCTATACATATTTATTGACTCCTTCTGATGTGTAGTCCTAGACTGGGTAAACCCAGCCCGATCTACCGGCGATTTGATTTCGCCCTGCAGCTCAGGCTGGAAACCTGTACATATTTCTATCCTGCTTCTGTTACAAATTTGCGGGGACCAATCACAAACCGGCTTATCCACCTGGTGCGCTATTGGCGGGTTTAACACAATGACGGATAGAGAAGCGATGGATCGTTGGTCTGATTGGTTGAAGGACTATTCAGTTGCGTACAGAGTCATTTGAACTATGCCCGTTGATCACGCCTCTTGTGGTCTGATTGGACTATCCAATTTCGTACAGAGTCATTTGAACTATGCCTATCCTGCTTCTGTTACAAATTTGCGGGGACCAATCACAAACTGGCTTATCCACCTGGAGCGCTATTGGTGGGTTTAACACAATGACGGATAGAGAAGCGATGGATTGTTGGTCTAATTGGTTGAAAGACTATCCAACTGCATACAGAGTCATTTGAACTATGCCCGTTGATCACGCCTCTTGTGGTCTGATTGGTTGAAGGACTATCTAATTTCGTACAGAGTCATTTGAACTATGCCCATTGATCACGCCTCACATTTGTCTCCTCTAAAGATTCAGAAGATACCTCAACAACATCACACACTGTGCTCAGATTTTTCTCCTTAGCTAGAGACTCTAGTGATCTCACATTTGTCTCCTCTAAAAATTCAGAAGAGGACGAATCTCAACAACTTTACAAATAAAATGTCTTAGTATGAACTCAAATATTTCTAACATATAAAATGTATTAATAATCCAATTGGTCAAGGATTGAGTCGTAAGCTATTTAATGTGCCTTTGAGCAAAGAAAGCAGCAGGGTTATTGTTCCTATAGTAAGACAGTAAGTCAGTTTTGATAAAGGCATCAGGTACATTACTATTTCCAAGAACAAATGATGTGCCCTATGCACATGAACTGTACAGCTTTATTCTCTTATTGAGTGTCAGAAATTAAGAGATTAATTCACATTAACTTTATTTCTGCATAACTTCACTCTTAATATAGGCTTTGTCACGTAGGTGTAAATGATCAGGCAGGACAGCGGATCTAAACGCAGGAATACTTTAATAAAACACATGGGGAAACACTAGGACCAGGTACACATGAGGAAACACCACACATAACACCCACAACGACTAACAAAACACAAGTGTAACACAAGCACTAGCTTAGACTAGCTTAACCCCTAGGGGTCTGAGGCAGTTTTTGCTTTAGAAGTTTTGCCATGCTCTGACATTTGTGCTTTTTTCAGTTGCTTATAAATGCTATTAATGGCAAAAGTGTCATTACACAGTATTCACAAACTGGGCTACCATAATATGTGAGCAACATGTACATATGTACATGCTTGTATTTTTGAGAGAATAATGTTTATGCATGGTCCACAATACTTTTGGATGTTTTCTGCCTAGAGTTTTTGCTTCAAAATGATGTTTCATTGTCAGAATCATTCACATAAAAAATATATTGATTTACATTTTGTAAGACAAAAGGCAATATGCATGGGGTGTGAATGATAATGAATAATGCTGTGATTCACACTTGAGAAGACAAAGAACCGCATAATGAGCTGCATAATGAATGAGCCTTTGAGTCAGGTATGATTCAAAGGTATGATTTTCAGGTATGATTTTCAGGTATGAAAAATCAGGTATGATTTTTTTGTAGTTTATTTAGAATATAGTTAACAATATAAATTGAGAGCCAAAGGCACATTTTGAATACATAGTTATACCTGGAAACAAATCCTGTCCAAAGATACATCACATACCTGGCATTTCCAAGGTATTTGGTGTTTCTATGCACTGAGTAGAAAAAAATGCTCTCCTTCTTCCAGTCAGTGAGCTCACCTTCATGCAGAATGTCCTATGTGGGCCAGTATCAGGTCACTGTGATTCTCAAATCTGTGAGATAAAAGAAACAAGAAAAAAAAAAAAAAAAACATCTGTGAGGATACTGATAACAGGATCATAGGAACTATTGTATTAACCTTAATATAATGTTTAAAAAACATGATTTTTGCGATCCCATGCATGCATGTAGCATGCAGCATGAACAAAATGTATAGGCCTATTATATTTTAAATTACATACAGTACCGAACCAAAAGATTGGACACATTACTATTTTTTAATGTTTTTGAAAGAAGTCTCATGCTCATAAAGCCTGCATTTATTTGATCAAAAATACAGAAAAAAACTGTAATATTGTGAAATATAAATACAATTTAAAAAAATTTTTTTGTGTGTTTGTCAAACATGACCATTTTTTTATTTTTATTTAACATAAAACAACAGAACAGTGACCACAGGTTACAAGTACATTCCAACATAAACCATAGATACATGCATCGTCAAAAGACAAACAAATAAACAACAACAAAACTTGTTGACCTGCCAAGGTTTTGCAAAAAGATACGTAAAATCCTAGGACCTATATATGTAAAAAAAGGGGTCCAGTAAATTCCAGTGAAAGAAAATCAAATATCACTTTATACCACTCCGACACTGTGGGCGGTTTTTCAGAGATCCATTTAAGAAAAATGCTCTTACGGGCAGCATAAGTAAGTAGATTGAACAGTATCTTGTTTGAAGCACTCTTTATATTATTATCATTAACACCTAACAAAAAATAAAGTGAGTTGAGGTCACATTGTGTATTAAATAGAAGACTTAGACTCCTACAAATCTATACCCAATAGGCTTTTATACTGTATGTATACATTTCCAAGTGCAGTGAACAAAACTACCCTCTTCTACTTTGCACTTTGAATAATTTGAGTTAAACTTATGTCTACGTAACGGGGTAATTTGCAGACGATGTCAAAGTTTAAACTGTAGCTCTTTAGTTCTACAAACCCGATTCCAAAAAAGTTGGGACACTGTACAAATTGTGAATAAAAAAGGAATGCAATAATTTACAAATCTCATAAACTTATATTTTATTCACAGTATAATATAGATAAAATATCAAATGTTGAAAGTGAGACATTTTGAAATGTCATGCCAAATATTGGCTCATTTTGGATTTCATGAGAGCTACACATTCCAAAAAAGTTGGGACAGGTAGCAATAAGAGGCCGGAAAAGTTAAATGTACATATAAGAAACTGCTGGAGGACCAATTTGCAACTTATTAGGTCAATTGGCAACATGATTGGGTATAAAAAGAGCCTCTCAGAGTGGCAGTGTCTCTCAGAAGTCAAGATGGGCAGAGGACCACCAATTGCCCCAATGCTGCGGCGAAAAATTGTGGAGCAATATCAGAAAGGAGTTTCTCAGAGAAAAATTGCAAAGAGTTTGAAGTTATCATCATCTACAGTGCATAATATCATCCAAAGATTCAGAGACTCTGGAACAATCTCTGTGCGTAAGGGTCAAGGCCGGAAAACCATACTGGATGCCCGTGATCTTCGGGCCCTTAGACAGCACTGCATCACATATAGGAATGCTACTGTAATGGAAATCACAACATGGGCTCAGGAATACTTCCAGAAAACGTTGTCGGTGAACACAATCCACCGTGCCATTCAGGGTTGCCGGCTAAAACTCTATAGGTCAAAAAAGAAGCCATATCTAAACATGATCCAGAAGCGCAGGCGTTTTCTCTGGGCCAAGGCTCATTTAAAATGGACTGTGGCAAAGTGGAAAACTGTTCTGTGGTCAGACGAATCAAAATTTGAAGTTCTTTTTGGAAAACTGGGACGCCATGTCATCCGGACTAAAGAGGACAAGGACAACCCAAGTTGTTATCAGCGCTCAGTTCAGAAGCCTGCATCTCTGATGGTATGGGGTTGCATGAGTGCTTGTGGCATGGGCAGCTTACACATCTGGAAAGGCACCATCAATGCTGAAAGGTATATCCAAGTTCTAGAACAACATATGCTCCCATCCAGACGTCATCTCTTTCAGGGAAGACCTTGCATTTTCCAACATGACAATGCCAGACTACATACTGCATCAATTACAACATCATGGCTGCGTAGAAGAAGGATCCGGGTACTGAAATGGCCAGCCTGCAGTCCAGATCTTTCACCCATAGAAAACATTTGGCGCATTATAAAGAGGAAGATGCGACAAAGAAGACCTAAGACAGTTGAGCAACTAGAAGCCTGTATTAGACAAGAATGGGACAACATTCCTATTCTTAAACTTGAGCAACTTGTCTCCTCAGTCCCCAGACGTTTGCAGACTGTTATAAAAAGAAGAGGGGATGCCACACAGTGGTAAACATGGCCTTGTCCCAACTTTTTTGAGATGTGTTGATGCCATGAAATTTAAAATCAACTTATGAAAATAAGTTTCAAAATGATACATTTTCTCAGTTTAAACATTTGATATGTCATCTATGTTGTATTCTGAATAAAATATTGAAATTTGAAACTTCCACATCATTGCATTCTGTTTTTATTCACAATTTGTACAGTGTCCCAACTTTTTTGGAATCGGGTTTGTACATATCAAAAGCTCAAAGAAAAGTTGATTGATGAATTGAATGAGATAAATTCATGACCCCTTTATGGAAGAATGCGGTTTTACAGATGCTAGAAACGTGGCTTTCAAATGAAAGATTGGTATCAAAGAGCACACCCAGGTTCCTAACTGACGACGAAGATTTGACAGCGCAGCCATCAAGTGTTAGAGAGTATTCTAGTGCTCTGCAGAAGTTTTTTGCCCAATAATTAAAAACTCTGTTTTTTCAGAATTAAGTAGTAAGAAATTACTAGTCATCCAATTTTTATATCAGCTATGCATTCCGTTAATCTTGTGAATTGGTAAGTTTTGTCAGGGCGTGAAGAATTATAGAGCTGAGTATCATCAGCATAACAGTGAAAACTCCATGTTCAATGAGAACGCCATGCTTTCTAATGATATCTCCCAAGGGTAGCATGTACAGGGTGAAAAGCAACGGTCCTAGCACTGAGCCTTGCAGTACTCCATCATTATGATATACACTCACCTAAAGGATTATTAGGAACACCATACTAATACTGTGTTTGACCCCCTTTCGCCTTCAGAACTGCCTTAATTCTACGTGGCATTGATTCAACAAGGTGCTGAAAGCATTCTTTAGAAATGTTGGCCCATATTGATAGGATAGCATCTTGCAGTTGATGGAGATTTGTGGGATGCACATCCAGGGCACGAAGCTCCCGTTCCACCACATCCCAAAGATGCTCTATTGGGTTGAGATCTGGTGACTGTGGGGGCCATTTTAGTACAGTGAACTCATTGTCATGTTCAAGAAACCAATTTGAAATGATTCGAGCTTTGTGACATGGTGCATTATCCTGCTGGAAGTAGCCATCAGAGGATGGGTACATGGTGGTCATAAAGGGATGGACATGGTCAGAAACAATGCTCAGGTAGGCCGTGGCATTTAAACGATGCCCAATTGGCACTAAGGGGCCTAAAGTGTGCCAAGAAAACATCCCCCACACCATTACACCACCACCACCAGCCTGCACAGTGGTAACAAGGCATGATGGATCCATGTTCTCATTCTGTTCACGCCAAATTCTGACTCTACCATCTGAATGTCTCAACAGAAATCGAGACTCATCAGACCAGGCAACATTTTTCCAGTCTTCAACTGTACAAATTTAGGTGAGCTCGTACACAGGACTGCCGCATACTGGATGTTTTTCCCTTTTCACACCATTCTTTGTAAACTCTAGAAATGGTTGTGCGTGAAAATCCCAGTAACTGAGCAGATTGTGAAATACTCAGACCGGCCCGTCTGGCACCAACAACCATGCCACGCTCAAAATTGCTTAAATCACCTTTCTTTCCCATTCTGACATTCAGTTTGGAGTTCAGGAGATTGTCTTGACCAGGACCACACCCCTAAATGCATTGAAGCAACTGCCATGTGATTGGTTGATTAGATAATTGCATTAATGAGAAATTGAACAGGTGTTCCTAATAATCCTTTAGGTGAGTGTATAATAACTTGTGATCGATATGATACAGTATCTCTTCATTTACTGCTACAAACTGATAACAGTCAGATAAAGTATGATTTAAACCATGCCAATGCAATTCCACTAATGCCAACATAATTTTCGAGTCTATTCAAAAGAATGTTGTGGTCGATAGTATCAAATGCAGCTGGAGTAACACTAATAGAGAGATACAACCACGATCGGATGATAAGCGCAAATCATTTGTAACTCTAATGAGAGCAGTCTCAGTGCTATGATACGGTCTAAATCCTGACTGGAAATCCTCGCAGATACAATTTTTTTCTAAAAACGAACATAGTTGTCAGGATACTGTTGTCAGGAACATTTTCCTTAGGGACACTACAATGCACTGTCTGATGCGATACTGTAGAAGACGGTTGCATAGTTATAATTTTCTCTCTAATATTATCAATCTTGCAAGTGAAGTTCATAAAGTCATTACTGCTGTGCTGTTTGGAAAGAAGTTGAAGCTTTATTTCTTGTTAATTCAGCCACTGAATCAAATAAATACCTAGGGTTGTGTTGGTTTTCTTCTAAGAGAGGTGAAAAAATAAGCAGATCTAGCAGTTTTTAAGGCCTTTCTGTACGCAATCGTGCTCTGTTTCCATGAAATGTGAAAAACCTCCAGTTTAGTTTTTTTTCCAGCTCCGCTCCATTTTTCTGGCTGCTCACTTGAGGGCCCGAGTGTGCTCGTTGTACCACGGCGTTGGACTGTTTTCTTTAATCTTCTTTAAGCGCAGAGGAGCAACTGTGTTTAATGTGCTGGAAAAGAGAGAGTCAATAGTTTCTGTTGCAACATCGAGTTCTTCTAAGCTATCTGACCTAAATGAAGTATACACAAGATTAGATAATGATCTGAGATGTCATTGCTCTGCTGCAGAATTTCAACGGCATCAACATTGCTTCCATGTGACAATATTAGATCTAAAGTATGATTACGACAATGAGTGGGTCCTGACACCTGTTGCCTAACTCCAATAGAGTTTGGACTGTCTCTAAATGCCAATCCCAATGCGTCTTTTTCATTATCTATGTGGATATTAAAATCACCAACAATTAGGACTTTATCTGCAGCCAGTACTAACTCTGATAGAAAATCAGCATATTCTTTAATAAAGTCTGTATGGTGCCCTATATACAGTAGCCAGCACAAATGTCAAACAGAATTTATCATTTACACTACATTACGTAAAGCACCAGAACTTCAAAAGAATTATATCTGAGTAATACTGAAGATATTACTATAAATGACAGCAACATCTCCACCTTTGCCTTTCAGACAAGGCTCTTGTTTATAACAATAATCTTGGGGGGTGGACAACATTTTGTTTTTATTGTGAGTGTACACAAATAAAAGTAGACATTTTACAGTTTTAAATGACAACTGACGAATGACAAATGCTTACAAAACTCTTTACATGAGTAAAGAGTAAATCTCATGAGGAAATCTAAATTGATGATTCTTTTTTTTTTATATATATATATATTGCAGTTCTTATTATAAATAATTAATTTGTAATCTTGTTAATCTTTTAATCTTAATCTTTTTTTGACAACCTGTCACTCACATGAGATCACACCATAGCAAACCCTAATGTAATGGACTTGACAGAGAGCAAACATGCCAGTTTCCCACTGCTTAAGTCATGCAGGTCGGCACAAATAAAATGTTAATACAGTTTAAAGACAAGCTACAGATCCTTTGGATTCACACTGGGAACATTTCTGTTACTGCTACAGGGCGGCACATAATAATGCTTACAATTAAATTAACAACAAACCACTGGAAGGTGTCAGAGATCAGCCAGGCTCCACCATCACCCAATCACAGCATTCGATGTCACTGGAGTTCTAATCACACGCACCTGCACCTCATAAAGTAATATTTCCTCATCAGCACAGACGTAAGTGGATCCTGATCGATTGCTGATCCTGATCGATTGCTCCTGTCTGCCTCCTGTTTGTCCTGCTGACTGCTGTGCTCGCGTGTGCTTTGCTTGCTTTTGAATCTTTATTTGATATCATTCCCTGTTGTTTAAACTGCTAAATATAATTTACCCATCACCATATATTGTCTAATATTGCCTACCACATTAAATCTGACACCGCTAGCTTTTAATCTAAATCACTATCACGCGTCAGCATTTTGCTAGCCTGTTAGCTTGCCATCTCTGCACTCGGGTCTCTTGTTTTCTGAGTTCATTAAACTGTGGTAAGTTGGATTAGTAAATAGACTCCATCAAACAACTGTGGTAAATTGGATTATTCAACAAATACGGTAAGCCAAGTCTTCTTCTCCTGTCATTGTCACTTGCACTGCATGTTTCATGTTTAGTATATCTTTCTCCGTTGGCGAACAGGGCTTCACATGTGATAAATGTAAGGAGATAGTCAGGCTGATGGAAAAGATTTCAGAATTAGAGACACGCATCCAGACTTTATTTGAGAGTAGTGAGAATGTAACCGCTTTAGACACTGCTTTGGATGCGAATAGCTTAGTGAACTCTGTACATTGTTCGGTTCCGGCTGTAGAGCCTGTGCAGCAGGGCAACTGGGTGACGGTGAGACGGCATAGTCGCAGATCAAAAAACCACTCTTCCGTTCCGATTAGGACATCAAACAGGTTCTCCCCACTCAGTGACGCACCCACTGAGAATCCTGTTGAAAGTGCCCTAGTTATTAGCGATTCTATTACATGGAACGTGAAAATAGACACCAGCCACCATAGTCACATGTTTACCGGGAGCCAGAGCGCCTGACATCAAAGCAAATTTAAAAGTGCTGGCTAATGCTAACCGTAAATTCTCTAAGATTATTATTCACGTCGGCACAAATGATGTTCTACTTTGCCAGTCGGAGATCACCAAAATTAACATTAAAGAGGTGTGTAAACTCGCAAGTACGATGGCAGATGACGTTTTTTGCTCTGATCCCCTCCCCGTTAAAAGGAGTGATGAGATACTTAGCAGACTATTAATGGCTGGTTGTCTAAGTGGTGTCCGCAAAATAACATAGGGTTCATAGACAATTGGAAAAGCTTTTGGGGCAGACCTGACCTGTTGAAAAAAGATGGTATTCATCCTTCCTGGGATGGTGCCGCTCTTCTCTCTAGTAATTTGGCACATAGTCTTAGAGCTAAACATTGACTAACTGGGGCCCAGGTCAGGAAGCAGACGGACTGGCTTACCCGACCGCCTGCTAGCTGTCTCACGTCACAGAAGTCAGATAAATCCCAGCACATAGAGACTCTTTCACCTAGATATTATCACATAGAGACTGTCTGTTCCACGAATTAGTAAATACAAAAAAACCATCAAAACCATTCAACAGTAAAAATGTAATTGATAATACAGATGATCAAATGATAAAGCTCGGGCTGCTGAATATTCGATCCCTTTCCTCAAAAGCGCTTATTGTTAATGATATGATTACAGATCATAACCTAGATGTGCTGTGTTTGACAGAAACCTGGCTAAAACCTGACAATTACATTACTTTAAATGAGTCCACCCCCCAAGATTATTGTTATAGCTCTGTCAAGTCCTCGTCGTCAGTTAGGAACCTGGGTGTGCTCTTTGATACCAATCTCTCATTTGAAAGCCACGTTTCTAGCATCTGTAAAACTGCATTCTACCATCTTAAAAATATATCTAAATTACGGCACATGCTTTCAATGCAAAATGCTGAACAGTTAGTTCATGCGTTCATGACCTCAAGGCTAGATTATTGTAATGCTCTACTGGGTGGTTGCCCTGCTCGCTTAATAAATAAACTGCAGCTTGTCCAAAACGCAGCAGCTAGAGTTCTTACTAGAACCAGGAAGTATGACCATATTAGCCCGGTTCTGGCAACACTGCATTGGCTCCCTATTAAACATCGTATACATTTTAAAATCTTGCTGATTACTTACAAAGCACTAAATGCTTTAGCTCCCCAGTACTTGAGCGAGCTCTTAACGCATTATACTCCATCACGTCTATTGCGGTCTCAAAATTCTGGCCAGTTGATAATACCTAGAATATCAAAATCAACTGCAGGCGGTCGATCCTTTTCCTATTTAGCACCTAAACTCTGGAACAGTCTTCCTAGCATTGTTCGGGAAGCAGACACACTATTATTCAAATCAGTTAAATGATTGTTTTAGGCTGCATTAACTAGGTCAGCTGGAACCAGGAACACTTCCAATAACACCTGATGTACTCGTTACATCATAAGAAGAATGGCATCTACGCTAATGTTAGTCTCTCTGTTTATCCCGAGGTTTACTGCAGTCGGCCGGATCCAGGCCGTATCCAGACCAGATGGTGGCCCTTAGCCTGGACATGATGACCATATCCCTGAAGTGTCTGTAGAGACCGTGTCAATTAAACCCCCCCCTGTAAATGCCGCATCGACACGACATCCTCCTTAAACCCGTCCCCGGCGTGACGACTCCAATCTTTCGAATAATCCTACGAATATCTATTGATCTAATATGACTTCTGACCTGTAATGTGCCAGAATCATAATCATACACTATTTGTTCGTCGGCCAGAGGAGAACTGGCACCCCGACTGAGCCTGGTTTCTCCCAAGGTTTTTTTTTCTCCATTCTGGCCCTGAAGGAGTTTTGGTTCCTTGCCACCGTCGCCTTTGGCTTTTGGCTTGCTCAGTTGGGGACACTTAAATTTCAACTATTACTGATCTGCCCGCATTGACATATATTATATGATAATTGAAATGAGCTGGATGACATCACCGTTTTCACCAGAGCCGAATCAAATTACGTTGCATTATTTTCCTGTTACCACTGTGAAGCTGCTTTGAAACAATTGCCTTGTAAAAAGCGCTATATAATATATGTTGTATTAAATATTAGTTTAAAAATTTGTTTGTCTTAATTTTGTTGTCTTGTCACTCAGTTGTTGTTGTTAGCCTCAGTTTGGACCTTTTGTCAACTGTCAGTTTTGGTCAACCTCTCAGTACCATCAACACCATTTCTGTTGTGTGTTGTTGTGTGTTTTTTTTTTTTTTTTTTTTTTTTGGAAATATATTTAATTTTTCCATTTGTGTTAAACAAAACATCAACTGAACTACATGATATATCTGATTTACCTAAGAAAATTAGTTCTATACATTTAAAAGGAGGGTAGGAAATTAAGGAATTTTGGAACTGGATTGTTCATAACCCTAACCCAGGAAAAAAAATGTAGAGAATGTATTTTATGACTAAGCTCTGAACTGAACACCGTTACTGAACACCATTATTACATAATTGAAGACTTTAGACTGTTGTTGGATGAATCAAATTAAAATAGCATGCTTTTCAATGCGTCTGACGGAGTTGAGACAAATTAAGTTGTGAGTGAATGTATGGAGTACAGCAAGTGAAGTGAATAAATGTACATTTTTAGAAAAACAAATTCAGGAAAAAAAAGCTGTTCCTTTACATGGTTCATTAGCTCAGACCTTTGTCTACAAATATATCAATTTATAATGTATTATGAAATAAAAACTATGTACCTCACTCAAGAATTAGTGTGTTATTAATGAAATGTATTATGCAATATTACTAAATAAAATTTAAAAAAAGTGTAGCTTTTTTTTATATTAGGGGACCCATAGCTTGGGAAAGGTTGACAACATTATGCATCTGTTCTCTTTTGAACAGGAGAAAAAAATGTAGTACCTCACTATGACCAGCAGAGGACGACACACTTCAGTCTAACGGACGTCTGGAACAAGAACATAGATGGAAGGAAGGTGGATGGATGAACAGATGGATGAATGGAGGAGGTGGACGTACCCTGGAGTGTGGAAGGAGACCATTGGGAATATACACCGGAGACCTTTTTAATACAAGAATTGCATTTTGCATTGGTGCATTTGATGCAAATAAGAAATAACAGAAAATAAGATACACAGAAACAAACCTGCATTCCTAGTGTTTCTCTACCAATAAAACTGTGAATGAAATCGCGCATTTTGACCTACAAAAATTGCATTGCATTTGGCAGATGCAAATATATGCGTTCACTGGAATCAAATGCACAACCTAGTGTTTAAGTTTATTTGTTTACAGGGGCTGTGCACATTAATAAACATGATTTTTTTTAATAAACATGAAAGGGCTATTTTTCATCTGTAGACCCTTGACAGAAATGTTAAAAAGTCAACCTAAAAACATGAACAATGCATCTTATATAACACACACAAAAGAGAAAAAGAGAGAAAATAAAAATATCAAATTATCAAATAAAAGCACAAGTACATGATTCCACGTGGAAATCATGCTTAAATACATTAACAGAAAATTCTATCTAAACATATATTGTGCTACATAAGACTAAGAGGTAAAAAAGCGACAGGAGCAAAATATTAAGATACTAATGTTGACAGTGTTGATTAGTAACTAACCTTTTTTTAGATTAAATTTAAAAGAACCATATATCCAGTCTTCTAATTGTTGATGGGATGGAGTCCCATACCCTTGCTGCTCTGACTGAAAATACAGACTGACTAAATTTACTTTTTCTGAGAGGAATAATGCAGTCCCCTCTTTCTCCACCCTTTGTGGATGCAGTTGTTCTAATGTTTACATACTGTTTTAACGGGGAAGACAGGCTATGTATAGTCTTAAACATAAGACAACCCAACTTGTTTTTCCCAACTTAGCAAATTGTACTTTTTAAGTATTGAGCCATGATGAAAATTAATTGATTTCTTATCAAGAATTTTTAGTGATTGTTTATCACTAAACTCCAATGGTTTTAGAGTAGTTGTACTAGCTTGTGACAATAAGTGATTGTTAAACAATAAGTGATATAAGTGTCTACCTAGTGTTTCTCTACTGATAAAACAGTGGAAAAAAAAGAACGCTACTAAACAAAGTACATCTCAGATAGTAACGCTGTACGTTCTTATCTTTCTCACTGTCAGTGGGAATATTTTGGTTTGTCTGGCTGTGTACTCTATGAGATGCCTGTGTAACGTCACCAACTATTTCATCGTCTTGCTATAAGTTAGACTTTCTACTGCGCGCCCTTGTGCGCCATTTTCCACCCTTTACCAAGTTACGAGCGATTGGCCACTGGACGACTGGGTCAGAGCATCTCTAAAGCTCTTGTGGGGTGTTCCCGGTCTGCAGTGGTCAGTATCTATCAAAAGTGGTCCAAGGAAGGAACAGTGGTGAACCGGCGACAGGGTCATGGGTGGCCAAGGCTCACTGATGCACGTGGAGAGTGAAGGCTGGCCCGTGTGGTCCGATCAAACAGACGAGAGTATGTAGCTCAAATTTCTCAAGAGGCTAATGCTGGTTCTGATAGAAAGGTGTCAGAATACACAGTGCATCACAGTTTGTTGCGTATGGGGCTGCATAGCCACAGACCAGTCAGGGTGCCCATGCTGACCCCTGTCCACCGCCGAAAGCGCCAACAGTGGGCATGTGAGCATCAGAACTGGACCATGGAGCAATGGAAGACGGTGGCCTGGTCTGATGAATCACGTTTTCTTTTACATCACGTGGATGGCCGGGTGTGTGTGCGTCGCTTACCTGGGGAACACATGGCACCAGACTGCACTATGGGATGAAGGCAAGCCGGTGGAGGCAGTGTGATGCATTGGGCAATGTTCTGCTGGGAAACCTTGGGTCATGCCATACATGTGGATGTTACTTTGACACGTACTAAGCATTGCTGCAGACCATGTACACCCTTTCATGGAAACGGTATTCCCTGGTGGCTGTGGTCTCTTTCAGCAGGATAATGCGCCCTGCCACAAAGCAAAAATGGTTCAGGAATGGTTTGAGGAGCACAACAACGAGTTTGAGGTGTTGACTTGGCCTCCAAATTCCCCAGATCTCAATCCAGTCGAGCATCTATGGGATGTGCTGAACAAACAAGTCCGATCCATGGAGGCCCCACCTCGCAACTGACAGGACTTAAAGGATCTGCTGCTAACATCTTGGTGCCAGATACCACAGCACACCTGCAGGGGAGTGGAGTCCATACCTCGACGGGTCAGGGCTGTTTTGGCAGCAAAAGGGGGACCAACACAATATATGTTGTTATATATATATTTTGTTTCCGGTGTAAAATGTCATCCAGACATCTATGTTTTCACGGGATTCATTTTACTTAAGGTTTAAAGGGAGATTCACCAGAATGAATGAATTTTCATGTTTGGATGAACTATTCCTTTAAAACTGTAAGAAAAGGTCAGTTGATTTTTAATCTCTTTCTCTTTCGTTCTCCCAGCATGTAGGCCATAAAGTTTGAACTACCTTCATAAAAAATAAACTGACCGGCCATCCAAAAGTAACTGACAAACGTGACAATCAGAATCTAATGTAATATATTTGAGATCTAAAAGCAGAGCAATAACAGGATAGTCTCTAGCAAGTCCGCCTTCTTTTATGTCAGGTTTGTTTAACATTATGCATATTCCTTGCCCTGACATGTGATGATCTCGATACCTGCCTAGTTTGGATGAAGGGGACGAGCTTCTGGGTTTATCAACAAAGAAAACCTGATGACGCAACTGTAAACAAACCTGAGGAAGCCATATCTTCATATCTGCTCATTTACTGACTGTCTGTCAGCGGCCCACAGGGACCTCACATATTAAGACTGTGTAACTTCGGTAACACTTTACAATAAGGTTCATTAGTTAACGTTAGTTAACTACATTAGTTAACATGAACTAATAATGAACTGCACTTATAAAGCATTTATTTATCTTTGTTAATGTTAATTTCAACATTTACTAATGCATTATTAAAATCTTGTTAAAATTAGTTAATGCACTGTGAACTAACATGAACAAACCATTAACAGCTGTATTTTTATTAACTAACGTTAACAAAGATTAACTAACAGAGTTGTTGAGTTGTTCGTTAGTTCCATGGTTAGTTCATGTTAACTAATGCATTAACTATTGTTAACTAATACAACCTTATTGTAAAGTGTTACCGTAACTTCAAAATACACATAGAAAAGAAAGTGCAAATGCAATTTGTAATTTGCAAACTGTAACTTTTTCTATAGCCAAAATGCTTTTCTTTTGATGCCCTCTGCTGGCCATGAGAGGTAATAAGATAATGTAGAAGCACTAAGAAACAAGAAGCACTAACAAAACTATTGTAACTAGTGTAGTACACACACATACATACATACATACATACATACATACATAAACATAAACATCTACAACGTCAAGATTAGAATTAGGGTTAAACGTGCTTAATTGTCATGAAAATAATGTCACAAACTCAAAGCAATGACAAATATTTTATATATTTTCTTTATTTTTTGACATGTTTTAATGAGATTCACTCTTCTCCCGGTTTAAAGGGAGATTCAACTGGACCAGTGAATTAATTACTTTGTATTATTTTTTATTTTATGTGTACATTTAAGAATTCTGTTTTGTTTTCGCTCAGAAAAATATTGTTGCATGTTTATTTAAACAGTCTGATTACAATATGACTGTAAAGACGATAAACAGTCTGTTGTGAGATAAACATGAGTCTAAAATCTAGTGTAAAGAATGCAAATCGGAAGTGAAATCAAAAATACACAATGAAATGAGGGATGAAATTAAATGTGCTCTTCGGGATTTTCTTCATGTTAGCTTTTTAAAAAAATCTCTTATTTATATTATATTTATATGTTGTATTGTCATAATGATTTCTATCTCAACAAGACTCCCTCATTCCTTTGTCTTTATATGTCTTTCTTTTGACTGATTCAGTCTGACCAACTATTCAATAAAGACATTCATCATTGGCCAATTAACACATACTGTATCAAACAGCATAACTTGTGCCGAACACACACGCACACGCACACACACACACACACACACACACACACACACACACACACACACACACACACACACACACAAAATCAGCACACTTTCAGTAGGTTATCCATCATCCTGGTTTGTCATCAAAATATCATCAAATAATAAGGGCAAAAGCACACACAGAGTAATTCAGTAACTCAGATTCCTGACCTCGGGAAATATAGGAGGAGGATAAGGAGGGGAATTGTGGGAAGACATGAAGAGGAAGACATGTAGCTTTTTCTGGCCATGAAAAACTACACCAGAGCACTTTTCTGAAGAAAACACAATGGAAAAATAGAGGTAAAAAAGTTTGTAAGGAGAATTTCTGCCCATCCAAACGTAATAAGATTACCTGACAGACTTTGACCATGGAGGAATATATCGTTCTGCTTATTGATATCTAGTTGACATGTGCCTCAAAAATCTGAATATACTTCCAGTTTGATGTCACTAACCTGGCAAACTTTGATAAATCCAGAGATTATTTCCTTGTAAATGTGACTGCTATCATTATCACATAAGTTGCATTCGCAGTAATAAAGACTCCATAATGACACTGGAAGATCCTTCACCTTCAACACAATGTGAAAACAAATATATATATATATATATATACACTCACCTAAAGGATTATTAGGAACACCATACTAATACTGTGTTTGACCCCCTTTCGCCTTCAGAACTGCCTTAATTCTACGTGGCATTGATTCAACAAGGTGCTGAAAGCATTCTTTAGAAATGTTGGCCCATATTGATAGGATAGCATCTTGCAGTTGATGGAGATTTGTGGGATGCACATCCAGGGCACGAAGCTCCCGTTCCACCACATCCCAAAGATGCTCTATTGGGTTGAGATCTGGTGACTGTGGGGGCCATTTTAGTATAGTGAAATCATTGTCATGTTCAAGAAACCAATTTGAAATGATTCGAGCTTTGTAATATTATCCTGCTGGAAGTAGCCATCAGAGGATGGGTACATGGTGGTCATAAAGGGATGGACATGGTCAGAAACAATGCTCAGGTAGGCCGTGGCATTTAAACGATGCCCAATTGGCACTAAGGGGCCTAAAGTGTGCCAAGAAAACATCCCCCACACCATTACACCACCACCACCAGCCTGCACAGTGGTAACAAGGCATGATGGATCCATGTTCTCATTCTGTTTACGCCAAATTCTGACTCTACCATCTGAATGTCTCAACAGAAATCGAGACTCATCAGACCAGGCAACATTTTTCCAGTCTTCAACTGTCCAATTTTGGTGAGCTCGTGCAAATTGTAGCCTCTTTTTCCTATTTGTAGTGGAGATGAGTGGTACCCGGTGGGGTCTTCTGCTGTTGTAGCCCATCCGCCTCAAGGTTGTGCGTGTTGTGGCTTCACAAATGCTTTGCTGCATACCTCGGTTGTAACGAGTGGTTATTTCAGTCAAAGTTGCTCTTCTATCAGCTTGAATCAGTCGGCCCATTCTCCTCTGACCTCTAGCATCAACAAGGCATTTTCGCCCACAGGACTGCCGCATACTGGATGTTTTTCCCTTTTCACACCATTCTTTGTAAACTCTAGAAATGGTTGTGCGTGAAAATCCCAGTAACTGAGCAGATTGTGAAATACTCAGACCGGCCTGTCTGGCACCAACAACCATGCCACGCTCAAAATTGCTTAAATCACCTTTCTTTCCCATTCTGACATTCAGTTTGGAGTTCAGGAGATTGTCTTGACCAGGACCACACCCCTAAATGCATTGAAGCAACTGCCATGTGATTGGTTGATTAGATAATTGCATTAATGAGAAATTGAACAGGTGTTCCTAATAATCCTTTAGGTGAGTGTATATATATATATGCTAAATACATACATACATACATACATGCATACATATGTATACACACATAGGCTAAATATATAGCATCATCACATACAAGAACCATCTATTCCACTACCTGGTACTATAATATCAACAATTAAGCAAATTAAACCACAAACAGAATGTCTAACAAATACAAGGATGTGATCTGCTGTAAAGCAATTCCCTGGAATATAGCATCATAGCCCTAACAAAAGCAAAATAAAACCCACTCTCTCTCTGGTCCTTTATCCCTGGTTAGTGTGTTGGAATTTAATATGCGACTTTTGTTATTGGAAAAGTGGCACATATGTCTGGGCACGCGCTGGTCGCAATATCTCTGTTAGTGTAGCTAATGCGATAAAGAAGGCAGGGGGCTATTCATCACCCTGGCCGCTCCCAATACGCTTTATTATTTTAATGCATTTCACAGCGATTAAAAATGATCTATCACCAGACCTGCGTGTGTATGTGTGAGTGTTTGAGGTGAAAGAAGTGTGTGTGTGTGTGGCCACTTGAGGTGAAAGAAGTAAGTGTGTGTGTGTGTGTGTGTGTGTGTGTGTGTGTGTGTGTGTGTGTGTGTGTGTGTGTGTGTGTGTGTGAAGGCCCATTACTGTTGTCTGTGTGCAAAGAGACAGCACAGAAACTCTCCTTCTCACTATTCCCGGGGTAGAAACATTCACCTCATAGTTTGATTTGGCTTTTTATTCAAATGTACGAGTTCCCTGAAGCTGTTGTGGCATTTACTCTGCGTTCACCCCTCCACCTGCAGTCATTAGACGAGTAACTCATCACTGCTAATTTGTGCAGTTAACGAGCAATGTGTTAAAAACTAATGGCAATTAATCTGCAATTAGCACGCAGCTGCATTTGACAATCTGAGGACAGAGAATTTTTTACCTTTCAGACCAACCCAAGCGTGCCGCACAAATCCTGAAAAATGAAGCCAAAACGTCTCAATCGCCCCCAGGTGGTTCGTCTCAGTATAGCTTATAACCCCCACCCCTCCATGTATTCTAATGGGATGCGAGATGAACTAAACAATCAAATTACACTTCAAAAAAATGTTTTCCCAAAGATGGCTTTTCAGACTTTTTTCTCTCGCAGTTCTGAAGACAGTTATTCTGAGTTATAAAGTCAGAACTGCGTAATCTAAAGTCACAATTGCGAGTTGTAAAGTCAGAATTGCAAGATATAAAGTCAGAATTGCAAGATATAAACTCGCAATTGCAAGAAAAAAAGTCAGAATTGCAGAGATGTAAATTCACAATTGTGAGATAAAAAGTCACAAATATCTTTTAAAATGTTTTATTCAGAATAATGTTTTATTCTGTGGCAGAAAAAAGGCAGGAAAAGTGGCTTCACTGGTCTTGTATGTTCTGTATTATTCTGTATCGTCTTAGGAAACTCGAAGGCTCATACGTTTTTGAACTGAAAACGAGCACCGTTTTATTAAGTCCAAATACAGCGCAAAACAACGTTGGGAGAGAGTAATCTGTTAAACGTGCTCGCGCCTGATTTCTGTTAGATATAGCCTATGCACTTCACTGCTGTCCATACTGGTTAAATGTTACAGGACACTAATAAAAGAAACGGGGTATGATGACGTATGATGACGTGTAATGGTGTAGTAGTGGTGTCCCATTTCTTAGGGGAATATTTTCACATATTTTCAGGGGTAGGGGTAGGTGAAGGGGTATAAAATAGAATTGGGATTGGGCCTTAACTTCACTTCACATCAAATCAAATCACCTTTATTTATATAGCGCTTTTTACAATGGCAATTGTTTCAAAGCAGCTTCACAGTGGTAACAGGAAAATAATGCAGCGGAATTTGATTCGGCTGTACAGCCGCTCTGGTGAAAACGGTGATGTCATCAGCTCAGTTCAATTATCATATAGTGTCAATGTGGGCAGATCAGTAATATAGTTGAAATTTAAGTGTCCCCAACTGAGCAAGCCAAAAGCCAAAGTGGCAAGGAACCAAAACTCCTTCAGGGCCAGAATGGAGAAAAAAACCTTGGGAGAAACCAGGCTCAGTCGGGGTGCCAGTTCTCCTCTGGCCGACGAACAAATAGTGTATGATTATGATTCTGGCAACATTACAGGTCAGAAGTCATATTAGATCAATAGATATTCAAAGGATTATTCGAAAGATTGGAGTCGTCACGCCGGGGACGGGTTTAATGAGGATGTCGTGTCGTTGCGGCATTTACAGGGGGGAGTTTAATTGACACGGTCTCTGCAGACACTTCAGGGATATAGTCGTCATGTCCAGGCTAAGGTCCCCCATCTGGTCTGGATACGGCCCGGATCCGGCCGACTGCAGTAAACCTCGGGATAAACAGAGAGACTAACATTAGCATAGATGCCATTCTTCTTATGATGTAACGAGTACATCAGGTGTTATTGGAAGTGTTCCCGGTTCTGGCTGACCTAGTTAATGCAGCCTAAAACAATCATTTAACTGATTTGAATAATAGTGTGTCTGCTTCCTGAACAATGCTAGGAAGACTGTTCCAGAGTTTAGGTGCTAAATAGGAAAAGGATCGACCGCCTGCAGTTGATTTTGATATTCTAGGTATTATCAACTGGCCAGAATTTTGAGACCGCAATAGACGTGATGGAGTATAATGCGTTAAGAGCTCGCTCAAGTACTGGGGAGCTAAAGCATTTAGTGCTTTGTAAGTAATCAGCAAGATTTTAAAATGTATACGATGTTTAATAGGGAGCCAATGCAGTGTTGCCAGAACCGGGCTAATATGGTCATACTTCCTGGTTCTAGTAAGAACTCTAGCTGCTGCGTTTTGGACAAGCTGCAGTTTATTTATTAAGCGAGCAGGGCAACCACCCAGTAGAGCATTACAATAATCTAGCCTTGAGGTCATGAACGCATGAACTAACTGTTCAGCATTTTGCATTGAAAGCATGTGCCGTAATTTAGATATATTTTTAAGATGGTAGAATGCAGTTTTACAGATGCTAGAAACGTGGCTTTCAAATGAGAGATTGGTATCAAAGAGCACACCCAGGTTCCTAACTGACGACGAGGACTTGACAGAGCAGCCATCGAGTGTTAGACAGTATTCTAGGTTACTATTTGTGGAGTTTTTTTGTCCAATGATTAAAAATTCAGTTTTTTCTGAATTAAGTTGCAGGAAATTACTAGTCATCCAATTTTTTATATCAGCTATGCATTCTGTTAATCTTGTGAATTGGTAAGTTTCGTCAGGGCGTGAAGAAATATAGAGCTGAGTATCGTCAGCATAACAATGAAAATTAACGCCATGCTTCCTAATGATATCTCCCAGTGGTAGCATGTACAGGGTGAAAAGCAACGGTCCTAGCACTGAGCCCAGCGGTACTCCATACTGAACTTGTGATCGGTGTGACATCTCTTAATTTACTGCTACAAACTGATAACGGTCAGATAAGTATGATTTAAACCATGCCAATGAAATTCCACTAATGCCAACATAATTTTCGAGTCTATTCAAAAGAATGTTGTGGTCGATAGTATCGAATGCAGCGCTAAGATCGAGTAACACTAACAGAGAGATACAACCACGATCGGATGATAAGAGTAAATCATTTGTAACTCTAATGAGAGCACTCTCAGTACTATGATACGGTCTAAATCCTGACTGGAAATCCTCACAGATACCATTTCTTTCTAAAAAGGAGCATAATTGTGAGGACACTGCCTTTTCTAGTATTTTTGACAGAAAGGGTAGATTTGAGATTGGCCTGTAATTGACTAATTTTTTAGGATCAAGTTGCGTTTTTTTAATAAGTGGTTTAATAATAGCCAACTTAAAAGTTTTCGGTACATATCCTAATGTCAAGGATGAATTAATGATATTAAGAAGAGGATCTATGACCTCTGGAAGCATCTCTTTTAGTAGTTTAGTTGGTATGGGGTCGAGCATACATGTTGTTGATTTTGATGATTTAACGAGTTTAGCCAATTCTTCTTCTCCTATAGCAGTGAATGAATGTAATTTTTCCTCAGTGACACTACAATGCACTGTCTGATGTGATACTGTAGTAGACGGCTACATGGCCATAATTTTTTTCCTAATATTATCAATCTTACAAGTAAAGAAGTTCATAAAGTCATTACTGCTGTGCTGTTTACAAACATCAGAAGGTGAAGCTTTATCTTTGGTTAATTTAGCCACTGTATCGAATAAATACCTAGGGTTGTGTTTGTTTTCTTCTAAGAGAGTCGAGAAATAAGCAGATCTAGCAGTTTTTAGGGCCTTTCTGTATGCAATCATGCTCTCTTTCCACGAAATGCGAAAAACTTCTAGTTTTGTTTTCTTCCAGCTGCGCTCCATTTTTCTGGCTGCTGTTTTAAGGGCCCGGGTGTGCTCGTTGTACCACAGCGTTGGACTATTTTCTTTAATCTTCTTTAAGCGCCGGGGAGCAACTGTGTCTAAAGTGCTGGAAAAGAGAGAGTCAATAGTTTCTGTTGCAACATCGAGTTCCTCTAGGCTATCTGGGATGCTGAGGAGATGAAACTGATGAGGAAGATTATTTACAAAGAAATCTTTAGTCGCAGCAGTGATAGTCCTGCCATATTTGAAGCGAGGGGACGGCTTTGCAGCCTTTGCTAAATTAAGTGTACATGATACTAGGTAATGATCTGAGATGTCATCGCTCTGCTGCAGAATTTCAATGGTATCAACATTTATTCCATGTGACAGTATTAGGTCTAACGTATGATTACGGCGATGAGTGGGTCCTGACACGTGTTGCCTTACTCCAATAGAGTTTAGAATGTCTCTAAATGCCAATCCCAGTGCGTCTTTTTCATTGTCTACATGGATATTAAAATCACCAACAATTAGGACTTTATCTGCAGCCAGTACTAACTCTGATAGAAAATCAGCAAATTCTCTGGTAAAGTCTGTATGGTGCCCTGGAGGCCTGTATACAGTAGCCAGCACAAATGTCAAACAGGATTTATCAATTTCACTACATATCGTTACATAAAGCACCAAAACTTCAAAGGAATTATATTTGAAACTAGACTTCTGAGTAATACCGAAGATATTATTATAAATTACAGCAACACCTCCCCCTTTACCTTTAAGACGCGGCTCGTGTTTATAACAATAATCTTGGGGGGTGGACTCATTTAAAGTAATGTAATCGTCAGGTTTTAGCCAGGTTTCTGTCAAACACAGCACATCTAGGTTATGATCTGTAATCATATCATTAACAATAAGCGCTTTTGAGGAAAGGGATCGAATATTCAGCACCCCAAGCTTTATCATTTGATCATCTGTATTATATCTGTTGTTTATTTGTTGGACATCAATTAAATTTTTACCGTTGAATGGTTTTGATGGTTTTTTGTATTTACTAATTCGTGGAACAGACAAAGTCTCTATGTAATAATATCTAGGTTAAAGAGTCTCTATGTGCTGGGATTTATCTGACTTCTGTGACGTGAGACAGCTAGCAGGCGGTCGGGTAAGCCAGTCCGTCTGCTTCCTGACCTGGGCCCCAGTTAGTCAATGTTTAGCTCTAAGACTATGTGCCAAATTACTAGAGAGAAGAGCGGCACATCCCAGGAAGGATGAATACCATCTTTTTTCAACAGGTCAGGTCTGCCCCAAAAGCTTTTCCAATTGTCTATGAACCCTATGTTATTTTGCGGACACCACTTAGACAACCAGCTATTGAGTGATGATAGTCTGCTAAGTATCTCATCACTCCTTTTAACGGGGAGGGGACCAGAGCAAAAAACGTCATCTGCCATCGTACTTGCGAGTTTACACACCTCTTTAATGTTAATTTTGGTGATCTCCGACTGGCGAAGTCGAACATCATTTGTGCCGACGTGAATAATAATCTTACAGAATTTACGGTTAGAATTAGCCAGCACTTTTAAATTTGCTTTGATGTCAGGCACTCTGGCTCCCGGTAAACATGTGACTATGGTGGCTGGTGTCTCTATTTTCACGTTCCGTGTAATAGAATCGCCAATAACTAGGGCACTTTCAACAGGATTCTCAGTGGGTGCATCACTGAGTGGGGAGAACCTGTTTGATGTTCTAATCGGAACGGAAGAGTGTTTTTTTGATCCACGACTATGCCGTCTCACCGTCACCCAGTTGCCCTGCTGCACGGGCTCTACAGCTGGAACCGAACAATGTACAGAGTTCATTAAGCTATTCGCATCCAAAGCAGTGTCTAAAGCTGTTACGTTCTCACTACTCTCAAATAAAGTCTGGATGCGTGTCTCTAATTCTGAAATCTTCTCCGTCAGCCTGACTATCTCCTTACATTTATCACATGTGAAGCCCTGTTCGCCAACGGAGAAAGATATACTAAACATGAAACATGCAGTGCAAGTGACAATGACAGGAGAAGAAGACATGGCTTACCGTATTTGTTGATTAACTTACCACAGTTGTTTGATGGAGTCTATTTACTAATCCAACTCACCACAGTTGTTTAATGAACTCAGAAAATAAGAGACTCGAGTGCAGAGATGGCAAGCTAACAGGCTAGCGAAATGCTAACGCGTGATAGTGATTTAGATTAAAAGCTAGCAGTGTCAGATTTAATGTGGTAGGCAATATTAGACAATATATGGTGATAAGTAAATTATATTTCGCAGTTTAAACAACAGGGAATGATATCAAATAAAGATTCAAAAGCAAGCAAAGCGCACACGCGAGCACAGCAGTCAACAGGACAAACAGGAGGCAGACAGGAGCAATCGATCAGGAAATCGATCAGTCGATGTGCCCATATACCTTGAACTCTCGGTTGATTAACCCCAACCTTGCTTACTCAAGCTATTGTGGTTCCAAAAACACGTCCGTGAGTAAGTTCAATGAACGAACAGTGTATGATTATGATTCAGGCAGCATTACAGATCAGAAGTCAGATTAGATTGGAATATTCAGAATATTTGTCCAGTTCCATCCAAGTTACCTCCGTCTTTGGAACCAAATGTTGAAGTTATCCGTTTACTTACTCTTAAATATACCCAGGCAGGTATGTCACATAACCTGCTTTCTGGAATACCCCCCAGCTTGTTTAGTGACAGTATGTGAGCACGCAGCCAGACCCACCTGTGCAGCAGATATGCTAAAATGCTTTGTTTACTTTGCTGTGTCACGGGTACGAGTTCTATCTTCATGCAGCATATATTCTCTGACTCTGAAGGCATTTTACAACAGTTCCCACACAAGCGATTTATAGATTATCCCTAACCTTAACAAATTTGGGCACTGGTAAGGAGAGTAAAGGATGCTGGCTCACTACACTGCTGATGATACTCAGCTCTATATTTCTTCTTGCCCAACAAAACTTACCAATTCACAAGATTAATGGACTGCATAGCTGATATAAAAAAAATGGATGACTAGTAGACCTACTTAATTCTGAAAAAACAGTTTCTAATTATTGGGGGAAAAAAACTCTGCACGTAGTAACCAAGAATACGGTCTAACACTTGTTGGCTGCTCTGCCAAGTCCCTCAGTTAGGAACCTGGGTGTGCTCTTTGATACCAATCTTTCATTTGCAAACCACATTTCTAGTATCTGTAAAACTGCATTCTTCCATCTTAAAAATATATCTAAATTACGACATATGCTCTCAATGCAAAATGCTGAACGGTTAGTTCATGTGTTCATGACCTCAAGGCTAGATTATTGTAATGCTCTACTGGGTGGTTGCCCTGCACACTTAATAAACAAGCTGGTCCAAAACGCAGCAGCTAGAGTTCTTACTAGAACCAGGAAGTATGACCATATTAGCCCGGTTCTGTCAACACTGCACTGGCTCCCTATTAAACATCGTATAAATTTTAAAATCTTGCTAATTACTTACAAAGCACTAAATGGTTTAGCTCCCCAGTACTTGAGCAAGCTCTTAAAACATTTGTCATAAAACAGAGACGGATTTAGCTGCGAGTGAAAGATAGAGAGTTTATTTCTCAAAACACAGTTCGTGATAACAGATGTGGTCAGAACGAAGGCAGGCGAAGTTTCAGGTGGCGCAGGGACGCAATGGGCAGCCAGATCCGGGAGACAATCCACAATGGTGAGAAATCCTCAGAACAGACAGGAACAACCGGAACAGCGAAACACCAGGGGATAACGGAGGAAGACAGGACTGGACCACAAGAAACACAACCAACGATCTGACAAACACAATGGGGTTAGCAAGACATTAAGTAGACCGGTAAATGAAGAGCAACAGGTGGTGATGATGATCAGATGAGCCGGTAATCAGTAGCCACGCCTCCCACTCTCACTCCACACACACTCACACACAGAGAGAGAATGAGCCAGTGAATTCATGAACCGTGACAGGAGGGAGCGCCTCCTGGGGCTCCCAGCAGAACTTACCTGTTGATTGTAATCATCAATAAGGGAGTGATCCAGAATGTCTCTCGCAGGAACCCAACTTCTCTCCTCCGGACCGTAACCTTCCCAGTCCACCAAATACTGGAATCCGCGTCCCCTCCTTCTTGAGTCCAGAATACGATTTACCGAATGAGTTGGTTCCCCATCTACGAGTCGCAGCGGTGGGGGAACCGGGGCAGGCGGATTAATTATGAGAATGAAAAACGGGTTTCAGTTTAGATACATGAAAGACGGAATGAATCCTCCTGTACGACGGAGGCAATTTGAGGCGGACTTCCACCGGACTAATAATCTTGGTGACAGTGAACGGACCAATGAATTTGGGAGCAAGCTTATTACACACGGAGCGGAGAGGAATGTTCTTGGATGAAAGCCACACCTTTTGACCAACGACGTAGATGGGAGGCTTAGACTGGTGGCAATCGGCTTGGGCCTTGGTGCACGCTCCTACCTGCAGCAGAGTCTCACGGGCTCTGCTCCAAGTGTGATGACACCTCTGGACGAAGGCGTGAGCGGAGGGAACCGCGACTTCGGATTCCAGACTGGGAAAAATAGGTGGCTGGTAACCTAAGCTACATTCAAACGGAGAAAGGCCCGTAGACGACACTGGTAACGAGTTATGTGCGTACTCCACCCATGGAAGTTGTTGGCTCCAGGAGGAAGGTGACAAAATCGAGCGCGATGTGGGACCAAGGTCTCGAAGGGACAGACAGAGGTTGGAGTAACCCATCTGGGGCACGATTGGAAGTCTTACCAAAAGCACAAACCGAACAGGCCAAAACAAAACTTCGAATGTCGGGAGCCATCCCTGGCCACCAGAATCGTTGCTTGACCAAAAAACTAGTACGATTAACCCCTGAATGACATGCCACATTGGAACAATGACCCCACTGAATGACGCTGTAATCCCTCAGGCACAAATAACCGACTCGGTGGGCCACCGGGCGGAGGCGTTACCCCTTCTAAGGCCGATTTGACCTTCGATTCGATCTCCCATATGAGTGTGGAAACAATGAATCTCTCAGGTAAAATGCACTCGGGAGTGGACGGGCGTTCAGAATGGTCAAAAACGCGAGAAAAAGCATCGGGTTTGATGTTTTTAGAACCCGGGCGGTACGAGAGGGAAAAATCAAATCGTCCGAAAAAAAAGAGCCCACCGAGCCTGCCTGGAGTTGAGTCTTTTAGCAGATCTGATGTATTCCAAATTCTTATGATCGGTCCAGACTATAAAAGGTACCCCCGACCCCTCTAGCCAATGACGCCACTCCTCCAATGCTAACTTGACTGCCAACAACTCCCTGTTACCAATATCGTAATTGCGTTCGGCTGGTGACAAACGATGGGAAAAAAACGTGCAAGGATGCATCTTGTCGTCCGAGGAAGAGCGTTGGGAAAGAACCGCACCTACCCCCACCTCTGATGCGTCGACCTCCACCACGAACTGACGTGATGGATCAGGGGCAATCAGAATGGGAGCCGAAACAAAGCGGCTCTTGATTTTGGAAAATGTAGCTTCGGCTACATCAGACCACCTGAACGTGGTTCTGGGGGAGGTCAAGGCTGTCAGAGGCGCGGCTAGTTGGCTGTAATTACAAATAAAACGTCGGTAAAAATTGGCGAATCCCAGAAACCTCTGTAGGGCCTTACGGGAATCTGGACTTGGCCAATCTACCACAGCCTTAACCTTGTCGGGATCCACACGCACTCCCTCAGATGAGATGATGTAACCTAGAAAAGGAACAGACTGTGCATGAAATACGCATTTCTCCGCCTTGACAAAAAGCCCATTCTCTAGCAACCTCTGGAGTACTCGCCTGACATGCTGAACATGTTCCTGGAGAGAATAGGAAAATATCAGTATGTCGTCTAGGTAGACATAAATGAACTGATCTACCATGTCTCTCAGCACGTCATTAACGAGTGCTTGGAAGACCGCAGGGGAGTTGGACAGCCCAAAGGGCATGACCAAGTATTCAAAATGGCCCCTGGGGGTATTAAACGCCGTCTTCCACTCATCCCCCTCTCTTATGTGAACCAAATGATAAGCGTTACATAAATCCAATTTTGTGAAGACCGATGCTCCCTGCAACCTCTCGAAGGCTGAAGACATCAATGGCAAAGGATAGGTATTCTTTACTGTGATGTTATTCAACCCTCGGTAATCAATACAAGGTCGCAGAGAACCATCCTTCTGTAGCAAATTAGCTCAGAGGGGAAATATTAATAATTATTCATAACTCATGATTATTCATTATGATTAATTATGAATATTTTAATCAGTTAAATTGATTAACTTGATGTAGCTACATTACCATTACAATCAATCAATCAGTTCATCCTGTGAACGTTCAGTATTGATTAATAATTAATTCTAAGAAAAGGATATTTTTCATGGCCACAGAAAAATAATTCTTCCTTTGTAATTACATAAGCTTAGAGCGCATAATAAGATCGATCATTTAAGTGACAATTTGTTTGCAGGCAGGGAGTCAGAACCAACATATATTGTGCACAAACTTTAATAACTAAATCGCAGACAAGATTAAACGGACATAAAACATACAGACACAAAACATACATGGCAAGAGGTAAAGTTAAAGTGGTTAGAAGAACCGGGTCAGTACAGATGGAAGAGTCTAAACCTGGGAGAACCATCCCTGATAAGCTCCTTTGTCCGAGCAAAGGAGTTTACAGTTTTACTAACTACACAGCAACTTGTTTTTCTTAGTACATTACTTGCATTTGCCCGGGAAGGCGTCCAGATATACAGTTGCAGGAGAAAGTCTTGATGGTTCCGTCCGATGGCTTTGTAGTTGCGATCGTTTCCTTCTGTGTTGAGCGAAGGAACGACGGTGAGCTTTGACTCCATCGAGGTTGAGGAAGTTGCACACGCCGTGAAGAGTTGGGCCTGCTGGCTGTGTGGAGGCATCTGGTTTCCTGTCCCACACACACACGTGAGGCAGTTATCTGGCCTGGCCTGTTGGCCTTGGCTGCTCATAGACAGCCAAGATGACGCGTCGTTTTGGTCCAGAGGTAGAAGAGAAGAGAGGGCGTGGGTCGGCAGCATCTCTCTTAAGAGTCTTAGAGAAATCCCACCATCGACAGTCGGGTTGACCAATGGGATTGTTGGGCTTTTCCAGCAGGATATTCCTCTGTGGGAGATTTATGGCTCTTTTTCAAGCAGGATTCAATGGGTCTGTGCCCATTTATACTCCAATTAATGCAACAAACACATACTGCCTCTTACAAGAAAGTGACATACATGAAAGTGTAAGTCGTGAAGTGAGCATTAATTTGATAGGAGACGCGACATATATGAGGTTACATGAACTAGCAAGTTGCTCATAAGACATGCATAAACGAAATAACATACAAGGGACACTTTACAAGACAGTTATATGCGTACATACAATGTCCTGGAGTGCATGTTCATTTATACAGTTTGTCTATAACTTGAGGCAAAAGCGTGTGTTTTACAGGCTTTGTGTCTTCACTATGGCCTTTTCCATGTGGCCACATTTTTTAGGGCCATAAAACGTCTTATCAGTTGGTATCCAGGGTAACTGAGGACCTTTCTCTGTTGTGTTGGGGGAAGGTCTGTTACTAAGCACAAAGCATTTAAAACATATTTGTTAAATGTAACAGCCGATTATGTGTCTGATTTGCCTCAGTCGCTACATAATCCCCCCTTTCGATCGTTGTTGCCCCTCCTATGGACAACAGCGAGCGATATCGAAGGTGCAGAAAGATCAGACACACCCCAGCAGTGGTGGGCTCTGGTTGTTTGTGTCCCCTGGAGTGACGGTCGTCCATGGCGGGTGACAGACTGTAGCCAAGTTCAGGTCTCTGAGCTTGTGCAGCAGGTATCGAGGCAGCAGGTGCCCTGACCGTGTGTCACCTGTCATCCTAAAGTCCGTTTGTGTAGGGCAGGTGTCTGCTTATGGTTTCAGGAAGCATTTAGGGGTCTCTGTGGCTTGAAGAGGTTTTTAGACTGACCTAGTGCTGGTGGCAGGAGGGCAGCAGGTGGTTGTTAGCCTCTCAGTCACGAGAAGTCTGAAGGATTGGAGTTCTGCTCTGCTCTTGTGGCAGTGCTGATGTGAGCTCGCATGAGCTGTGTGGGGCAAGGGGTTGGAAGCTTGTCCTTTGCAGTACTCCTCTGGTGAGTCCCGTTCAGGGAGCTATTTTGCTGGTGTCAGCAGCTCTGGTAACTCTGAGATAGTCGTGTCCAGCTGTCCTTGTGCAGCCTCCACTTGACACCTGTGTGAAGGGCTTGGAGGAGGATGTTGTCGTTGACGGCTGTGGGATGTCCTGTGGTGTGCGCAGGTTGAGAGTGCTGTCTTCCATGGCTTCGCCCAGTGGCTTGTCTGGCAGTTGTCATAGTGACAGTTCTGCACTGGTCCTGTGCTGGCTCTGTCCAGCTGCTCTCATTGTTCAGCAGCTGTCTGAGCCATTTAAAGTCTTTTGATTCTGGTTTGAGCCTCAGTGTCTAGCTGGTCTGTGAGGCTTTGAGGATGTGTCCGCTCCTTGCTGGTCTCTGTGATCTGCTGTGTGAGGTTGTTTTACCTTCTGTTTCAGATCCATGAGGTGGAAGCTAAGGAGGTGAAACCCTTGGTCACCTGTGTGGCTGCAACTCTGGCTCGGGTCACGTATTGTTAGTCCTCTTCTCTCATTGTCCAGTTGCGTTGGCTCTGGTGCTGTGGGATTTCCGCAACCCTGGGTGGAACCATGTTCCTCACAATGGCCAGTCAGTCCTTTAGGTCTCCCGTCTGGGAGGATGGGCTGACCTAAAGGTCACACAGACTGTAGCCAAGACCTGAAGCTCAGAGACCTGAACTTGGCTACTGTCGGTCACACAGTGCCTGCCCGAAGGGCGGACTTAAGAATACACATATGACCCCCGTAGGGACTGCATATGGAGCACTCTGGGGTATCCAGCCGCAGGTGGAAAATTTTTCAACCCCAGGTGTGGCAAGGTGTCTTGCCAAGGGAAGACACGTGCTCAGAGAGACTTACCGTGGAAATACACATGTGGGGGTTGCCCAACGGGGGAACCATGCACACGGAGGCACCTAGCCGAACACGAGGGCTGACCAAGCGGGCATGCACTCTGGTGTCGACATCAGCAGTGCTGGAGGAGCTCAGGGCTTACTGGGAAGCTCACCTGAGAGAAAATGCGCACGCATCCAGTCCGTGGAGTGGAATGGCGCAGCAAGCGAAGACACCTGAGCCTGTCCAGTTACTGGCCACTTGGGGCGAGTACACGAGCGGACACAGGCTCCACTCGGAGATTATAAAATCTTGTGAATGTGTTGGGTGTCGCCCAGCCTGCAGCTCTACAAATGTCTGTCAGCGAGGCGCCACGCGCTAAAGCCCAAGAGGAAGCAACACTCCTAGTGGAGTGTGCTCTAACCCCAAGGGGGCATGGCATGCCCTGAACCTGATATGCCAGGACAATGGCGTCCACTATCCAGTGAGACAACCTCTGCTTGGAGAGAGCCTTCCCTTTCTGCTCCCATCCGTAACAGACAAAGAGCTGGTCTGAGGTCCTGAAACACTGCGTCCGGTCTACGTAAGCGCGAAGGGCACGTACTGGACAGAGCAGTGCCAAGGCTGGGTCTGCCTCCTCCACAGGCAGCGCTTGCAGGTTCACCACCTGATCCCTGAAGGGAGTGGTGGGAACCTTGGGCACGTATCCAGGCCGGGGTCTCAGGATCACGTGAGAATTGGCCGGCCCGAATTCCAGGCACGCTTCGTCAACCGAAAATGCCTGCAGGTCCCCTACCCTCTTGATGGAAGCCAGAGCAATCAAGAGCGCCACTTTCAATGAAAGGAACTTCAGCTCCACAGACTGCAGGGGCTCAAAGGGAGCTTTAAGCAGGGCAGATAAAACCACTGCAAGATCCCAAGAGGGTATTTGAGGAGGACGAGGAGGATTTAATCTCCTCGCTCCTCTAAGGAACCTGCTGACCAGGTCGTGCTGACCTACCGTTTTCGAATCCACCAGACCACATAGACCTTCAGGGTGGAGGGAGACAGCCTTCGCTCCAACCCTTCTTGGAGGAAGGAAAGCACAGACCCGATTGAGCATTTCGTGGGGTCTTCTCGGCGAGAAGAGCACCAGGTGATGAAGAGGTTCCACTTCAACGCATAGGCCTGTCTCGTGGACAAGGCCCTAGCGGAAGTGATGGTAGCCGCCACCTGAGGTGGCAGAAAGGTCGGGACGTGGGTGCCATACGGTGCCCCGTCTCTGAGTAAGGAGGTCCTTCCTCAGAGGGATCGACCAGGGAGGGGCTGTCGCAAGGAGTACGAGTTCTGAGAACCAGGTCCGGCCTGGGCCAATATGGGGCGACCAAAAGGACCTGCTCCCTGTCCTCCCTGATCTTGCACAGAACCTGTGCGAGAAGGCTCACTGGGGGAAACGCATACTTGCGTGGGCCCCGCGGCCAGCTGTGCGCTAGTGCATCCGTGCCGAGGGTCCCCTCGGTCAGGGAATAATACCAGCGGCAATGGGAAGAGTCGTGGGAGGCAAACAGATCTATCTGTGCATCGCCAAACTGTTCCCAAATGAACTGAACCGTCTGGGGATGGAGTCACCATTCCCCCGGAAGCGGCTGAAACCGTGACAGCTCGTCGGCTGCACGATTCAGTTCTCCCGGGATGTGAATGGCACAAAGCGACCTCAGATGCTTCTGACTCCATAGGAGGAGATGGCGGGCGAGTTGCGACATCCGGCGGGAGCGTAGACCACCTTGTCGGTTGATGTACGCTACTGTCGCCGTGCTGTCTGAACGGACCAGTACGTGCTTGTCCTTGAGCAGGGCTCGGAAGCGGTGCAGGGCAAGACGTATGGCCAGCAACTCGAGGCAATTGACATGCCATAGGCGCTGGGGTCCTTTCCAGGAGCCCGCGGCAGCATGTCCATTGCACATGGCGCCCCAGCCCGTGGCAGAGGCATCTGTTGTTACAACAACATGCCTGGAAACTCGTTCTAGGGGAACACCTGCCCGTAGAAAACTGAGGTTCGCCCACGGGGTGAAGGTCTGACGGCAGGCCCGAGTAACTGGGACCCGGAGCGTGCCATGTTGCCATGCCCATCTCGGGACTCGATCGCGAAGCCAGTGCTGAAGCAGTCTCATATGAAGCAAACCGAGCGGCGTTACCGCAGCTGCGGATGCCATATGCCCCAGGAGCCTCTGAAAATATTTCAGTGGTACCGCACTCTTGCCCTCGAACTGGCTAAGACAAGTCAGCAGTGACTGCGCGCGCTCGCTCGTAAGCTGCGCGTACATGGCGACCGAGTCAATTTCCTTACTGAGAAAAGAGATCCTCTGCACTGGGGAGAGTTTGCTCTTTTCCCAGTTGACCCGAAGGCCCAGACGGGCGAGGTGCTGAAGCACCAGGTCCCTGTGTTCGCAAACCTGATCCCGAGAGTGGCCTAGAATCAGCCAGTCGTCGAGATAGTTCAAGATGCGAACCCCGTGTTGCCTGAGCGGCACAAGGGCTGCCTCGACGACCTTCGTAAAGACGCGAGGGGACAGGGCTAGCCCGAATGGGAGAACCGTGTACTGATATGCCTGCCCCTCGAAGGCAAACCGTAGAAACGGTCTGTGTCGAGGAAGAATGGAGGCATGAAAGTACGCGTCCTTCAGGTCGATCGCTGCAAACCAATCCAATGGACGAACGCATTCGAAAATGCGTTTGGCTGTCAACATCCTGAATGGAAGCCTGTGAAGGGTTCGGTTCAAGATGCGCAGGTCCAGGATTGGCCGTAACCCACCGGTTTTCTTGGGTACAATGAAGTAAGGGCTGTAGAAGCCGGACTCCATCTCGGCTGGAGGGACGATCTCGACCGCACCCTTCGCCAGTAGGGTGGCGACCTCCGCACGCAAGACAGGGGAGGAGACCATGCGAACTGAATCGCATAGCCGAACCTGATGGTGCGAGCGAGCCAGCTGGACAGATTGGGAAGCGCTAGCCAGGCTTCCAGAAACTGTACGAGCGGGGTCATGCGGACCACAGGCGTACCCCCAATGGGGCAGCGAGGCGGAATGACCGGCCCAGACATGGGAGGCGTGGGAGCGTCCCGAGGTGTGGGCGAGGTCGAATTCCGCGCCCTGACAGAGGAGACCAGGAAGGACCAGCGTTCCACGGGGGTCTCGTCTGCCAGGGGGCTGGCGACAGAGGGGGCCGAGAGTGGCGAGGCTGCTTGGCGTCGCACACTGCCAGCCGCGCCCTCTTGAGGCTCGGAGGTGAAAATGTCAGTTCTTTCTTTACAAGGATTCTCCCCCGGCCCTCCAGCGGGGGAAGGAGAGGCCCTGCTACCATCTCCTGAGAAAGAACCGAGTTCACCTCCGAGCCGCCCGTCTCAGGACCGCCGCTTAGACTGCCGTTTAGCAGGCTGGGGGGCTGGGATGGGCGGGGCTGCCTTCCTGCGGCGTCCTCCATGCCTCGGCCCGGGTGAAGGCTGCTGCTGGGGCTGAGCGGGAGGAACGAGGGCCGCAGCAAGGCGGCCTCGGCGGGGAGCAGACTGAGGCCTCTGAGCCGGCGGCTGGGTGGAGGCAGCAGCAGGCCGCCGGGGCAGAATATGTTTGATCGCCTCAGTCTGTTTCTGAGCGGTCGAGAACTGTTGGGCGAAGTCCTGGACCACCCCGCCGAATAGTCCATCCTGGGAAATGGGAGAATTGAGGAAACGGGTTCGCTCAGATTCTCCCACATCAACCAGGTTGAGCCATAAGTGGCGCTCCTGGACCACAGAAGTGGACATCACCTGACCGAGAGAGCGAGCGGTCACCTTCGTCGCTCGTAGAGCGAGGTCGGTGGCCGCCCGCAGCTCCTGCATTAATGCGGGGTCAGCATTGCCCTCGTGCATGTCTCTGAGCACCTTGGCCTGGTAGACCTGAAGGGTGGCCATCGCATGCAGGGCGGACGCGGCCTGCATCGCAGCTCTGTGGGTCTTCGCCACCAAAGTAGGCCTTGGACGGGTGCTTTGGGTCACCACGCCATGTTGCAGCGCTCTGCGGACACAGTTGCATCGCAACAGAGCACTCAACAGGGGGAACCCCAGTGTACCCTTTCACCGCGCCACCGTCGAGGGCAGTGAAGGCGGAAGTGGCTGCCGAACGATCGCGAAAAGTCAAGGGAGACTTCCACGACTTCGACACCTCTTCATGCACTACCAGGAAGAAGGGCACTGGGGGCTGACGGGCGCCTTCGGCACGGGCCGCCCCCAGATACCAATCATCTAGCCGAGAGCGCTCGGGACATGGCGGAGGGTTCCACAGAAGCCCAAGAGCCTCGGCCGCCCGGGAAAGCATGGCTGTGAGCTCTGGATCAGACTCGGGCAATGCTGGAACTCCCGAAGGAGGCAACACAGCCTAATCGTCATCTCCGGAGGAATCCAGCCCACCTTGTGATGCGGCGATCGACACAGTATCCTCCGCCGGTGCGCCAAATGAAACGCAGGGCCCAGGACGGGAAACACCTGCGCCCTCATCTGGCAACACCACAGGTTGCAGTGTGCTAGAAGGGGGTGTGGCCCGAGGAGGATTCGTCGGGTTGGCCCACACCGTCACCCTCAAGTCACCCTGACCACCAGCCAAAGTATTCCCACTCGTGGAGGGAATAGATTGGGGTGTGGTAGAGGGGACTCTCCCTCCAGCACGGAGATCATGGAGTCTTGACCGCAACACTGCGATGGCCATGTTCCTGCAGTGGGAACATGACTCATCCATGAATGCGCGCTCGGCGTGCACGAGGCCCAAGCACGCCAAACAGCGATCATGCCCGTCAAACGGAGGAACCAGCCGACCGCACCCAGAAACGGAGCACGGGCGAGACATCTTGAAAAAGACGTGCCACGTGCAGCTCTTTTAGAGAGGAGTCTTTGCTCTGCAGAATGCCGAAGCACCTAGGGAGAACACACACGCTGTGCTAGATCACTGCACAGATCAGACAGGAATGCGGAACTCACTAGAACGCGCCATAACACCAACACTCTGGAGAGACACTCGTCTTGAAGAGAAAAACACTCAGGCACTAACACTCGGCTCTGAAGCAGAAACATAATGCGAGATTGCCACGCAACGCCCTTTATACCCACGCGGTGGGGCGGGGTTGCGTTATGCAAATTCCGCAGACCCATGGCATCTTCATGCCATTGGCTCGTTTTGTAGAGCTCAAAGGCGATTGGCTTCTAAGCGAAACCCCCATTTCGTCAGTAACTGACATAACTGAAAGGGAACAGTTTTCCTATTCAGATTATGTTTATTACCGGTGCTCAGAACTATAGTTATGCTCTAGTAGTCATTGAGATTACTGTGTAGCAGGTTCACAGAACTTAGTGCACTCGTTGAGAGTAAACAGAATCACAGATTTAAAAAAAAATGTCTCTAGTTCCATTTGGGCTCTATAGGGAGACGAAACCACACTATATAGAGTTAAAAGGTGGTGCCTATACTTTCAGATATTCAAGAACATGACGTTATATTCAGTAAAACGCAAATATTGTTTGGCATTTGAGAATTTTGCTCATGTAGACTCTTTCTGTAAGTGTTTCTCTCTATTTTGGACGATAGGCTTCTTGCACTTATCTAAAGAGTAAATAAACAGTTTTGCTACAAGTTAAAACTCGTTTAAGCACACAGAATTACATCCGTCTCATGAATGAATACTGATGTTTCTTTCAGCGAATGAAACATAGTATTGACCATTAGGTTGCTATGCTTGTAGATGCAGCCAAAGTTTAGATGAATGACATCAATCTGACTATAATTTCTAAGGCCTTTACATTGTCGAAAGGGGAGCATCACCCAAATCTATATCTATATAACACTGTACTGAGATTCCTTCATCAGAAACAGGTTAAGCCCTACTGCAAGTGGTATTTTTTTTCTAACCAAAGCAGACTAATCGATTCTGGTACAGCTTATATGCTGCTGAGCTGAGATTCTTTTGTCAAAACAGACTTACACTTTAATACTGAAATTAGAGTCTCTTTTCTAAAATCAGAGTAACCTTATGCTGATACCATTTGACCTATGTTAAGACTCTTTCTGTTACAGTAGAGATGTCAATTCAAGCTATCGTTTTACCTGCATCCAACAAGCCAGCACTAGCGATCTGCATGCGTATCGAATGTAATGGCATGTGTCGTAATTATCAAAGTCAGACCTTTAGGTGGACAGTGGTTTAAGCGAATGGCGCTCGGTCGTGCTAGCTTAACCAGCTCACAGTGATGCATGCGCTATCTGGAGTTAGCGTTTTCTTTGACAAGTCATTGTCAAATCAAATAGTGTATATCAAGTGTCTGTATATTTCAATGCTGTGTCTAGGCTGTTGGCATGTGAGGCTTACACAGTAATTCAAGATTTCTCTTTCAATTAGTAAAATTCAAATTTCACTAATGCAGACTTTTGCGTTTCTGTGAACACGTTTTCATCTATTTTGAAATTTTTATGTCCTATGCTGACTAGGAACTTTTCTAGAGGGTGTCTTGCATTGTGGCCATGCTGGGTGCCTTCTGGTGCCCACTTTGGCTTTTGTGTTTCAAAGTTCAAAGTCACTGGGGTTTTGAGAACCCCTTCGGAGGGGGCCTTGCGTTCGTTAAAGGCCTTCTTTGTCAAGTCACATGTATGGCATTGTGTGGGGGCAGGCTGTGTCGCCTACAAGGTGACTAACTGGTGTCGGAGGAGAAGGTTCTTGAAGCTGGTGTCCTCCTTCCGTTCCAGGTTTGTCTGAGTCTAGTAGAAACACTTTTCAGTCCACTTTCAGGGTCTGAAAATTCCTTTATGTTGGCCTGTTTCAGCTGCTGGTAGTCCGAGTGGAGTTTCCCTGGCTGCCGAGCCAGAAAGCATCGCAACTCTGGATGTGACTGGATGTGATCCAGAGCAGATAGTGTCTATCCTGGTGGTTCACACTCGCCGAAGACTGCAGGTGAAGGTCAATGTCTCGTAAGTAGGTATGGACGTCGTGGTCTCCTGCAAGCTTTGGTGTGAATGCAGGGATGTGTCTGTCCATTCGCTTGAAGTCTTCACATGCCATTTCAGGGTTTGTCTGAATTAATCCTTTTCCTTCTGCAGCTGCAGAGGCGTTCAGGAAACTGGCTGGTGAAAGGTTAAGCAGAGGGCTTTGGCTCCTCCTCCCTTTGCGTCTGTGTGCAGGGCTGGAGGAGCTTGCGCTGCTGATGTGAAGTTCAGCAGGGTACATCTTTCATGTGAGGGGTTCATTTGCAGTTGGTCGGGCTGTTTTTGTTCTTTTCTGACCACATCGAGCTTGTCTCTAATGCTGCAGAACTGCTGACTCATTGTTTGGACTTCAGCTTCTGGCTGCACGCAGATGGCCTCCAAGGGCCTTAGCTTTAGTGTCTTTTCTCTTTAAGTTCCAAATTGGTTGTTTTAACAGAGTCTTTGTGTGAAACAGTTCTCTTTTGAGGTCTTGTACGGTGGCGTTATCCAGCTGCTCTTGGTGCCCAGCAGCTGTCGGAGCCTCCTGAAGACCAGTGATCTCCTCCTGTAGCTCCCTTCTGTCAGCATCCTTGCATCTGCGCTGTGCCTTCTCATGCTGAGCGGGGGTTGGTTCTCTGTGGAACTCTGTGACTTACAGCGTCAGTCCATTTTACCTCCCTTTTGAGGCCGGTGGGAGTGTGGCCAAGGAGACGATGATGCTGGTCAAGTCTTCGTAGCTCAGGCTGAGTGTCTGCCCACTTGTGTTGCAGTTTCACTGTTCCTTTCTCTGCCGTTGCATGTTGCTGGCTGCTTTAGGCTGAAGGATGTCCATCACATGCTCTTCCGGGTCTCCAGGGGTTCCTGGTGGTGGCAGGGCTGGATGTCTGAGGCATACTTTCACACTTTGTGGGAACACGAGAGAGAGATGGCAAAGGCAAATGCAAGTTTGTACAGAGGTGGTAAGCTAACTGTGTAGGAGAACGGCTATGGGGGGAATAGTTATGTGGGCTGCTTGTAAGGCCGGGTGTTAAGATTTTGTGTTGGTAAACACAAATGATGAATTTGAGTATATTTGTTGACGGGCTGTACGCAGTCAGCTAATGACCGGGCTGTACGCGTGGTCAAACTATAACTCAAAACATGGATGGTTCTCCTGATAGGTTGTCACTACGAGAGTGACAAATAAAACAAAACTGAAATAAAACAATGAGATGAGATCAGAAAGGGAAAGGAAAGGAAGAAAGGAGTGTTTTACCTATTTAGTTTTAACTAGGGGATATGGCTAAGCAGGTGTCACTTGTGGGTGATGCTGCACTAGATCATATTTTCTAGGGTTAGACTGGTAGTAAAGCTAGCAGGGACACACCAAACATCTCAAGGTCAAAAGAAAAGAAACAATGGGAAGTGTTTCTAGTTCTATCTGGGGTCTATAGTGCCTTTGGACGGTAACCGTACTTCATGGACTAGGCCAGGCACTGAGGAGTGAAGACTAATAACCTGTGTAACTCATTAAAGAAACAACAGTTGCTAGAACTATTGTAATCTTATGCAGAGAAGGAAGATGGTGATGGTAAGGTAACTAAAATAAGGTAAAAGTACAGAAGAATTTCCTTATAGCTTCTAGAAACTAAAAGGAGAGGTATTGGAGAGGTAAAATTTGAAATTTAATTAGATTCAACTTAGCTGAATAGGGATATTCATGCTAAACAAAGGTAAGTAAATTAAATAAAATAAAAATAGAGGAGGAATAAAGGTGAAATTAGAATTTCCTTATAGCTCTAGAAAACTAAAAGGAAAGGTAAATAGAGAAGTTTATTTAATTAAATTTGAAATTTAATCAAATTCAACTTAGCTGAATAGGGACATTCAGACTAAACAAAGTAAGTAAATGAAATTAAATAAAAATAGAGAAGGGATAAAGGTGAAATTGAAATTTCCTTATAGTTCTAGAAAAACTAAAAGGAAGGGTAAATAGAAAAGTTGATTTAATTAAATTTGAAATTTAATCAAATCCACCTTAGCTGAATAGGGATATTCAGGCTAAACAAAAGTAAGTAAAAATAAAATAACACAGAGGAGGAATAAGGTCGGAGTAGAACAAACACACACAAAACAAAAGCACAATGGCTTAAACCAGTGATGGGTGCCTTTGAGGCCTCGGGGTCTTGTGAAGCTTCGGGACTCGCATGAATCATTTGTCTTGAATCAGTGATTCGAAGCGCACATCAAACTACTAAAGTCACGTGATTTCAGTAAACAAGATCGTTAAGCATCACAGCAGTTTCAAAATGATTTCAAATTTCCATGGTTTGTCATTAGGTCTCGTGAACCAATGTCTATATATAATTTGTATATGAGCTAGTATATCAATTATAAATCTAGACACATTTGATGATGCTTTTGATTTATTAAAGTGAGGCATATTTAACATTCTCTTACTTGTCTGGTTAACCCAGCTTTCACAAAATGAGCCCTACAGTTTACTGAAATATCACGCCTTATTAGAAACCTCATGTTTAGATGGTTCATTGATTGTCTTTAATTGATTACATCTTCAACAAACATTTGTGAATGGTTTGTTAAAGATGTTTCAATAAGTTTTCGCTGCGCTTCCTGTTCTGACCAGCAGGGGTCACCGGATTGTGGCGCTTTGAGCGGTTCAAATCAGTGAATCATTTGTGACTCAATGGATTCGTTTGATTCGGAGCTTCACAAGCTTCAGATCCCTCATCAGTGGTTCAAAGTCCCTTAGTCTAAAGGGTCCCAAAGTCTATAGTCTTTGGTTCGAACGTTACACTCTATGCTCAAACTTGTCTAGGTGTTAGCAGGGTGCTAACAGCTTTAGTTAAGGTAGAGGGGCTTTAGCTTATACGTGTAGGTTTGCTCAAAAGCTAGCTTTGGCTACACGCAGGCCTGTGACGTGAGTGCTGCTATCAGATTATCAGAAGTGTCTGCTCACACGTTCTGTTGTCATGCATTGCCAAGAGACCAGTGCCAGCCCACAACGCCACCCGAAAGGGAGCAGACTTTCGAACCCCGCTGAGGGCCCGCACTGAGAACTCTAGCGTGGTCAGTCATGACTCACAAATCAAAACAGCACATCACTTCACAGACAGTGGTGACTTTCTAGTTAGCTAGGCTAGAATTTACACCACTAATTTGACGCGATTGTTTCATATGAGCAGTTTGACGCATCGATATGAATACGATGACGTAACGAATAATAATAATAAGGCCTTGATCGGTGACTGAGGAGCATTGCTCAGTCACCATTACAAACACTGTAGTGACTGTAGTGATTTCTTCGTCATGCAGGTTAATTCATGCTGCTAATCTGAGATTTCTTCGTCATGAAAAGACTTATGCATTTAAGGCTGAAAGTGGTGTTTTCTTCACCCGTTTATACGTGCTGCTAATCTGGGATTTCTTTATCAGAAAAAGGCTTAAACTTGTTTAACGACTGAAATTATCATTTCAGGTTAGTTTCTTATCGTACGATTTAAACATGCATTCTAGCATTGGTAAACTTTCTGCTGTTCGCAGGAAGGCGTACTTAAGCTATAGTTTTGCTGATTTTATCAGGAACTTGTACGTGCATTTATGATGTTAATAAAGTTTATGGAACAACACATGATTGATTACTGGGTCCGTCTGCAAACAATTGTTTAAAATGATGCCGCGTTTCTCCACCAAAAATGTAGCAAATTAGCTCAGAGGGGAAATATTAATACTTATTCATAACTCATTATGATTATTCATTATGATTAATTATGAATATTTGAATCAGTTAAATTGATTAACATTACAATCAATCAATCAGTTCATCCTGTGAAAGTTCAGTATTGATTAATAATTAATTCTAAGAAAAGGATATTTTTCATGGCCACAGAAAAATAATTCTTCCTTTGTAATTACATAAGCGCTTAGAGTGCATAACAAGATCGATCATTTAAGTGACAATTTGTTTGCAGGCAGGGAGTCAGAACCAACATATATTGTGCACAAACTTTAATAACTAAATCGCGGACAAGATTAAACGGACATAAAACATACAGACACAAAACATACATGGCAAGAGGTAAAGTTAAAGTGGTTAGAAGAACCGGGTCAGTACAGATGGATGAAGTTATGCAAAGAGTCTAAACCTGGGAGAACCATCCCTGATAAGCTCCTTTGTCCGAGCAAAGGAGTTTACAGTTTTACTAACTACACAGCAACTTGTATTTCTTAGTACATTACTTGCATTTGCCCGGGAAGGCGTCCAGATATACAGTTGCAGGAGAAAGTCTTGATGGTTCCGTCCGATGGCTTTGTAGTTGCGATCGTTTCCTTCTGTGTTGAGCGAAGGAACGACGGTGAACTTGCATGGTTGCTTTGACTCCATCGAGGTTGGGGAAGTTGCACACGCCGTGAAGAGTTGGGCCTGCTGGCCCAACTGGCCGTGTGGAGGCATCTGGTTTCCTGTCCCACACACACACGTGAGGCTGTGTGTGTAGGCCTTATCTGGCCTGGCCTGTTGGCCTTGGCTGCTCATAGACAGCCAAGATGACACGTCGTTTTGGTCCAGAGGTAGAAGAGAAGGGAGGGCGTGGGTCGGCAGCATCTCTCTTCTCGTCTTAGAGAAATCCAACCCTCGACAGTCGGGTTGACAATGGGATTGTTGGGCTTTTCCAGCAGGAAATTCCTCTGTGGGAGATTTATGGCTCTTTTTCAAGCAGGATTCAATGGGTCTGTGCCCATTTATACTCCAATTAATGCAACAAACACATACTGCCTCTTACAAGGAAGTGACATACATGAAAGTGTAAGTCGTGAAGTGAGCATTAATTTGATAGGAGACGCGACATATATGAGGTTACATGAACTAGCAAGTTGCTCATAAGACATGCATAAACGAAATAACATACAAGGGACACTTTACAAGACAGTTATATGCGTACATACAATGTCCTGGAGTGCATGTTCATTTATAGACGGTTTGTCTATAACTTGAGGCAAAAGCATGTGTTTTACAGGCTTTGTGTCTTCACTATGGACTTTTCCATGTGGCCACATTTTTTAGGGCCATAAAACGTCTTATCAGTTGGTATCCAGGGTAACTGAGGACCTTTCTCTGTTGTGTTGGGGGAAGGTCTGTTACTAAGCACAAAGCATTTAAAACATATTTGTTAAATGTAACAGCCGATTATGTGTCTGATTTGCCTCAGTCGCTACACTTCTTACCCACAAAAAAGAACCCCGCCCCCGCTGGAGAAGAAGAGGGGCGAATGAACCTGGTTGCTAGAGAATCAGAAATGTATTTCTCCATGGCCTCCCTCTCAGGAGCAGAAAGTGAATATAACTTGCCCTTAGGTGGAGACATACCTGGCAATAAGTCTGTAGCACAGTCGTAGGGACGACGAGGAGGTAGAGAAGCTGCTCGGGACTTACTGAACACTTCCTTCAGGTCAAGGTACTCCAGGGGCACGTTAGACAAATTCACCGACTCATCCTGCAACACAGAACTAGACACAGACGAACAGGCAGACAGAAACCCTAAAAAAAAAAAAAAAATCAAACAACCCCTACATCACCTCATGTTGTTTGGGAGAGATTCAAGAAAAATCCTTCTTGCTCATCCAGAAACAAACTCCAGCATATTCAGTTGTCAGACACGACTGGAAATTCAAAAGGGACCTGGTTCTATGATCAGATGAAACTATAAAAAGAGCTTTTTGGCAGAAAACCCACCAGATGGGTTTTGTGCAAACAGGGATAAAAAGTACCCCATGCCCACGGTTAAAAATACCACTGGATCTTTAATGTTGTGGGCCTATTTTTTTGCTGGAGGTCCTGGACATCTTGTTCAGATACATGGTATCATGGATTCTAGCAAATACCAACAGATAAAAAATCTAAACCTGACGGCCTCTGCTAGAAATCTTGTAATGGGCCGTGGTTGGATCTCAGGACAATGATCCAAAACAAACATCAAAATCAACACACAAATGTGTCACTGAACACAAAATGAAGCTTCTGCCATGACCATCCCAGTCCCCTGACCTGAACCCTATAGAAAATGAATTGGGTGAACTTAAGAAAAGAAGCACCAACATGGATCTGGGAATCTAAAGGATCTGGAGAGATTCTGTATGGAGGAATGGTCTCTGATCTCTTGTCAGGTGTTCTCCAAACTCATCAGGCATTATAGAAGAAGACTCAGAGCTGTTATCTTGGCAAAAGGAGGTTGCAAAAAGTATTTAATAAAAGGGTGCCAATAATTGTGGCCACCGTGTTTTGGAGAAAAGCATTTATTTCATAATGTGATTTACCCCCCACTTTCAATTCTTTTACTTCAATGAAAGTTTAGATTTTTGTGAATTTTTTTAATAAAAGATCAAAAGGATAAACAATGCAGATTTACTTTTTACAGCCATATTTGATCATATTTACCAGGGGTGCCAATAATTCTGACCACCACTGTATATATTTGCCTCCTCATTTCAGAACACCACCACACAACACTTTTTTGTGGGTAAAATATTTGAAACATGCTGTAATGGCCCGTATATGCTGTAATGGCCTGTATATGCTGTAAACACGCTGGTCAAATTTGATTTTTTTTTTTTAATGTCAAAATATATTATAAAATGTACTTCATGAACGCTGAAAAAATAAATTTTCTTTATCAAAATACATTTTATAGAGATGCAAATGTTTGGATTAGAACAAACTCAGTTTTATAACCTTTTTTCTAGGCCTGTGTTTTAAAAATCATGAAATATAGCACATAAATAATTAATTTTGCTGATATATTTTTGGTAATTTTTTTTTTTTTTTTTTTTTAAAAACATCAAATAATATTTTTTTTCCATATGGTTGGATTGTGTCTTACCACAGACCACAGACCTCTTTGTTACATATTATTTTTTAAATTTTACAAGTACAAGGAAAAGACATCCAGAACAACTTCCCCAAAAGGAATTGTGGGCCGTTAACCTAAAAAAAAAAAAAACAGTATGCCAAATGGGTGATTAATCATTATGAGATGCAAATAATATTTAGGATGAGTATGAATGAAACCATGCTGTGGAAGAGGAAGGAGGAGGAAGGAGAAAAAAGAAAGAGCAAGTTGTCAAATTTCCTGCATTTGAATGGTTTTATTACCTTGTCGTGTTAAATCAGTGTTTGATCTGAGGCGTGTCAGCACTGCAGATTAAACTCCTCAAATGACAAAAGTTTGAGATGTTTTACCTGATCATGTGGCTGAATGTAAAAACTCATTTTGCACAGTGACAGTATGACTGGAATATAAATCACACAATGTCTGTTCAGGGATGAGGCTCCTGTTTATGAGTTTCAGAAAATCTATAAGAAGGATGTGAAAGTTTTCACAATGTTAAGAGTGTTAAAGAACATCCTTTCGAATGTGAGAACAATATTAGATCCCAGAGTAACTGTCAAAATGTTCGTCCGTCCGTCCGTCCGTCTACTCTTATAGTATGTGTCAGATACTATGTCAGATATCCCCTCCCATAATATGTCTGAACAAATATCAATTAGTATTTTATGCCAATAATTGTCAAGAGTATTTTTTGTTTGTTTGTTTTCATTGTGGTTTTTATTTTTCATAATTGTTATTAATACAAATTAATTTGTGAGAACATTGTAATCCTAACCTATGAACAACATAGGTTTCTGCTTTCATACAAAAAAAAAAAAAAAAAACTGCTTCCCAAAACTAAAATGGAATATTTTGACACATTTTTAGAACATACATTTGTTTTCTGAGACTCTGGGACTTTCATTCCATGAACATTCAACAGAACTCATGGGATCTGAAGCACAGACATATAAAGATATAAAGACATGTGCCGTGCGCCCTTCACCCTCACACCCCTCGACTGCCTATGAGAGGAACAATCTGCTGCGAGAGCCTGTCTGTGCCAGCTTCCGCTCTCCTCATGAGTGTGTCTGTCTGTCTGTCTGTCATCATTTGCATCTGTGCAGTCTGAAGTTGTGTGTGATTAAATGTGTGAAAACAGTGGTTGTTGTGTGTACAAAACTCACTATGGGTGGTTGCCAGGGCGTTGCTATATGGTTGACAAAGTGTTTTCCCTTTCCTCAACAAGCCGCATTTGATGAATAATTCACATCTGTAACACAAACAAAGCAGGATGAGTTACGTTTAATACTCAGGGTTGGGGGTTTATTTAAATCATTAACCTTATGCACATAATATATAAATATGTATTTATACACTATCGGTCAAAAGTTTGGAATAATTAAGAATTTTTAATATTCTAATTTGGTGCTCAAAAAAACATTTCTTATATGTTAAAAACAGTGCTGCTTTATATTTTTGTGAAAACCGTGATACACTATCATTCAATAGGTAAGATTTAAAAAATAAAGAAATCAATACTTTTATTCAGCAAGGATGCATTGAATTGATCAAAAGTGACAGTGAAGACATTTATAATGTTACAAAAGATTCTATTTCAAATAAATGCTGTTCTTTCGAACTTTCTATTCATCAAAGAATCATGGAAAAAAATGTTTCCACAAAAATATGACTCAACATAACTGTTTTCAACATTGATGATAATGAGAAATGTTTCTTGAGCATCAAATCATCATATTAGAATGATTTCTGAAGGATCATGTGACACTGAAGAATGGAGTAATGATGCTGAAAATTCAGCTTTGATCACAGGAATAAATTAAATTTTACAATATATTCAAAAAGAAAACTGTTATTTTGAACTGTAATAATCAAATAAATGCATGCAGCCTTGGTGAGTATAAGATACTTTTCAACACAGCACAAAATGTTAAATATTCCAAACCTTTGACTGGTAGTTTAGATCAGGGTTTTTCAAACTTTATGATGCCAAGGACCCCCAAATACGATGAACTTTTATGAGGGACCCCCTTCCTAAAATCCATCTATATATTTTTATGTATATGAAATAAAAACATTTAAACCGTTAGGTAAATAGTAAGTGTGACATTATAAATACAACATATTTCCAAACTTAATTTGGCTATACTTAATGTTGGCTGTATAAACCTGAAGAATATTTTCAATTAAAAATTATTTTTATAAGCAACTTTCACAATAATTTATTTAAGCATCTTACGTACTGCGTTAAGAATACTGCCTTACATTCCCAATGAGTGAGATAAAAGGGACTATAGTGAGAAAAACTCACTAGATGGATACAAAGCAAACATAAACAATCCTGGAAAGCCGGAAAGAAAGGAGAGAAACATTTAGAAGTGAAACAGTTAGAATGTTTGGTAGACTTTATCCATTTTTGCTTTGTCTTTTTATTCTCTGAAATTTTCTGGGGACCCCTTAGAACCTTCTGGAGGGCCCCTGGGGGTCCCCGGACCCCAGTTTGAAAACCCCTGGTTTATAGATCATGCTTGTCGTAATGGAAGATATGAGTAAAGACTGTGAGAACAAGAGCTGGTCAGAAGAGAGAGAGAGAGAGAGAGAGAGAGAGAGAGAGAGAGAGAGAGAGAGAGAGAGAGAGAGAGAGAGAGAGAGAGAGAGAGAGAGAGAGAGAGCAGCTGCTGTCTGTCCCGCCTCTGGGGGGCCTCTCACCAATCAGCACAACTCACCACGAATCAATTATCACCAGAGGAAGGGGGCGGAAAACACTGTCATCCTGTATACGGCATAAACATCACACACATGCTCACAAACATGAACTGTGTTCAACATCAAGACTTTATAAGAATGTTTAGGGAGCCTATTTAGTTTACTAAAGTTTTACCTCATTATACTTAGGTTGATAAAAAATCTCATACCTTCAGTATTAAAGCTGAGTGTGTGCATCATCCTGCAGTGTTTGTGCTCCAGAAGGATTCCTTAAATCATGTTTGCTGTTGAGGAGGTGATCAGTGATACCAAGCTGGACCAAAAAACAGGCGAAAACGCACACTGAAGGAGGAACCGGAGTCATATATACAGTGGGTGTTTCTCAGGCTTCAGAACATTTAAACACTGATGGCAGGCACACTTTCATAGCATTCAAAACTTTAGTAACAATTTTTTGGCACAAGACCTTCACAAGTTTTCTCCCCAAGAGTTCAAAAATGGCTGAATTAGGTCTTTAACCGAAACATTCCTATAAAAATTTTGATTTCCTGTTTTTAATTTTGTTTGATTGTTTGTTTCAGCTTTGAGCTTTTCAGCTGTTCATTTAAAAATTCTCACTATAAACACTATAAATAAGATAATTAGAACTTTTTTAAACAGTTAAATAGTTTTATATTGTCACACTGCAAAGAATTGGGCGGTAAAAATATGTAAGCATCCTTAAAACCAGACACTTGAAGCAAAATTGCATCAGTTATTGATTTGTGTTGTCAGAGAATTAGTCTCAATATCTCTTGAACTTATTTGATTTAGAAAAGTTTAAGCTTAAGACAAGAAAACAGATAAAAAAATCTGAAGATGCACATGATAACTATTACTTCACACTGTTCTTCTCTTGAATACTATATCAATGCACCAGTTTCTGTTTACACTGTGCATAATCTTTTGCACTTGGACAATCATCTACTGTTTCAACCTTCACAACCAGAGCATCTTCTGTATATAGTTACTTATTTGCACTGACTTGTCTACCGTTTGCATCTTAAATGCACTGCATCACAAATTATATAATATGATAAAGTTAAATCTAATCTAAAATAAAAACAAAATGACCAACGGAGTAAGAAAAAAAAAACATTCCCTGTAAACGTCTTATCTCACACAGCTTTTTGTATCTCAAATCTTTGTTTTAAGGATGCTTTCATATTTCTGCAAAAAACTGCACAGTTTAAAAGGATTTTTTAATGACTCAAACTCTCAAAGTCTTTTCTCTGACTTCAGTTTAAAGTGTTTTATCATATCTGAACATCAAATATCTCATCTAGACATCTAATAACAGTCTCACGGCCTGTCTTGCATTTAAAGCGTCACATGAAGAGTGACTGTGTGTGTGTGTGTGTGTGTGTGTGTGGGCGTGTGTGACAGGTGGGTGTTCAGCAGGAGGGGCCGGTCAGGGTCACCCCCATCTGGGGAGTGTGCACACACACACATACACACAGTATCCAAACGCAAAGCAGAAGACATCAGCCTGCTGAAGAGAGAGCGAGAGGGAGGGTGTTTTGTAGTTAATAATGTTTTGTGAGATGGTCAAATTGAGTTGTGTGGGCCGAGCTGGAGGGCTTTTATACAAGAACAGCTTGAGTAAGATAAATGACCCTCATTCACACACACACACAGTCACATAACAATACCACACAGAAACAATGCGAGGATCATCTTAAAAAAAGTTGAGCAATGAATGTGTGTGTCTGTGATGTTTCATAATTAAATTTGCACACATCTAATAATCAAAGTTCATCTCTGTGTTTCAGGCTGTTTTCACACTGGGTTTGATTGCTTCATCCACACTAGACCTCGACTTCACTCGATTCCCTTTGGCCCCACAGGTCTGTTTTCACATTGTGCCTTTGAGTCCAAACTGAGTGTATTTGCATCATCAATGTGAATTTTGGTAAAACTTTACACACATACATTTGTCTGTGTTGATGCAAAGAATTACAAGTTGCTCTCCAAAGATTTATTCAAAAGCAAGCGGCAATGAGACGCATTATTGTGTGTGACATGCAAAGATGCAAATTGTGTTATGAATAGCGGTTCACTAGGCAAGTTAGGTCAGATTTGGTTTCATACAAATGTAAGAGCACCGATACTACATCACCTTTCTTTCTTTTCAGAAATAGATGGTCTTCTGCTTCAGCGGAGGAAAAAAATAAAATGTAAAATAAAATAACATAAAAATAATAGTGAACAGTTCACTCGTAAACAGGACAGCAAAGTAAAAAAACTATTATAAACAATTAGGATAGAGAAATAAACAAAATAAAAAAAAACATTTACAAACATAGAAAATAAAATAAAGTTATAATGAAATAAAAAACTATATATATATATATATAAACCATAAAATATAGTTAGAATAGCAAAATAAAATATTAAATAAATAATCGTAAACAGTTAGGATAGCAAAATAATAAAAAAAAAACAATTATAAATATTATAAACAAAATTAAAGTAAAATAAAAAATGTATTCATTACAATAAAATAAAAAAATATAATCCTAAAAGATAGTTAGGATACTAAAAAAAACATCATTTGGATGGCAAAATAAAATAGATTTTTCACATTTAAAAGGGAAAACACTTCCTGTATGTTCTGTTGTTGTTGTCAAATGCAGTGTGTTTATCAAATTCTACAGTATTTTGGCATAAATTCATCTGTCACTGAATCTAGTCAAATTAGACAGATGCCAATGAGGACAGGTTCATCCTCAAGAAACATAAACAAATCAACACAAGGTCAAAGAAAATACAATCCGGTCTGCATTAAACAGGTTGCTGTGCTGGACGTCCAAAAAATCTGAGCAAAACTAATTGCTAATCATCTAATTTTGTGTTAGAGGGAGAGTAAATGATAACAGAATCATCATTTTTGGGCGAACTATCCCTTTAAAGAGTTTTCATGTGATATAGAATCACAACCAGCTTTATTGCTGCAGATTTAATGCCTCATTCTAATGAAACACACACAATATGAGTAGGAGGTCTCTGTGTGTGTGTGCATGAATCTGCCCCGGGGCCAGGCAGGTGGGCAGTGCTGCTTGACTGGTTGGCTGGTGTTGAGGGCAGACAGCTTTGGGTCTGAGGCCCAGCAGGCCGTGGGAAGCAGGGGGCTCGAGTAGGAGTTCTGCCAGGGCCGGGCGCAGCAAGGCTGGTGGCAGCTGCCGGCAGCTCACTCGCTGCCCCCCACAGTCAGCCCACAGGAGGGGTGAGGAGGTTAACAGCCAACGGTGACACACACAGGATAATCGGCTTTCATTAAGTGACCTACGCTCCACACACACGGAGACAGAACACACTACATAAACCACACACACACACACAGGAAACATGTTTAAACAGTCAAGAAACAGACTGCGCAGAATACAATTCTAGCATACTGTACACTGCATACTATTTCATGTTATTGTTAATAAATAGTATACAGTGTACAGTGTGCTAGTATTGCTAAATTAAATGTAGCATACTATACTGACATGTTTATCAATGCATACTATTTATTAAAAATAGAATGTGAAATATTGATGAACGTTTAATAGAATAGCATGCTCGCTCTTAATTTAGCAGTACTAGCGTACTGTACACCGCATACTATTTCGCATACTATACTTTGAAAAGTTTATCATTGCACACTGCATACCTTGATCAAGGCACTGAGCCCCCAACTGCTCCCCGGGCGCCGTGTGTGTGCACTTGGATGGGTTAAATGCAGAGCACAAATTCCAAGTATGGGTCACCATACTTGGCCACACGTCACTTCACTTTCACTTTTTGCATACTACATCACATACTGTTTTAATAAATAGTATGCAATGATAAACATCAAATTTTAGTATGCTGTATCATTTACTTAGCAAGTTGTGCCCAGTTATGTTAGAAATAAATGTGATCCTGCACTGTAAAAAAAAATTCCGTAAAAAAACGGATAATGTACTGGCAGAAAATTACCAGTACATTTTCCGTTATAGTTACGGACATTTCCTTCAACTCTAAAACGGAAAATTCTGTAGATTTACAGTACATTTACTGTACTTTCACGGACATTCCGTATGCAGAAATTTCTATAAAATTATAGCATATACTTGGTAGCAAATAAATCAACAATATATACTCATTGAAAATGGTTTATTTTTTTATTATGTAAACATTCTTAAATGTATTCAATGGGTAAAGTATATATTTTTTTCATTTTATTTCATTTCCAAATGCAATACAATACAAAAAGAAAGCAGCAAACAAACAGAAATGCAAAGACAGGGTTGCTGCTTACAGGGTTGCATTAACAATTGCTAAAGACATATAGTCAATAGCAGAGTGAAATGTTCCACTGAGCAAAGAAGTCAAGACAGTACAGACAGAAGGAATATTTTAATATTAACATGAGCGAAGTGGAATAAAGAAAGTGATCAGCATGATTGTTATTCAGAACGGTGAACAGGCGCTACTTTGTTTATGGTTTGTGTATCTGCAGCCTTTATGAATGATGGCTTCCCTTTCTGAATGACGAATATAGATGAATATCTATGAAGCAATAGACAGCTGTCTCCTTACACACAGGCGCAGAACGCGTTTTCAAGTTGACAGTCAGCTGTAGTCTGTTCAGAGTGTACAAGCGTAGCTTTTTTGCCCCAACACAGTCGGCTTTCATCAGCGCTAGTTCTTTGCTGTCGGTTTGGTGTGCCCTTACCCTAAGAGAACACAATAGGAAAATGGTTAGTTCACCCAAAAATTAAAATTCAGTCATTAATTCCTCACGTCGTTCCAAACCCGTAAGACCGTCTTTCATCTTCAGAACACAAATGAAGATATTTTTGATGAAATTTTGAAGCAATTTAATTAACACTTTCAAAGTCCAGAAAGGTAGGAAAAACATTGTTAAAATAGTCCATGTGACCCCAGTGGTTCAACCTTAATTTTATGAAGAGACGAGAATACTTTTTGTGCGCAAAAAACAAAAATAACGACTTTTTTTTAACAACTTCTTCTCGTCTGTGTCAGTCTCCTACGCTGTTGACGTTGGTCAGCTCCTGCGTCAGCATCACGCATGCGTCGTGGTGCTCACGTGAACAGCATCAGCCAATGGTTAGCCGGCATGCTGGTGTAGCTCTGACGTAACTCGGAAGCGCTGGACTGTATTTACTACGTCAACAACATTCATTTTATGTACTCTAAATGTTTAAATGGATACGTACATAATCATAAATATATTACACCATTGCATTGTCTGCTGTGCGCTTGCAAAGAGAGCCTGCCCACAAGTTCTTCTGATTGGCTGTGGTTATTGATTGACTATCTCATCACGTGGTCACATCGCGTTTGGTGTGGACAGAAAAACTGCTTGTTACTAGAATCTTATCGCATTTGGTTAGGACATGGTGTTACTTTTATGATGTCTATACTACTTTTCTGGACCTTGAACGTGGTAGTTGTGTAGGCTGTTAAGAGAGGGAGAGAAAGCTCTCAGATTTCATTAAAAAGATCTTCATTCGTGTTTCAAAATTCTTACAGGTTTGGAACATCATAAGGGTGAGTAATTAATGACAGAATTTTCATTTTTGGGTGAACTAATTGGGTAAAAAAAAAAAACTCAGTTCAGTTCAGTTAAAGGGATAGTTCACCCAAAAATGAAAATTAGCCCATGATTTACTTACCCTGAAGCCATCCTAGGTGTATATGACATTTCAGACGAATACAATCAGAGTTATATTAAAAAATATCCTGGCTCTTCCAAGCTTTATAATGGCAGTGAATGGCAGCCCAAAATTTAAAGCCCAAAAACGCACATCCATCCATTAGAAGAGTAATCCACACTGCTCCGGGGGGTTAATAAAGGCCTTCTGAAGTGAATTGATGGGTTTGTGTAAGAAAAATATCCATATTTAACACGTTACAAAGTAAAATATCTAGCTTCCGGCGGACCGCCTTCCGTATTCAACTTACGAAGAAAGTGTAACTGGCGTGACGACGATGTCGGACGTAGCGTAAAAAAACGTAACTGCCGTGACGATGATGTCGGACGTAGCGTAAGTGTTTTGAACTGCGAGTGGCGTTACACTTTCTTCGTAAGTTGAATACAGAAGGCGGTCTGGCAGAAGCTAGATATTTTACTTTATAACGTGTTAAATATGGACCCATCGATTCGCTTCAGAAGGCCTTTATTAACCCCCCGGAGCCGTGTGGATTACTTTTATAATGGATGGATGCACTTTTTTGGTCTTCAAATTTTGGGCTGCCATTCACTGCCATTATAAAGCTTGAAAGAGCCAGGACATTTTTAATTTAACTCTGACTGTATTCGTCTGAAAGAAGAATGTCATATACACCTAGGTCACCTACACCTAGTCTGAAAATGGCCTTTCCTTTTCTTGACAGTTCCTCTGGTAGCTTTTGTACGAAGGCATTAAACTGCTCTAAACACAATATAGGCCTAACGTTACGGCACTTTACCACAACTGGTTAACGTTACTGCACCTGGATGCTTGAAACGATACGCTCAGCACGAAATAAACCGCATCACCAACAAATAAAAGTTAATAAACATTTACAAGTGAAGACACTATAACACATATACAATCATGGAACATCCACGAGTATGAACTAAATCTTTCAATGTGTGACGATATGCATATAATGATAAACGCGACGGTTCAGGCGTTCATTTGCCAAACAAGCCAGATGACAACTAAATAACGTTACGTAAACAGCGTATTTGACATTTAACAAAATATAATTCTCACTTTTTACCACAGAAGTGTTAGAACTGCTTCCACAAATCCGAAATCCGACTTGGCAGAGATCATCTGCATGTGTAATGGCGCTTGCATCTCGCTTTTTTCGTGCCGACCAGTTCTTGTTCCCATAATGCAATGCGTAATTTAAAATACGGGTGAAGACCTGTAAATTAACTCAGTATTTCACAAATACTGAAAATTCCTTCAGATTATTACGGTACATTGTACTGTATTTTTACGGAATTTTTTTACAGTGTGGACCACAAAACCAGTCATAAGTCACATGGGTATATTAATAGCCAAAAATACATATGGGTCAAAATTATCGATTTTTCTTTTTTATGCCAAAATCATAATGTACAAATCTCAATTTCAAAGAATTTACCCGTATGACTGGTTTTGTGGTCCAGGGTCACAAATATGGTGTATTTTGCCTTTTTAGTCAATTTGCATATAATTTATGTTAGTGGGTGGGATATATTAGGCAGCAAGTGAACATTTTGTCCTCAAAGTTGATGTGTTAGAAGCAGGAAAAATGGTCAAGAGTAAGGATTTGAGCTAGTTTGACAAGGGCCAAATTGTGATGGCTAGACGACTGGGTCAGAGCATCTCCAAAACTGCAGCTCTTGTGGGGTGTTCCCGGTCTGCAGTGGTCAGTATCTATCAAAAGTGGTCCAAGGAAGTATTAATGCTGGTTCTGATAGAAAGGTGTCAGAATACAAAGTGCATCGCAGTGGGCACGTGGGCATCAGAACTGGACCACGGAGCAATGGAAGAAGGTGGCCTGGTCTGATGAATCACGTTTTCTTTTACATCACATGGCACCAGGATGCGCAAGCCGGCGGAGGCAGTGTGATGCTTTGGGAAATGTTTTGCTGGGAAACCTTGGGTCCGGCCATCCATGTGGATGTTACTTTGACACATACCACCTACCTAAGCATTGTTGCAGACCATGTACACCCTTTGATGGAAACGGTATTCCCTGGTGGCTGTGGCCTCTTTCAGCAGGATAATGCGCCCTGCCACAAAGCAAAAATGGTTCAGGAATGGTTTGAGGAGCACAACAACAAGTTTGAGGTGTTGACTTGGCCTCCAAATTCCCCAGATCTCAATCCAATCGAGCATCTGTGGGATGTACTAAACAAACAAGTCCGATCCATGGAGACCCCACCTCACAACTTACAGGACTTAAAGGATCTGCTGCTAACATCTTGGTGCCAGATACCACAGCACACCTTCAGGGGTCTAGTGGAGTCCATGCCTTGACGGGTCAGGGCTGTTTTGGCAGCAAAAGGGAGACCAACACAATATTAGGAAGGTGGTCATAAACATATCAAATTATAGTATGCTACATCGTTTAACTTAGCAACTTAACTTGTCCTTTATATATTTTATGCACAGTCTAATGAGTGGACCAGTTTTACATTTCACTACAGGCATTCTGTATATAACTGTATGTGACTAATAAAAAAACTTGAATCTTAGAACTGTACACTGCATACTGCATACTTTTTCCACATACCTTTTTAATAAATAGTATGCAGAATACAGTATGCTAGCATTGCTAAATTACATGTAGCATGCTATAATTTGAAATGTTTAGCATGGCATACTATACTATTTTTAATAAATATTATGCAATGATAAACATGTCAAAGTTTTGTATGCTACATCATTTAACTAATACTAGCATACCATTTCAGATACTTTTTTAATAAATAGCATGCAAATGAAATGTAGTATACTATAGAATGAAATGTTTATCATTGCATACTATTTCACATACTATTTAATGAACAGTTTGCAGTATGCGATAAACGTTTGCCTTTTTGTGTGTAATAATGAGACAATGACATTTTAAATTGTTATATTGCAGGGGAAGATTTTCTACCAATAAACTTGTTTAATAAAGGTGTTCATTAGTATTCACTAAGTTAGTTGCATTTCAGCACTTGTATTAGTTTTTTCAGTCTCAGCATCTTACGACAGTGCTGTGAGCGACAATAGGAGCTTTTCATCGTCCACTGAAACATTTCTGAAAAAACAAACAGATTTTCCTCTTTAAAATATTCTCTTCTAAATATTTCTTCCCTGATTATCTTCATTAGCCTGCATGCATTCTCTCTTTTCTTATCCTTTGTTCTTTTCATTCAGGCAGTGCGGTTTTCTTTCTGTTCAGTGCTGCACAAATCAGCCGAGCGCTCAACCATCACAGACCAGATGCACGTCCTCCACCGCTCTATATCCATCCGTCTGTATTCTGTCTGCCTCTCATTTCTCAGCTCAGTGCTAAAGCCCTCAAGGTGTCTGAAGCAATGTGAAGTAAATCATTGCCTTTAAAAACATCAGGTGTTTTGTTACATCAGAATAACTGGTTCCTGATCGCCTCCATTTGTAAATTCCTTGGGTTATTTCTCAAGATTTTTAATGCAAAAAATGATCACTAGGTCTTACCTCATATCAGACATACGCATGAAACATGCAATTCATAGTTGAAACGATTCCAGTTTGTCTTTTGCAGAAGGGATTCATGATGTCCTTTCTCAAACTAACGGCCTTTAATTCCATCATCGACATGCATTCTTTACTAACATGCATGACACATGATATACTTGCCAATATCACATGACCTGTCTGTAGTGAGAGTGACTGACAGAAATAGTTCTTTTTTTCGTTTGCACCTTGGAACTTTCCGCAAACTTTCTGAAAACTGTTTCAAAGATGAAAAGCTGCTGGAACAACAACAAAAAACATTATAACAAGCCCTCAGTTGTGTCGTTATAAAATGAAAATCACACAGTTCCTTTGTCAGGTTCTTAATATTGCATTTAGGATTGAAGTTCAACCCTTAAACGAATAGTTTCAAACCCAAAAGTGAATAAAAAATGAATTATTTACTCACCCTCACACTGTTCAAAACCAATATGACTTACTTTCTTACATGAAACACAATGCACACTGCTGGACTCCTGAGCTACTTCAAGTCTCCTGAAATTATGTGTGAGAGGAACAGGCACATATAAAAGTCTTTATTTCACTGACAACCCTTTAATTTAATTTATGCATGCATATTCAAATTTACCATGACAATAAAGTAATAACTTAGTAATTACATTTGTCATTAAAGTAGTAATTACTTTAATGACACCAAATTCCATTGGTTCCCATGCATTTTGGATGCAAATGGGCCTAAACTATAAAATTTAGTTCATAAACAATCCAATTCAGGCAGTAAAATGATCTAAGGAAAGAAATAAAAACCTTTTTCGGGCTCATCACATGATTCAAAGATTTCCAGTTTTTACAACCTCAAATCTATCAGAAACATCAGTCATGTCTGTCTCAACAGCTGTGTGCAGACATATTAATACATTTTAAAAAGCCCTCTGGTGTTTCAATCAACTGTCTGATCCATGCATCATAATTTCGCCCTAATACAAATCTGAATGCTGGAAATAAATCCATATTTGGAAACGTTCATTTCAGAGAAACAATGAAATCTGTGGGAGATGAATATATCGAATGGTTATAGAGATTTACACAGCCTGAGGACGAGTCCTGTACGAGGATATTCAGTCGTCCCTCCCTCTAAAATTACTATATTACTTTTATTGGAAATTTGGGATCATTATTTCTGTGTATTTATTTACCTACGCAGGCTATACTGTCCCTGAATTTACAGTCAAACTGACTTGTTTCTGTAATGTACAGGTATTAAGCTTATCATTTTACTTTATGATCATGTGGCAAAAACGTTCAATGTGTTCAACATGCACATCCCAGCTTTTGGAGTTTGGAGAATGTATACAGCAACACCAAAGAAAAAATATATAAAAATGAATGACTATCATTGCATTAGATGACATAAACTATATTGCCAAAAGTATTGGGACACCCCTCCAAATCACTGAATTCAGGTGTTCCAATCACTTCCATGGCCACAGGTGTATACATCAAGCACTAGGCATGCAGACGTTTCTACAAACATTTGTGAAAGAATGGGTCGCTCTCAGGAGCTCAGTAAATTCAAGCGTGGTACCGTGATAGGTTGCCACCTGTACAATAAATACATTCATGAAATTTCCTCACTACTAAATATTCCGCGGTCAACTGTTAGTGGTATTATAATAAAGTGGAAGCAATTGGGAACAACAGCAACTCAGCCACGAAGTGGTAGGCCACATAAAATCACAGAGCGGGGTCAACGCATGCTGAGGCGCACAGTGCGCAGAAGTCTGCAACTTTCTGCAGAGTCAATAGCTACAGACCTCCAAACTTCATGTGGCCTTCAGATTAGCTCAAGAACAGTGCGTAGAGAGCTTCATGGAATGGGTTTCCATGGCCGAGCAACTCATCCAAGCCTTACATCACCAAGTGCAATGCAAAGCGTGGGATGCAGTGGTGTAAAGCACGTCGCCACTGGACTCTAGAGCAGTGGAGACGTGTTCTCTGGAGTGACCAATCACACTTCTCTGTCTGGCAATCCAATGGACAAGTCTGGGTTTGGCAGTTGCCAGGAGAACGGCACTTGCCTGACTGCATTGTGCCAAGTGTAAAGTTTGGTAGAGGGGGGATTATGATGTGGGGTTGTTTTTCAGGGTTTGTGCTTGGCCCCTTAGTTCCAGTGAAAGGAACTATTAATGCTTCAGCATACCAAGACATTTTGGACATTTCATGCTCCCAACTTTGTGGGAACAGTTTGGGGATGGCCCCTTCCTGTTCCAACATGACTGCGCACCAGTACACAAAGCAAGGTCCATAAAGACATGGATGAGCGAGTTTGGTGTGGAGGAACTTGACTGGCCTGCACAGAGTCCTGACCTCAACCCGATAGAACACCTTTGGGATGAATTAGAGCAGAGACTGCGAGCCAGGCCTTCTCGTCCAACATCAGTGCCTGACCTCACAAATGCACTTCTAGAAGAATGGTCAAAAATTCCCATAAGCACACTCCTAAACCTTGTGGAAAGCCTTCTCAGAAGAGATGAAGCTGTTATAGCTGCAAAGGGTGGGCCAACTCCATATTAAACCCTACGGATTAAGAATGGGATGTCATTAAAGTTCATGTGCATGTAAAGGCAGGCGTCCCAAAACTTTTGGCAATATAGTGTATCATAGTCTAAAGGTGTAACTAACCCTCTAGCGGTTAAAAACGAAACTGCATGCATTTTGTGGAAGAACATTGTTTTGGTTGTGCTTGAGCTCTGCACCTGTGCGGATGAATATGACCCTTCACAAATAATAATGCTTTACAATGAACTCTGTTTGAGAGCTACATGACAACTGATTCCCTGGACGTTGGAGATTTAGGTGCTCCATGTCAACCTTTCTTGCTGGTTGTGACAACAACCTGTGCCACTCCCACACCAGACACGCGAAAACGGAGGAACTTTTCTCTATGCACGGGTGACTAATAAGACTTTAGGTTTTCAGATCTAGTGTTTAAATTGACGACAATAATCATTGCAACATGAACGGGGTAGCTACTTTACTTAGATGTGTGTGAACTTGAAGAGAACTGACATCCACTACATATCAGGCAGTTTTAAGTGTCCTAAAACTGTGAGAGCACGTGCTTAGTTCAAACCAGGGCTTTTGAAGTCCCTCCTCATTAACTTTGCTAATGTTGCTCCACTGCGTCATATCAAAGCATTGAATCTGACTTTTAATCAATGCTTTAGTCTCAGTGTGAGAGAAAACAGATGTTCAACAACACCAGCGAATTCACGGGCTATTACTTTACATTTAATAGGCTTTATTTAATATTTAATGGGGTGACAGAGGATGGGAATTATTAACGGTCCAAATGTCATTTGCTGTGTCAGTTTGGCTTCGGGGCTTATGTGAGGATTTTCTCTCCTATTGAGTTTTTCCAGTGTGGCCTTTAAACTCCTGTGATCTTCATATTGCCTCTGTCTGTGGTTCTTCAGCACAGATCATAATAAAAACATAGTAGGTGTTTTTAAATGCTCTATTACTTACCGGCGTCAATTCATATTCCTCCACCACTGCTTCTCTCAAAGTCTCTTATTTATTATTGAAAAGCACATACGACCCTTATATCACTTAATTCTACTTTGCTGCTTTATATCTCTGTTTCTCTCTGTGTTCTTCAGATCCGCGCGCGTGACAGGTCTCGCTCTGTGCTGAAGTTGGGAAATTGATAACGCGCCGGAGACGCGCAATAAAAACGACGCCCGCGGGCGCGATACCAGGATCCCCTATTATGCAAATACGGGGTAATTTTAAAGACAAATCGTTGGCTTTTATTCCCTTATATTTCTGTTTTATACGTCTCGGTTTCTCCGGAGAATAAAACATTTAATGTGTCGAGCCCAATGATGGATCTGACCTTCAATCATTCCAGCGAAAGGAGGGGCTTTATTTGAAGAGAAGAAAAAACACAAGAATTTCGGCATCGATATTACTTAACTTTTATGTACACAAATTGTGAAAAATATCGGCAATGAAAATCTGAAAGTTAAGCATGATTAATAGCGGATCAAAGGTCCAGTTCGAAAATACATAAAATCCAAATCATACAAAATGACTTGAATTCATATTTTCTATAAGCAGGTTTTCAATTTAAGAAATAGTCATTTTGATATTTGTAATTCTTAAAAGGTGTCTAAAATGTCTAGGTGTCCGATTACATAAAAAAAGAAAGAAAAAGTCTCAAAGTTGATTTTAAAATTTCTTAAAATGAGCAGTATTGCTCGTTGTTTTTTTTTGTTTTTTTTAACCAATATTGGTTTACAAAAAGTATTAATGTATTAATAAAAGTTTTTCGGAAATTGATGAATCTAACATGAATAATAAAAAAAGATAATACCAAGAACTTGGCTTTGTTTTAAACTAGATTTTTTTAAAAAATATTTCACATTTTTATCTCCTCAGACATCCTTATTTGCCATTGACTGTTGTTGACTGATATATATATATAGTTTTTGTATTTGGGCAAAATCTTTGGCAAATTCAAAGTTAAAAAGTAAACAAGTAAGAACAACAAGTAAATATAGGCTACTATCTATATACTACTACTACTACTACTACTAATAATAATAATAATAATAATAATAATGACATTTTCCTGTACTTATATGAGAGGGAGTTAATTACATTGTTGGAGCAATTAGAGAAACAGTATCCTTCCTCAATCGATAGAGAGAGAGAGAGAGAGAGAGAGAGAGAGAGAGAGAGAGAGAGAGAGAGAGAGAGAGAGAGAGAGAGAAAGAGATGAATAGATGGTCAGAATAACAGTCACCAAAAACAATTACATTTGAGTGCATGGCCAAAGAAGATACACAGCGAATAATTGCTGTCTCATTAAATGTTTGACAAAAAGGAAACTGAAGGAGAAGCAAATGTCACATAATTATATGCTATTATCACGCGTCTAACAGCAAACAGGCCAAATTTGTCGCCGCGTGCACATATGGCACGGAAACGCGCCAGAAGCACGTTAAGGGGAGTCAAGCGTTTCTGCCAGAAATGTCTGAATACATTCATGGGGTGGTTTTTAAAAAATCATTCATGTGTCAACGATAAACTAACAGCCGTCAAAAGCTCAGTGGCGGTGTCACATTTTTAGACACCGTGTCCATTTCACTGGAGAGACTGAAGCTGAAAACTGCCACACTAATAGTTTGGGAGAGCAAATTACGCGCATAAATATTTGGTTGCTGCTGCACCTCAGGTCACAAATTCCATACTTGTTGATTTTGGGGGGATATTAATGATGAGGATGATTTTATTACAGAACAAATAAACTGGATGCTAAACTTTAGAACTATTAAACATTATTTGCATGTGCCTAAAGCGACTGAAGTGCACGTGCTGAATTAATTCAGCAGGTGTCAAATGCAACAGAAGTTCACATAACCTTTATGAACGCAATACAAGCATAAACAGATGTCTAAAAGAGATCTTTAACGTATTCTGATAGAAGTGGACAATTTGTGACAACTGAATTAGATTGCGTTTCTTTATAAATCTCCGCAGAAATACAAATCTATCCATGCATTCGTCGATGCATTAAAATAATAACAAAGCAAACAACATTCACCCTGAATTAAAAAAAAAAAAAAAAAAAAATTACCAATAAAAAAGATTGTAAGTCTTAGTAATTTGTTCTCGATGGTAAAAGACCTAGTGCAGAAGGTTCCGGGGCCGATTATGTCCATTTCACCTTCTTCTAAACTGCATTACTGACTCAATCTTCACGGCTATTTCATTGCGCCTGTCCTGCCGACGGCAAACACTCCATTTCCCGGTGTGAGGACACGAATTTGGCCATCAATTTAAAAGGCTTTGCGCGCTCACGCACACAAACAGCAGAGCGCAGTGCGCGCGACGGTCCGGCACAGAACTTCTCATATTTGATGGATATTGTTTGGGTGACATTTAGGTAATAAAATCTAATTGGTCTGTTGCGAAATGCTGCGGGATAGTTTTACTGAATGAAATTACGCGCAAGCACTTGGCATGAGGGGTTCGAGCATTAATCAACGCCATGGCACAAATCAATGCTGTACATCTGAGCAGCAGGACTGGATTTAGTGATGACGAACACCGAGCTCGTGACATTCTCCGATTTCTGCCGAGCGATCGATAAGGCAATGAATCCTTCATGTTTATCTCAGTGGATCCCTTCTGTAGAAAAATACTCACTTTTAATTGACAGGACAAGAAAAGAGATTGCAACATTAAGTTTTCATAAACAAAATATAAGATTTGGGTCACACTTTAGATTAGGGTCCCACTATTAACTACGACTTTTGCCTCAATAAACTCCTAATTACTGTTTATTAATAGTTGTTAAATTTAGGCATGGGATTAAGGGTCATGCAGAATAAGGCATTAATATGAACTTTATAAGTACTAATAAACAGCCAATATCCTAGTAATATGCATGCTAATAAACTAGTTAATAGTGAGAATTGTAACCTGAAGTAAAATGTTACCAAAATATATGTTTAATATATGTTTTTTTACAAACTGCAAAACTAAAACCTGAACTTATCCTGAACACAACGCTATTTCCTTGCAAGCACTGTTATTTCCTTTTGAAAATACAAATATCTATAGTTGATTCATTTTGCATGCATCACTGCAAAATAAATTCAAAGTTTGTGCGTATAAATGTGCTAATGCAATTCCACATAATGAGAGACCTCTGTAAATAAATTAGTAGCAACATCTTTCAGCCCCAATAAATGCGCATTTCAGAAATTGGTGTGATGATATTATGATGAGGCTCTAGTTCACTTTTTTTCCTGTTCCTAAATGTCAACCAATAGACAGAGATAATGACGGTTCGGTCCAGTCGACCAATGAAAATTTGAGCTGAAGAGTTTGGCACGCGCCGCGGAGCGGAAACTCGACAGTTTGACGCGCGGCGCATCGGTGGCAAGACCTGTCAAGAGTTCAAACGAGGAAACCGAGAAACGAGGACCGTCACCTGAGACCATGGACAAGACTAAAAGTAAATTACAATTATTTTCGCCGCACCTAACGTGATTTCGTTTGTTTTAATCCGCCATAATCTGCTGCGCAACTGGGAATTATGGAGCGCGCGGAGCTCAACGAGCCAAAGCCGCAGTCCAAAGCTAATCAGGAACCCATACGATTCGGGATCGACCAGATTCTGGGCTCTCTGGACCCGGAGAGCAGCCGTGCGCACGGCGGAAACACTGTGGATAACAGTCGCTTGGGAAGCCCAACCAGGGCGAACGTTGCGCCTCACATCTCCTTACCCGTCTCTCTTTCCGGAGTCACGGGCTCGCTGGAGGACTCCGGGCGGGTGTACGGGGTGAGCGGCACTCTGGTGCCCAGTGGAGTGATTCGTGTTCCGGCGCACAGACCTCTAGCTGCCGCGGTGCCCCCGGCAATGTTGAGCGCGGCACCGGCGCTGTGTTTCCCCTGGATGGACAATAACCGCAGGTTCCCTAAAGACAGACTGCCAGGTAAAACACAAACATCTCTGAGTCTGAAGAGGCTGGAAATTATCCACACGGTTCACAGATCTCTCTGGCTGCTGGACCTGCGCAGTTGGTTTCAGGAAAATATAAAAAAAAGCTTTCCCCTCAAGCTTATCACCCTGAAAAATATATGACCTTGATTGCAATAATAACCACACTGTTTTTGTAATATTATTAATTATATCAACTGGTATACATAATAAATCAAATTAAATAAATTGGCATACGATTATTTACATGCTATAAAATGCAGATTAAAGCACACATGCAGAAAAATTCGATCATAAAGACCAATAAGAACACATTCAAATTAGCGCAAAAATAAAGGTTTGATTGGTTGCTGTAATATGTTTATTGTTAATCCAGAATATTAATTAAGTACATTTAGGATGTATAAAAATTTCTTCAATTAAGTTAATAAACGAAAACAGTTGTAGACATTTAAGGTTATCACGCTTAAAAACATTCAGCTGAAAGTTTTTACAGTTTATATCAGAGCACAACGGGGATAAAGGCTGTTTTAAGGAAAACGTCGTTCCTGGACACGAATGATATATAAATAATAATAATAATAATAATATAGGTGCAATCGTGCATTTTTTGATTGCACGATGATTGATGTTTAAGGAAACAAATTGGTGCACCATTTCTGTTCATGTTCCAGTGCTATTGGTTTTATCATTTTTAATAACAATGGAAATTATAAACGGGGGTTTCTCACATACGTGATAGTTTCAGGGATTCATTGGCCACATAAATCTGCAACACTAAAATCATTATTGTCATTGCACGTGATGACCTCCTTGATCGGGACAATATTGTCGTGCACATAAACAAGCACCTGTTTTGGGAAGGAGAAATGAAGTGTGCCTTTAGCCTCGTTATATATCATCATTCATCAAAGATGCATACAAATCAGCTTTCTCAATATTATTTCGTTAACATGTCTAGTATCACGAACAAATTAGTATAATTTCAGAGAGCATTGGGTTTAATAAACCCCAAGCTAATTTAGCAGCCTACATTAATAATTGCATTATCGGAGATTGTTTTTAGCAATATCTAAAGTAAGATAACATCATAAATGACACTTTTCCCGCTGTTCCGCAGCTCTCATTCCCTTCACCGTGACCCGACGGATCGGTCATCCGTATCAGAACCGAACTCCCCCCAAACGGAAAAAGCCCCGAACGTCGTTCTCTCGCGTGCAGATCTGCGAGCTGGAGAAACGCTTCCACCGGCAGAAATATCTGGCCAGTGCGGAGCGCGCAGCCCTCGCCAAGAGTCTGAAGATGACGGACGCGCAGGTCAAAACCTGGTTTCAGAACCGACGGACCAAGTGGAGGTGAGGCCGATCTGACCCAAATAGTAAAGGCATGACTGAAGGAGTTTAAAACAGCACACAGGACGCTTTTTATTCCATTTTTTAGTTGTTGAATCCCTGTTGGAAAATGTAGAAGTTCACCACAAACCTTTGACGCATTTAAAATTAAGATATTACACTTTTTTTAAGTACCAAGTAATAATAATTAACTACATGTACTTACTATAGGGTTAGGGTAGGATTAGGGTTTGGTTGAGGGTTAGTTGCATGTAATTATGCATAATATACTGTTATTACTATGGTAAGTACATGTAACACTGTAAAATAAAGTGTTACTGGAATTTTTTTTTTTTGTCCTTTTGTTGCCATGTGAACAAAAAACAATCATGGACACGATTCGAAAACGTTATATAGAAATGCAGGTAGCAGTTTAGAACACTGTATTTTACAGAGTCATTGTTACAGGTTACATGTAGTTACTATAGTAATAACTATAAATTATGCATAATGCAACTAACCCTAAACCAAACCCTAATCCTAACGCTATAGTAATTACATGTAGTTAATTAATATTACTCAGTACTTAAATGTATAGTTACAGTGTAACAAAGACACCTTAAAACAAAGTGTAACCTCACTTTATTTTACAGTCCTGTTCCCTGTGTATATACTATGTACTTATTATAGTTATTACAATAACTGGGCAATAACTAAGTACTAACCCTGAACCTACCCGTAAACCTACCCTTAACCCATGTGGTTACCTTACATGGTAACACTTTTATTACAGTGTCCTTGTGTTACATGTATTTACCATAGTAATAACAATAATTACATGCATAAGGGGGCAGAATTATGAATTGGTTTAGGGTTAGTTGCATTTAATTATGCATAATTTACTGTTATTACTATGGTAAATACATGTAACACAATGACTGTTAAAAAAGTGTCACCAAATAGAGTGTAACCCCTTATATTAACCAGTACTTTCTTAGGTAAATACACTGTAAGTACACATAAGTCCACATACTGTAAAATAAAGTGCAACCGAAATGCCATATAGAAAAAAAATGAGATTCAATATACAAATCAGCCACGATGCAGAGGGGAAAAGAGCGCACAGCAATGAAAGGGTTAAAAAGGATCATAATTATTGCATAAATAGTACTTAGTACCCTAAAAGTCACACAAAATACAAAGCATCAAATAAAAAATATGGTTACACTTTATTTTAAGGTGTCCGTGTTACAGTGTAATTATGCATTTAAGTACTGAGTAATAATAATTAATGTACTTACTATAGGGTTAGGGTTAGGATTTGGGGTCTGGTTGAGGTTGCATGTAATTATGCATAATTTATAGTTATTACTACAGTGACTAAGAACACTGTAAAAAAAAAAAAAAGTGTTACAAAAAATTATTGAACAAAAATATATTACATTGATTTTACTGGATACATTTGAGATGTTCTGACACTTTTGACTGGGAGGAGTATGATGTGACCCCTAAATTGTTAATTGTTATAACACATTAAATTCATATTTAATAATGTTATTAAATATTTGGATTTATATATATATATATATATATATATATTGCATCTTACTTCAAAATCTTTAGAAGGCAAACAGCTGAGGAACGAGAGGCGGGACGTCAGCAAGCCAATCGGATGCTGCTTCAGCTTCAGGCCGATGCCCTCCAGAAGTCCATGAGCGAATCAGTGTCATCGGATCCTCTATGTGTGCATAACTCCTCCCTCTATGCCCTCCAGAACCTCCAGCCTTGGGCCCAAGAGAGAGCTGGGAAAATGGCCCCAACAGGCACTACACTGGCTTAAATCACTCCGTTGGTGCTGGAGTCAGGGCACGGAGCATTAGACTCACTGTCCTGCACGCTAAGAATGGAAAGATGATGAAATCATTGTATCTGAAAATGAATCAGGCTTTTTGACCGTTTATTTTATATGTGAGGAGCATTTGTAAATTTCAAACCATCTAAGCACTTTTTGTGGGAAAAGTGAACTAATGATATCTATGTGTTTGTTATGGGCACTGCCCAAACGCGTTCCCACGTAGATGCTGCCTTGGGGGGGAAAGGGTGAAACATTCACAGAAACTAACTGGCAATCAACCTGAATCACAGCTCTGTAAATATATGAACTGTTCAAATGATGTCTGTGAGAAAGTCTACAAAATATTGTACTGGTCATGAAAAAAGTTGTAATTATTTTGTGCTATTATGGTGAGGATGCATTACCATCTAATGTTTGTCGTTGTTGACGTGCTTTCAACCCGGAAATGCAATGGTGTGTAAATATAACACTGAACAATCAGCATTATGCATCGAAAATTTTATTGTTAAATAGTTTATACATCATTTTAACAAGAGGACATTTAAGTTTCCCGTCTCCTCAATCTGTCTGTCTGACTGAGCGTCTGTCTCTCTGTCACCTCAGACCAGGTTCGCCCATCTCATGGGAAAATAATCGGCACCTGTGCTCTATACAGCATCCTGGAGCTTATTCAGCTTTTATTCAGATACTGCCGCTTCTAATCGGATTATTCAGGCCCACTTTGCAGAGTATAAAATATACAATGTGTGTAATAAATCAAATATCATACTGTATATTTTAAACTCATCATGCTGTACAGGCACAGTGATTGTTCAAAAGCACATCATAATATGATCAAAAAAATGATCAGAAACGAAAATAAAAAAGCATTACTAAGGTTATCAGACAGTCTGTCAGAACTGTTTGTGAACGTGATAAACAGGTTTTATATATATATATATATATATATACACACACACACACATACAGTACTGGTCAAAAGCTTGGAAACATTACTATATTTTATGTTTTAAAAAAAACTCTCTTCTGCTCATCAAGTCTGCATTTATTTGATCAAAAATACAGTAAAAACAGTAATATTGTGAAATATTATTGCAATTTAAAATAATGGTTTTCTATTTTAATATACTGTAAAATGTAATTTATTGCTGTGATCAAAGCTGAATTTTCAGCATCATTACTCCAGTCTTCAGTGTCACATGATCCTTCAGAAATCAAATATGATGATTTATTATCAATGTTAGAAACAGTTGTGCTGATTAATATTTTTTTATAACCTGTGATACTTTTATTCAGGATTCTTTGATGAATAAAAAGTTAAAAAAGAACAGCATTTATTTAAAATGGAAATCTTTCTTGTTCAAAAGTTTGGGGTCAGTAAATCTTGAAGGAAATTAATACTTTTATTCAGCAAGGATGTGTTAAATTGATTAAAAAGAAAAGTGATAGTAAAGACTTATATTGTTAGAAAAGATTTCTATTTTGAATAAATGTTGTAATTTTTATTCATCAATGAATCCTGAAAAAAGTACCAGGTTCCAAAAAATATTAAGCAACACAACTGTTTCCAACATTGATAATAAATCATCATATTAGAATGATTTCTGAAGGATCATGTGACACTGAAGACGGGAGTAATGATGCTGAAAATTCAGCTTTGATTACAAAAATAAATAATACTTTAAAATATATTAAAATAGAAAGCAATTATTTTAAATTGTAATAATATTTCACAATATTACTGTTTTTTTTCTGTATTTCTAATTCAGCCTTGGTGAGCATAAGAGACTTCTTTCAAAAACATTAAAAATAGTAATGTTTCCAAACTTTTGACCGGTACTAATATATATATATATATATATATATTTAGTTTCACTCAGATACACAAAGTAATATGGATTTTGAATGCTGTTCATGTTTAGTTTAACGTTAAACGTCGTGCTTGTCAGGACTAACCAAACACAGTTATATTAACGTATTTGCTGTCTTTTAATTAATTTCATTATTATTGTTCTTTTTCTTGCTCTCTCTTCACAAATTACTTCACAGTAAAGTGGCATTATGGCTGTATAAAACAGTACTAAGTTTTGGCAATTCACAGCTTTCATGCAGTTATATAAAAAAAAGCTTTTTCTATATAAATATAAGGTAAACACACAAACAAAGACACAAATGCTAAAGTTTGCTACGGCACCTGTCAATCAAAATCCTCACAAGTCCCTTGCCATCTGCACAAAGCCAGTTAGTCATATTTCACCCCAAAATCAAAAGAAAGAAATAAGAAATTTGCTGCCTTTCATTTATGCATATTTAAATAAATCACTGTATTTCATTAATGAGGATACTGGGGTGAAATGTGACCTGGACACCCACAAACAGACCCGATGATTCTGACAGACAAACAGACCAATCAGAAAGCAGATATTCGAGTAGGCGGAGCTAAGCCAACAGAGACTGGTACGAGTGACGAGACTATCACTAATAATGGACATGAACACACATCAGATCAAGCAGTGATGGGATGACAAGATGCACAAATACTGTCAAAAACACTGGCGTTAATGTCGGGACAGTTCACAGCTGATTGAGCAGCTTCTGCAGAAAGCCAGTTAAATGACTGGTTGGCTGAACCACTTAGACACTGCTTAAACTACTGGATTGGGACATTTCTACCTAAATGACGAACACATCAATAATGTGCTACAAACATTCAGCACATCTTTTTGAGAAATATCACAGGTCGAGTGTATCGGATGTTACGTACCCAATGCATCAAACATCAGTGACATATTTTCAAATACCTCACAGTAAATTCAGTCCTGTGGAAAGAGTTCAGCCGCGTTCTACAGGACCTCTTGGAAACCCGCTGGGCCTGGAAACACGGCTTTGACACACAATAACTCACATGCTCTTTTAACTAGTTCCTTTTTTGGTTATAGACATATAATTCTCACATCTGCAACAGAACGAGGTCAAACACCAGGGTTTAAAGGACATATCGGTTTTCCGGCATGTGAAGCACAGAGCCGTCGTTTGACATCTGTCAAACTTCCAGAATTACCATGTTGATGGGTGTTATTTTAACAGAACACTGGTCAGATTCAGGAGTTCATTGGTTTCTTTCTCTCACTAATTTCCCTTTGCCGCCCTTCATCCTCCTCTTTCTGTGGCTCTATATCACATTCTCAAAGAGTTGCAATGATCGCATGATGTTTTCATCCTGAAGAGACAAAATATGAACAAAAGAAAGAGAAAGAAAGAACAATTTAATGAGAGACGGCTAAAGAAATAGGAGGAAGAGATAGAGAGGAAGGAACACAAACAAGCCAATTATTCTTAACAAAATCTATTACAAAGGCAAAAGAAGAGAAAGTCTGTTTCTATACTACCTATGTATTCTATTAAAAAACATGTCTGAATGACATGTAAAATAGCCCATCAGAGTTCAGTGTTTTTTGTTGAAGTGTGTCGCCATAGAACAACTGGTGGTGCTGTGTTGTAACGAATGAAAAGTACCAAAATAAATCAACAAAAAAATAAAAAAATAAAACTAAAAATAATTAATTTTGGAAAGATAAAAAATGAGGGGGAAAATATAAAAGTAATATTTACAAAGCTATATAAATATGCCCTGCCCTAAATTTTTTTATAAATTCAAATCTTTTTTTACATTTTTAAATAAAATATTTTTTGTTTATTTTATGCAAGTAAATTAATTACTTAATAAATTAATACAAAATAAATATATATATATATAAAAACAAAATAAACAAAATAAAAAATAAGGAAATAAAAATAAATAAAAATAAGGGAATAGAAATAAATAAAAAAAATATAAGGGAATAAAAATAATAACAAAATATAAAAATAAATTAAAAAATGAAAAATATAACAATAATAAATAAATAAATATAAAATGGTAACATTTTGTTTTACAGTGTCCTTGTTACACAGTTACATGTAGTCACTGTAGTAATAACTATATGCATAATTACATGCAACTAACCCTAAACCAAACCCCAATCCTAACCCTAAACCTAAAGTAAGTACATGTAGTTAATTATTATTACTCAGTACTTAAATGCATAATTACACTGTAACACAGACACCTTAAAACAAAGTGTAACCGAAAAAATAAATAAATATAAAAATAAATAAATAAATGCGTACATACATTTATTTGTATGGCTATCAGTGGCCAGGACTGATATGAAATAATTACTTATGATGAAGCAACATGGAATAATGTCCCAAATAAGCAATTCTGTTATTTGTTGCTACTCTCAACATGTAGAGGAATTAATTTTTTGTTGCTGCTTTAATATAGAATTGAACGGCTGTTTAATCAATGCTGCAGTACTTACTCTCTGACACTAGAGGACACTGCTTACATTTAACAGAGAAAGAAAGTGACACACTATGATTGGAACGGAACACTAGTGTTCTGCTTACGGCACACTGCACAGTATATACTGTATTGTTTTTAAAGAAATACTACAAGAAGCAGTATGCTACACAATCTCATTGTTATGTTTAATTCAGTCGAGTGGCGTCCAATGATAATCTTAGAAATAAATGTTTATTTTGCTTTTTTAAAGACATTTAAAATCTCTTCACTTTCAATAGTCTGATCTAATAATGAGTCAAGAAAAAGATGTTAAAACAATAGTTGGAAAGAGTGATTTGCATTGTGGGACACAGTATTCAATGTACTGTGTTCAGCTTATATACTGCGCATTTTTGCAAATGTACTAACTAGGTCATTTGGTTATTCCATGCATACTAATTATGTATGCTATTGTGAACAGGTACCTCTTGACAGGCGAGAATAAACTCATCAAGAGTGACGACTCCATCTCTGTTCTTGTCCATTTTCTGCAAAAGAAACATATTCATCTCTCTTTATATAAATAATGATTTATAATGTAATAAGTAAGGATTAATTGACAACGGGCTGTTGAATTATTAGAATCTAATGCACAGCCGAGGTGGCAACCACACCACACCTCAAGACATTTGTCAGGTTTTTGTCCTTTAAACGCTCGTGTGTAGATCTAATTTCTTACGCATATCATTCCACGCCTCCGTTGCTAATTCCAAAATGTCATTTTAGAGCTAGAACGGAAGCTTGAGCCATTGATAGCAGACTAATGCAGTTATTAATGCAGTTATTAGAGAGAAGAGAGAGAGAGAGAGAGAGAGAGAGAGAGAGAGAGAGAGATATTAAGGGCCCTATTTTAATGATCTGAGTACATGGTCTGAAGCTCATGGCGCAGGTGCACTTAAGTAGTTCGAATACTTAAGTGGATATGTTCGAATCCACTTTTGCTAGTTTAACGACGAAAAAAACGGTCGGCGCGCCAGGTGCATGGTCCAAAAGGGTTGTACCTAGTCTCTTAATGAGTCATGGGTGTGTTTTGGGCGTAATGTGCAATAAACCAATCAGAGTATCATCTCCCATTCCCTTTAAAAGCCAGTTGCGCTTGCACCATGGCGGATTCGCTCTGCGGTTCCTCAAAATATCAACGCACCAACAATGCGCTTGAACTCACCTGGTTTTCAGACCAGCACGCACATGGGTAAAAACAGATGGGCGCCAGTGCATTTGCTATTTAAACAACGTGGCGCTGAACGTGAAAATGATAACTGCGTCGGAGTGATATGGAACTGTAATGTGGTCAAGACCTGCCCGGAACTACTTTAGCCGTGCATTTCCCTGAAAATAATTGCACACCTTAGAATGTTTGTCAACCAATCAAATTCAAGCATTTAACAGCCCTGTAGAATAATATGTGATAATATTTAAGCTGCAATATCGGAGTCTGACCTGAAAGAAAGCATCCACGTGCTGTTTGGTGGTGTCAGTCTTCAGAGCGGGATATGTGAAGCGGCCCATCATGTCATATATGGCTTTCACTATATCGGTCATCTCCTGGAACAAAACATACATATTCAATTATAGTTTCCTACATAATTCCAATGTGTTATTTCAGTGTTTAAATGTGTTGTACTATTATGCTAAAATGTGGAAAATAGTCATCATAAAGAATGAAAAGATTTTGACTATGGTATTTTATGTTAAATAAGTCGCACCGGGTCGAAATTGCTCTCTTGAGAGGAAAAAACCCCGGATCAGTAACATTTTATTATTACATTCAGAAGTAAATAAAACAATGTTTACAAACACTGTAAAAATGCATTTTAGTGTCTGTCACTCCACAACAAATCCTTTAAATTTAACCCTATAAAGCCTACTGTATCATATTTGATATGCTCATTTTGTAAGGCCTCTAAATGAACATGAATAAAGTCTTCTGAAAAAACTGTCGCACACAATCTCCTCCAGCCCATCTGTCGTCTGATTGATAGTTTATACTTTTACAGCAAGTAAAAGTCTTTTAGTATAATTGTACAAATGTCCTCTTTCAGCTCGTGCTTCACGTGTCTTTCTGCTGTGAATCTTTACTGATTTTTCTAAAGTAAACATAAAAATAACTTTATATTGTTAGTAATATTTCAAGATGAACACTTACTGTAATCATTTTTAGAAAAATAGGATCATCGGGTTTATTTGTTCATCTCTCAATCATCATTGTATGGCATTGCATTATATGTTTTAAACCTACAGAGCTTTGATCATAAAACTAAGCATTTAAATATCATCTTACTAAGACATTATTAACAGATATAGAGCAACGACTGATATATTTATATGCATTTTTTATGTTAAGTATCTGCTATACTGTTATAAAGATCTGATTGATTTACATTATATGCATCAGAATTTCATCTTACTTTTTGGACATTTAAATATCATCATCTGCACTAAATTTCATATTTTTGCTCAAATTGTGCCTCTGAATAAAACTGAGCTGTTTTTGGAGCTCCATATTCTCACTATTCCATATATGAGCCATAAAAGTCTGATGTATCAAATACAATACTAAACAAACTTTTTTTTTTTAGATTTTTAAAAATATTTTGTCTAAAGGTTCAATGAACAGATTTTCAGGGATAACAGTATTCAGAACAGAACATGAATGAAAAAGTAAAAAGTATAAAATATATTATAGTACAAACATATATTATAGAGGTATCATAAACAATTATTGACATCAAGCTTAAATTAATTTATTTAAATCAAAACTACTACTACTACTAAACTACTAATTTATTTAAACTGAAACTATAGAAATAAACCGTTCATCTCGCGTTCAACACAAATCCAGAAGTGTTTGCTTTGAGCATATTTTGCATGACTGACATTAATTGCATTTGGAATATAAGTCGCAGAACATTTCAGATGATAAAAAAACATGACTTTAATACGATAGGAGAGTACGAGCAAACACACCTCTTTATTAATGTAACCATCTCTGTTAATGTCGTACAGGTTGAAGGTCCACTGTAACTTCTCTGTTGTTGTTCCTCTCAACAAGATGGACAGAGCCGTTACAAAGTCCTGACAGAGAGAAAGAGAAACAATGGGCCAAGAGGAGGGATTTCTCATTAACGACACAAACAAAAACCCGTGCTGACACAGAAATGAAAATAACAATAGAAGAAACAAAGTGGGTGAATAACCCACCTCAAATTTGATTGATCCGTTTTGGGAAGAGTCAAAGGCGTTGAACAGGTAATGTGCGTATGTACTGGCGTCTGCAGAGAGAACACACACACACAGAGGGTATCAGTGGGGTTTTTAAAACAAATGTAAGGCTTTTTGAGACCTTTATGGGGTCTACCGTATTGCATGTTACGGCAATGTCTATAGTAACTATAGTAACAGTAAAATGACTGATTTAAATGATATTACAGTTTAAAAAACAAAGTTTTATAAAATAATAAACCTCACATTTCAGCCTTTAAACCATTTTAGAAAAGGGATGAGTCAATATATATTCCCGTTTTCTGTCTCCAAATTTAAGACCTCTTGAAATTATAATTAAGACTTTTCATATATTATTATACACTATCGAAGCCCTGAACCGCAATGTAAAGAAAAAATCTAAGATTACGAGAATAAAATCATAGCAATTTGAGATTAAAGCCATAATATTTTGAGAATAAAGTAGAAATTACGAGAATAAAGTCGTAGCAATACGTGATTGAAATCGTAATATTTTGAGAATAAAAAATATCTGCCATGATGAAAAAGACAGGACTCTAAAACTCACACCTTCAAAAGAAGTTCCACAATCAAGGAAATAGGTGGGTTAGGAGATAAGCCTGCAAAAAAATTGCCAGGTACCATTTATGGAAGGGAAAGATGATGACATTAGCATGTCATTGATCACAGGCTGATCCCATCACCATTTGCCCATTGTTCACCCCAGTCCCCCAGTCCTGAGACTAAGGTGTGAATGACCACAGACTCAGACTCAACAAACCTGTTTTGCCATGTGGCTTGAAGCCACAAAGGATGGATTTTCTATGAAAAATGGACAAACAAAATGGAGCAAATCTTCTTCATATCTATTTAAAGAACTGTATATACAGTACTTAATGAGTGTTGTTTGTATACATTCAAAATATACAAATTTGCCTATACATGAATGCATGGGTAAAAGTTCAATATTACCCAATGATGTTTGGTCTCTATGTTTTCAGCACAATGTCTAGGTTAATCTGAAATTGGTTTGGAAAGTGAATTATGCATAGGAAAAACCTTAGAGACATTGTTCTAAACATGCAAATGAACCTCATGCCAGAGAGGGGCCATACCGTGGCCACCTCTGACAGCATCAGCCAATGCAACGCTGAATCTGAAAGGTGCCAATTTGCAAATCCCTCCTTCTCAGGAGAGTTTAAAAGGTTCTCTCTGAGACAGAGAGTTGGTTCCAGTTTCTGGGCTTCTGCATTTCCAGTTCTGGGTTCCAGGTCTGAGTTCCAGTTCTGAGTTCCAGCTCCAGTTCCTGGTTCCAGTCCCAAGAGTTTCCAGTTCCAAGATACACTAAGCTGAATGAACAAGCTGTTTCTCTCTCCCTCTTGAAAGAGAGGAACAAAGAAGTTCTGCAAGAAGTGAATTTGGGGAGTTTGGAAATAGCAACAGGATCAACGACCATAAGCTCAGCGCCCCCATTTTCAAGATCTTCTACACTAACTTCAGAATCTCTTCAGAGATCCTCCAGATCTGCGTGTTCCAGATTGCCCGGATCTTCTGTACGGACTTCAGAATCTTTTCATCAGAGATCCTCCAGATCTGCGTGTTCCAGACTGCCCGGATTTGCACTGACTTTAGATTCTAAAGATCCTTCCGTCTGCGTGTTCCAGAGGATAAGGATCGTCTGCACAGACGTTAGAACCTTCAACTTCAAGGCGTATTCTAGAATAAGGACCTTCTCTGTGCTCCAGGAGTTCAACGTTCACAAGTACTTCATGTTCATGGCTTTGAAACGGAATCCAACTCCTTTCATCCCACTGCAACGCGGCCCAGCTCAGCAAGTGGAAGACGTCGCCGCTCGGACTCAGCACGTCACCAGGTGGAACGTAAATATCACTTCACCAAACCTCTTTCCAGAGACCTTGGCATTAGTGTATATTGTCAGTATATGGTTATCTAATTTGCATTAGATTTTGCATAGCTGATGTCAGTTAATAACAAATAATCTCTTGATTTATTTGTTGAATTCAGAATAAGCTTTACCTTATTACTATTTATCTTTCCAGTTCTGCCATAGTAACATCCAACTCATTCTCTTGCATTCATCAATCCCTTTGCATTTTATCCATTCAGTAGTTGTTAGTTACTCTTGTCTATCCTTTTGTTAATAAAATCCTTTTATCACAGTCGTGTCTTCCTTGTGTTGATAATACTCTACAAGGCACTATAAGTTACGATATCTCACAAATCCTTCAGATTGATCAGATGACAAACTTCCTACAATTTATAATTCTAATACACTCAACGATCTTTCATGATTGTTATTTATTGTCAAGGTGAAATTCCTTGGCTGGTGCCCCGTAATATAGGAAGGAATATTCTGACACTCTCACACTCACCTTAGGTGGCGTGTGACCCAAAACTCAATATTAATATGAATACTAAATATTAATATTAAAGACCATAAATCACTACAATATTGAGTGAACAAACGTGATTATTTTGAGAGGGGGAAATCACAGTATTAAGAGATTTAGTTAAATCTGTGCGGTAAAGTTAAATTTAATTTTATCTGGAATTCGCTTTGGAATTCTATAGAAGCTACAGTCTTACAAAGATAACATTAGCACAAATAAGTTTAAGAGTATATAACTATACAACTAGAATGAAACATTTAGGCTGCTCTAAAACAATCATCTTCTGGTGTAGCTGCAGAATTATGCCTCAAACTAAGATGCTCCGTTGCCTCTTTTATGCCTACCGTACACAAGGGACAGTGTGAAATTTCCACTTTTCCACTTTCAACGTTTGTGGCGTCCAACCATTAATTCTACACATGTATTTAACATTAAAAATAGTAATAAGAAATGTTCTAAAGTTTTAAATAGGCTCCAACTCGGCTTCCTTAGAATTCCAAAGCGAATGTCAGATAAAATTAAATGTAACTTTACCGCGCAGATTTAACTAAATCCTCCGGCTCTCTGTTCATTGTGATAATCACACTGTGTCTCGTAATATTGTGACTTCCTCCTCTCGAAATAATCACGTTTATTCACTCAATATACTTTATTCTCAAAATATTATGACTTTAATCTTGTATTGCTACGACTTTATTCTCAAAATATTACGACTTTAATCTCATATTGCTACGACTTTATTCTCGTAATATTATGAGAATAAAGTCGTAGCAATATGAGATTAAAGTCGTAATATTCTGAGAATAAAGTTGGTTCCAGTTTTGACTTTATGACTTTATATATGACTTTTAAATGACTTTTTATGACTTTATATATGACTTTTAAATATTATGACTTTAATCTCGTATTGCTACGACTTTACTCTAGTAATACTACGGCTTTATTCTCGTAATTTTGATTTATTCTCAAAATATTATGACTTTAATCTTGAATTGCTATGACTCTCACATACACATAATCACATATGCTCTTGAATAGGTAACTTACTAATATTAGTCGTCACCTAATATTAACTTCTTGTTTGTTGAACTGTTGTATAAAATCAATATCTGGGAAAACAGCACTCTTTCTCATGTGATATTGCTTAACTAGCTATATCCTTTATAAGTATTAAAAACAAGAACTCACACCGAGACATTTTTTGCCCCGTATCTTAAATTTTGAGGGCATTTCTAATAATTTTGGTGGCATTTTTGCCCTGAGCCCCCGTTAATTTCTGACACGCGTGGCCCCTTCTGTTGCAGGGCCCGTTTCAAGTGAAATGGATGAAACATAGCAAATGCTGCTTCTGCTCACTGTAGTAAGCAAGACAATGTAAACTAATGATGAAAGCTTTATAACTACATAATCAAGTGATTTCAGTGCTGTGAGAGGGAAATAGGTGGATAAACTGTAAACACACTGACCCCCGTGAGGAAAGAACTGCGAGTAGATCTGTTTGAACGTCTCTTCGTTGACCACACCACTGGGACATTCCTGAGAAACAACGAGAAAAAGTGCATGTGTGTGTGTGTGAGTTTGATTTTCACAGCAGTCCATCAGGAAAACACGTCTACATGTGTGCGAGCTTGCATACGTTTTTAAAGCCTCTGTATAGCACTTGCAGCTCTTTCTTGTTGAAGTTTGATTGAGCCTCCAGCTGCTCCAAAGCCTCTGGACGGTGACACACTACAGACAGCTCCAGATCATCATCCACCCTATCTATACACAGACACACACACGGAACAAAATTTACAATAAAACGTGCAATCCATTGTATTTCCTTGGTATATGATGCATTTAACAGTAAAACAGTATATTCAATAAAAAAATTAAAAAAAAACAAAGAAATTAATTACATGGTAAAAAAGAATTCTCTATAATTTCAGAATTAGAACAATAATAATGTGCTCTTCTACATATAATCATGTTATTAAAATGCAATATATAGTGTAAGATTAAAAAAACTAATCCCAAAAATACCATGTAAAAAAAACAAAACAGTAGCATGTACATTACTTCCCTATAAAATATCTTTACAGATCCATACAAATAAGCATACAAAAATAGATAAACTTCCCAGAATTCATCTATTTCACATCTGCACCTTATTGTTTAGTATTTTGATTGACATACATTACTGATCATAAGTTTCGGGTCAGTAAGATCTTTTTTTCTCCCAAAGTACTTAATACTTTGATTCAGCAAGGATGCATTAAATGTATCAAAAGTGACAGTAAAGACAATTATAATGTTACAAATGATTTATATTTTATAGCGATGCACCAATATGAAAATTTTGTCCAATACCAATAATTCTATGTATTTGAAACCCGATAATCGATATATTGGCTGATAAATCTAGATCCAAATTTGTATATAATTTTTGAGAGCCTGATTGCAAAAACAAAAGTCTCACCATTAAAAGCGATTTCCCAAGCACACAATAATAATGATGTTGTCATTATAATTTTATGTAGCCTATATGACAGACTTGCGCTGCAAATGTTGCACTTAACCGTATTTTCCTTTTTGAAGTGATTCCAATCATATTTCAAGCAATTTAAAATCATTATGGCGAACAGTGCACATCTGAAGTGTCTCAACTGAAGGAAATAATCCATTATTTATCGGCTTTAATATATCAGCCAAATTTTCTTATCAGGGCCGATAACGATCACGTTAAAAATCAAGCGTAGCATTAGTTCTGGCAGGCCACGTTAGTCAAGCTCACATCAGCTGACTGTCAGCTGATCTACGTCTACCTATAGGAATACGACGCCTATCACAGCATACATACATAAGCTCCTTCAGTACTATCAGCAGCTATCACGTTTCTCTGGAGCTAATTAGACTCATCCATCCCAGCTCCTCCTCTCGTCCAGTCAGGATTTGGCATTCTGATTCTCCTTGAATCAGATTAAATTCCCAAATTATGTTGTACATTAAATATTGACATTAATTATATCCGCAATACATTATGTTGGTTCTGTTCTATTTAGCCTAAGGGGGGTTATTGCTGCTCTCCCTGCTCTTATCCATGCTAGGCTGCATGGATGCGCAGGGAGTTCTTGCCCAGAACAGAACCATACTGCCAATCCAAACTGTATGCTAATTGTCAATCATCTTTGACAATAGTGGTCCTGACAGAAATGAACATATATCGGCCGATACTGATATGGTGGCCGATATACACTATATTGCCAAAAGTTTTGGGACGCCTGCCTTTACATGCACATGAACTTTAATGACATCCCATTCTTAATCCGTATGGTTTAATATGGAGTTGGCCCACCCTTTGCAGCTATAACAGCTTCAACTCTTCTGGGAAGGCTTTTTCACAAGGTTTAGGAGTGTGTTTATGGGAATTTTTGACCATTCTTCTAGAAGCGCATTTGTGAGGTCAGGCACTGATGTTGGACGAGAAGGCCTGGCTAGCAGTCTCCGCTCTAATTCATCCCAAAGGTGTTCTAACAGGTTGAGGTCAGGACTCTGCGCAGGCCATTCAAGTTCCTCCACACCAAACTCGCTCATCCATGTCTTTATGGACCTTGCTTTGTGTACTGGTGCGCAGTCATGTTGTAAAAGGAAGGGGCCATCCCCAAACTGTTCCCACAAAGTTGGGAGCATGAAATTGTCCAAAATGTCTTGGTATTCATTAAGAGTTCCTTTCACTGGAACTAAGGAGCCAAGCCCAACCCCTGAAAAACAACCCCACGCCATAATCCCCCCCCACCAAACTTTACACTTGGCACAATGCAGTCAGGCAAGTGCCGTTCTCCTGGCAACCGCCAAACCCAGACTCGTCCATCGGATTGCCAGACAGAGAAGCGTGATTGGTCACTCCAGAGAACACGTCTCCACTGCTCTAGAGTCCAGTGGCGGCGTGCTTTACACCACTGCATCCCACGCTTTGCAGTGCACTTGGTGATGTAAGGCTTGGATGCAGCTGCTCGGCCATGGAAACCCATTCCATGAAGCTCTCTACTCACTGTTCTTGAGCTAATCTGAAGGCCACAAGAAATTTGGAGGTCTGTAGCTATTGACTCTGCAGAAAGTTGGCGACTTCTGCGCACTGTGCGCCTCAGCATGTGCTGTAAAATCTGTGATTTTACGTGGCCTACCACTTCGTGGCTAAGTTGCTGTTGTTCCCAATTGCTTCCGCTTTGTTCCACTTTCCGCTTACCACTAACAGTTGACTGTGGAATATTTAGTAGTGGGGAAATTTCACGAATGGACTTATTGCACAGGTGGCAACCTATCACGGTATTGATTTTATACACCTGTGGCCATGGAAGTGACTGGAACACTGAATTCAATTATTTGGACGGGTGTCCCAATACTTTTGGCAATATAATGTATCATGCATCCCTAATATTTTAAATAAATGCTGTTCTTTAGAAATTTCCATTCATCAAAGTATCCTGGAAAATATGGTTTCCACTAAAATCTGAAGCAGCACAACTGTTTTTAACATTGATAATATTCAGAAATGTTTCTTGAGCATCAAATCCTCATATTAGAATGATTTCTGAAGGATCATGTGACACTGAAAACTGGAGTAATGATGCTGAAAATTCAGCTTTGATCACAGCAATAAATTACATTTTACTATATATTTGCATAGAGAATAGTTAAATTGTAATAAAATTTCACAATATTACTGTTTTTACTATTTTTTTTTTGATCAAATAAATGCAGCCTTGGCAAGTCGGCTTTTTAACGCAAGTGTTGATCTAAAAGATTGTATGAGAGGAGATGGACTGTCCAAAACAGTGAGAGATCTTGTCCTGGATTTGAAGCACTGAATCATTTGTTACAGAAACGTACAAGTACAGAGGAACTCCCATGTGTGTTAAAGACGACGACAGCACCACCACACCTCCATAAAACACACGTTTGACATTCACAGCATTCAAGGTGGATCCCTTCATTTACATTTATTTATTTAGCAGAGGCTTTTATCTAAAATCACAACGATGAGGGACTTCACAAGCAATTTGGCTTTTAGTACGTTTACCTATGTATTTTACATAATCAGTATTATAATATTTTATTTTTATTTTAGTTAAATAAAACAATTTTTAAAAAAAACCATTTTCGTTACTTGAAATAAAACGTTAACAGAAATTAAATCAAATATTTTAAAAATAACGTATTTCAGCTAGTTGCCAAGCCAACATTCCTAATTTTAATTTAGTTAAACTTAATTTATTAAAATGACTAAAACTGAAATAAAAATGAATAAAAACTAAACAGACATAAAATACCAAACAACTAAAACAACAACAACAACAACAAAAAAACAGACAGACAGACACACAGTTTGAAATATGAAGGTGACTGGCTAGGATCTTTCTGGCATGATAATCAAACATAAGGACGGACGTGGTGTGTGTGTGAGTGAGAGTGTGTGTGTGTGTTTGTGTGGTTCAAGTAAACCCTACGTTATGAGGACAAAATGTCCCCACAAAGATTGGCAATATCAGATATCCTTGTCCGTGTAGGGAAATTTTTTGGTCCCCATGAGGAAAACAGCTTATAAATCATACTAAGTGATGTTTTTTGAAAATGTAAAAATGGGTAGGTTTAGGGGTAGGGGAGAGAATATACAGTTTATACAGTATAAAAATCATTATGTCTATGGAAAGTCCCCATAAAAAATGAAAACCCAACGTGTGTGTGTGTGTGTGAGTGTGTGTGTTAAAGCACTGAAGGACACACACACAGGTGAGGTCAAAGGTCATGTGCCTGAGGCTCTCACTGCTGCACAATGTCCTTTAGCAGCGTCATATTACAGCACTGCACTCTCTCTAACACACACACACCTGCACAAATACACAAATCTGCAAGAACACACACAGCACAACTGTACAAAAAATTATTTGTCATTGTAAATAAGGTTATTGGAGTACATCTTTCTACTTCAAAATGTATGTTTAATACAATGCGTTACTTGCCGTTTCTTTGTAATGATTAGTGAAATTGACTAACAAGCTCTGAGTGAACATTGTTTCTAGACCAATTTTTTTCCAGTGTTTTAAAGCTCTGAATTAAAGTCCAATTCCAAAAATGATTTTCACCAGCTGTGGAATAGGAACAAAAAGAAAAAAATAAAACATATCCTGCAACTTTTTTTTTGTGTTTTTTTTGTTGTTGCTATAAACATGGTTATGATGAACGTTTCTCTCTTTTGATCCTATTCCACAGCTGGTGAAATTCATTTTTCCACATAATTACAGTGTGAATAATGCGACTTTCTGGCAGAGGTTAAGTCTGATTCAGCAAATATCAAAGGTGGTACAAATTCCTTATCAGACGTCTGTTCGAATCACATAAAGGTTTTAATTCTGTTAAGCCCACACAAACATCTGATAAAACATCAGAACTTCACTCCAACCATCCAAACTGTTTATCTATCTGTGGAAATAAGACTTCATGTGTGTGAGACTCACCCTCAGTGCTGATGAGTCCGAGCGTGTGCAGAAGTTTCAGAGCTCCACACAGCAGCAGCACTATAGCTAAAGTTTGCAGTCCGTCTCCCTCTCCTTTCTCCATCACTCCTGATTCCCTGTGCTAGCCTTAATATTCTTATTTTCCTCTCGCTTTCATTCCTTTCTCTTTCTGTACTTGCTGAGTCCTCAGCATCCATCTTTATATACACCTCTCTCTCTCTTGCTCTCTCTCTCTCTCTCTCTCTCTCTCTCTCTCTCTCTCTCCTCTTTGACATCTAATTCTTTGTTTCCCCAGTTTGTCCTCTTTGGCTCTCTCTCTCACTCTCTCTCTCTCTCTCTCTCTGTGTGTGTGTTTTAGAAATATTCATTGTGCTACATGTATTTATCAAATATTCATTGTCCTGGACAATCAGAGTTGAGCAAAATATATAATTTGCCTCATGAGTATGAATATGAACTGAACATCGAACAAGATGTTAACAGAATTACAATTCAAAGAAATCACACAAAAGTAGTACAACACAAATAATTTTTTGTGCCATTCCCTGATATTGAGTAATACTACATGTCTAAAAATATTCTAAACTCAATATCAAAACAATTAACACAAAATGTATGTTTGTAATTTAGTGGCATGCCAGCTATTATGGCTATAGCTTCATGGTGAGAAACGGTTAAAATGTAGCGATGGATGGATGGATGGACGGAACCTTGGATGGATGGATGGACGGAACCTTGGATGGATGGATGGATGGATTAGAATGGATGGATTGGAATGGAAGGATTGGAATGGATGGATGGATGACCGAATTAAAGGGGTCATGAATTGAGAAATCAACTTTCCCTTGAGCTTTTGATATATAAAAGGTCAGGTAATATAAGAATATCCTGTTTCAGAGTTTCAGAGCTGAAAACTTTCTTGTTAGTCAAAGCTTTTATTGACAGCTGGCTCAGCAAACGATCGTTCTGCGAATGTGCTTACCTGTGACGTCAGAGTTCAGTGAAACGCTGCCTTAACTGAAGACGACGAATGCCTAATTCTGTAGCCCCGCCCACCGATTCGTGCCTGGCATGTTAGATAAATAACATAGGCCTACATGGAGCTAAATTGGATCGAACTTCCAAGCAATAAAGCTTATGGCATGTTTCAAACATGCCATAAGCTTCCTTCGGATTCCGAAATGCATGGTTGAACTTTATTTTAAATGAAGATCCAGCTCACGTGGGGAAGATTTGTTCGCTTCATTTCACCGGATTAGATTGTAAACAAGAGACTGGATTTGCAGACAGGATGAGATTAAAAAACAATGCTCTGGCTTCTGGATCTGACAGGAATGATGCCACACAATTATGTGAGTTAAAAATATTTTTTATATGTGATAGTATTGCATTGTTACGTTTGATATCTACTGATTATGTACGTGTCTAACTAAACATAACTTCCACGCTGTCACAGGCTTTGTATTTAAGGTTTTGTTGGTTCATTGTCCTGCGAATCGTGATCAGACTCGAACATGTATGGGCCAGGCCTCGCACTATTTAAAATAGTGAAATACGCGATAAACGAGATACGAGATAAATCATTGTGTTTGTTTGGTAAAGACATTTTGCGAGCCCTGTGGGCGAATCATTCCGGTTGCCGTTTCTCTACATTGGAAGTTTTCAAAACAATTCCTCACGTGTAATGACTGGGGAGCCGAAGCTCATTATAATATGCAAAACTGTTATCCAATCATAGCAGTGGGCGTTTATTTCCAAGTCTTCAGTGCGACACACCCATAAAAACCGAGCGTTCCAGGAGCTAGGCTCAAAACCAGGGTAGAAAATAGACTATTACTTATTCATTATGATGTTTTTGAATGTAAAAACCACGCAAACGTCATAAGTTGACCTGAGACAACAGTATAAAAAAATTAAAAAAGAAGCCAGTTCATGACCCCTTTAATGAATCTTTTAATTTAATTAAAAAAAAAGTCCTATTGGAGTTGAGATATTGCCAAACAGATTTTAATTTTGCCATACAGCACTATAAAATGTCCATCTGTTTTCAAATAACTTTGTTTTCAACAAAACACACAATATAATCTGAATCTATTGATTATGAATAAATTAGAACATTATGGGATATGGCAAACGTTCTTCCAACATGCTCCTTGAAATGTAAATGTACAGTTGTGGACAGAATTATTGCCAACCCTGGTAAATATGATCAAAGATGGCTGTAAAAATAAATCTGCAATGTTTATCCTTTTGAGCTATCATTCAAAAAATTTGCAAAT